>JAOXNZ010000002.1:8856015-8875310 GCA_028566095.1 Kryptolebias brasiliensis | reverse complement strand
GGTTTGTGTTGAACGCTAAAATTATTATTATTAATGCCCTTATGTATAATTAAAAACAAACCTCCTGACTTTTGTGAACTCTTGATGTTTTGTTTTTGCACTGCAAGAAATGTCACCCGTTAGTTAACAGCCGAAAACGCTCAATTTTCTCGAACTTGGAGCAAAATATTCTAAATTAGGAGCTGCTTTAGCCTTAAATTTGATAACAAATACATTTATCTTAAAGCAGCTGCTTTAGCTGTGTTCGTTGCTCAACTGCTGCTTCCCGTTGCTCCATAAGAAGGGTGTGAACTTAAAAGAGGGCATTACAACTAAAAAAAGATTGCATTTATTTGTGTTTTTAGTTGCAATGTAAAAAAAAAAAAAAAAAAAAAGGGAGCGTGAAGGAGCGGGGCAGGTATTTGGGTTGACGGGGACATTTTTTGCAGTGGAGCCCGTGGAGCTGCTCGCACTCAGGCTGTGTTTCCCCCCTCTTGCAGTCACCCTTTATTCCCACTGCTCGCACTGGTTTTTGAGAAGTGCGAGTTGGCGACGTGCACTCCGAGGGAGCCCGGCGTAGCAGGCGGCGACGTCTGCTCCTCAGACTCCTTTAATGAGGACATCGCAGTTTTTGCCAAACAGGTCAATTTTGAAACTTCAGAAAATAAAATATATATATGCTGGATGTTATGGCTGCGTCATGACGCACAATTAACCTTTTGATTCAGTAAAGTACTTGCTGTAGTGTGTGTGTTCTCCAGCACACAAGTTTAATTCCTGAAGTTGACACACATTCCTCTCATATTAAAAGTAAAACTAACTCTGATGTTTGATGTGCTATTTTAGGTCCGAGCAGAAAAGCCTTTATTTTCATCAAATCCAGAGTTGGACAATTTGGTAAGTCCTCTTTTATGTGTGTAAATAATGTGCGGCAGCTCTCCACCGGCGCACTGGAGTAAATCTGGGTGATTTAAATATGATTTAAACTTAAGCGCAGATCTCTGATCCGTGCTGAAGTCAAGCTGTGCCACCGTTTTTTTGTCTTTGTTGTCATTGTTCAGTTTTCTTATCTTAGACGTAGCTGTGGAATTGCTTCACAGATGCAACTCTTTTAAAAATATTGTTATTAGTTTTAAACTGAAAATATATTTCTGGTTGGTATTTTATGGTAATTAAAAAAAAACTGGCATAAAGAAATATATTTATGTGACTTTCCTCATAATTAAATATATTTTTTTCCTCTTTCTTTTAGATGATACAAGCCATACAAGTATTACGGTTTCATCTCTTGGAATTAGAAAAGGTACGTTTAATAAATAAATAGATTACGATTTGTTTACCTTGTGGCTCGGGAAGCAGCCCAAGCTTAATATGAGCTGATCAAACCTGCATCAATACTCAGTTATTAGACATCTGAGAAGAAAGCGGAAGAAAAAGTTTTTAGATTTTACGCAATAAGATGTTTTATTCAGCCAATTATCGACGCAGCTGAAGGAACTATTGATAAAATATGTCAGAGTCTCTTTTGCCCACACTGTTATCGATCCACAGATTTGGTTTCTCATTATCTCCCCCAGCTTCTACGGCGCGCTGTTTATTTTTTCAACTTGTTGCTCAGGTCTCAGGAGAATAATAAGCACTGCAACAATTTCACTATTGTTTCCTCGCCCGCCGATAATGCCCCCCACCCCCTTAATTGGAGTTATTCTTGGACTGGCTCGAGCGTTTCCCCATCCTGGAAAAAAAAGGGTGTTTAGTTTCCTTTTTTTTCTTTTCTTCTTCTTCCTGTTTTAGGTGCATGAGCTCTGCGACAACTTTTGCCACCGGTACATCAGCTGTTTGAAAGGAAAAATGCCAATAGATCTAGTAATTGATGAGCGGGATGGCAGCTCAAAGTCAGATCACGAAGAACTTTCGGGATCGTCGACTAACCTCGCAGATCACGTGAGTAACACCCTTTATTGCGCCCATAACATGTGAAGTCTGCTGCTGATTCAGAGGAAATAAATCGTTCGGCTCATATTTTTTTTTAATGCACGAGACTGATTAGGTATTTTCTGAAATGATCGGAGTGTTTGATGTGTCCAAAGCTTCTGCTGAGTGTGTGACCCCGGTGAGCCGCCAGTAAATAAAGCATGCTCTGTTCTGCAAGGAAAATCTGCCCGATCGATGCTCTGAGGTCAAAAGCTACATGTGATCCAATGGACGGAGTTATTGTTTTAGTCCTTTGATTAGGAGCAGTCATGTGTGCATGATGCTTGCTTGTGCGCTCGGAGGTTTTGGGATTTGGACGTGTGTGTGTGTGTGTGTGTGCGTAAAACGCTGTCTCGTATAGTGGAGGGGAAAAAAAAGGAGGGAGGTGAGGCAATTATCTGTTACGCAGGTTTAACGTTAAAGCAGGGGAATCAGCGGTGTAAGCTTTAGCTTTAGGTCAATATTTAAAAAAAAAAGAAGAAGAAAAAAAAGGGAGCTTTTATATTTGGAGCTGTGGGAGCTGGATACGGCCGCGTGCGTAAAGCTGTGGATTTTTGCTGCAGAGGTGGAGAAAGTGGTTACCTTACTGAAGGCTTACCATCAATGTCAACTTCACAAAGCAGGCATATGATGGTCCGTCTGGAGGCCCCCTTTTTTCCCTTCTGCTCTTGATGTTAATGTGTTTAATTGTTCCTTATTGATTGCCGTGTGGTTTCTTTGCTCCTGCAGTTGCTTTCTCCTCGTGGCCCCCGCGCGTTTTATGGCCGGAGGCTGCAATAACGCTGAATTCAATTATATGCACCTGAAGTACAGTGGCTTTAAATGTGAAGATCGATACTGCAGTTTGGATCGCTGCATTTCCCGCGTTATAAACACAGCCTCTTCCTCTGCAGATTAGATTTGATATGTGTGAACTTTTTTGGTGGAAGTAAAATTTAAAAAATAAAATGAGTGTAACAAAGTGACTGGTTAATATCTGTGCAACACAAGGTCAAGCCCATTAGGAAGTAAAGCAGATTTAAGTGTTATGCAAAGTCTCTGCTGCATCTGTTGGGTCTGGCTATAGCCCTGATAGCAGCGGAGAAGCACGCAGCGCGCAGCTCCAGGTGAACTTTCTTTAGTTTTGGACTGAAGATGTTGGGGTTTCTCAGACGCTGCGGTCCTCCCAAACACAAGTGCAGAAATGAGGCATGCTGTTGTTTATACTGGAGAGATTAGATAAACTGGCCTGTTTAGTTTCATGGCAGATGGTTGATGCTCAAGCCAATTTCCGATGCTGCACACACCAGCTCTCTGTCAGGGGCTGCACGTGTCAGAAATATTTTGATCATTAGAAAATTAAACGCCCCAAATAAAGCAAATAATAAACAAAGCAGGTTGCATGGAAGGCTATTTGTCTCGGAGTGACCTATTTTACTTTTGTGTTGTTAGTTTAACCTTTTATCGCTTTATTTTTTCTGTATGGACTGTGTGATTATCTTTAATAATGACAGTGCAGTATAGGAATATAATTCTCTTATTGTAAAGATAAATATTTTACATTACACTGAGGAAGAGCATGTGCACTTCTTGAACTTTATATTTGCAGAAAATGAAGCTGTTGAGGTCATAATTTCCATAATTAGAAAGTGTTCAGCTACATTTCAAAAATACACATTTCAGCTTTTCTGCTGGATGCTTTTTTCTTCTCTTTTATTTATTCACTTGTCTTTGGCTCTGTTTTATTATTCATCTCTGTCCTTGTCTCATTGAGGAGAGGAAGGCAGCTTGATAGTTAGATATGCTAATTTATTTAGTTAGACTCTCTCACGTCCATTTTCCTTTGCTTTGATATGCATTTTTAATATATAGCCCTGGGCTACATCTCATTTGGAGAAAGTTGGTTTTTCTGGAGATGATGAGGCTCTTCACTGAAAAGGAGGAGGGGGCCCGTAGAGCTTGTTTTCCTGCATGTCTCCTTCCTTTTCTGCCTCCTCCTCTTCCCTCCTCATACCTGATGTTAGAGCCTTAATAAGCGCAGTTTTATTTACACTTGAATGCAGCACTGTCTGTGGAGATGATTGGATTATGGTATAGTGAGAACAGGATGAGGCCTTGCTGACACTGTTGATTTCCCTTACGTGCTGGCGGTGACTATCTCAGCCATGAGCCCACCCAAGGCTTCCCAACTCATTGCCCCCTCCTCACATCAACTCCATCCAATTTAAATAGAAGAAAAAAATGATGCTGGATTACACAAAAAGAGCGATAAAGAAAAAAAAAACACAGAGCTGTGTAGTTTTAAATAGCTTGTCAACCGTTTGCTTTCTTGTCTGTTAATTAATGAATAAAATTTCTCTTTTTTTTTTCTTGTGCTACATCCAATTAGGGAGACAAATACAATTAACGGTGTCTGAGTATTATCTGTTCTAATGAATTAGTCTTTGTGTGTTCTTCTGCCATCGTGCCACTTCTTCAGTCAATCTCCCACATTAGCATAAGGCTTTTCCCACTTCCTTTATGTGCATTATATTGTCACGACTGAAATGAATGAATATTTTTACAGTTAGAAATTTTGCATGCTGTACAGGCCCCCAGTGCTTTGTTTTGGCGAGCTTTCCTCAGGGAGTTTTACTTGTTCCCATAGTTGTGGTGTAGCTTATCTCGACAGTGCATGGCAGGCGAGGGTAGAAAGGGAAACAAACCCTTTTCTGTTTAGATTTTATTTTGTGGTGTGTGTTTGCAGTGCTGTGCTAGATATAATGTTACAAAGCAAATGGGATAGTTCATCCTAAGCCTGTGCAGTGCAAAACGATGCTCAGTAGCATCCTGTCTGATTTCTGTCCATCACTGGCCGAGCTGGCCAACTGATCCATGAACTAGGTTTTGTACTCTTTGGATTGAAACTACCGCTGAAAACTGCATTAGGCTGTTTATTTGTTTTATGCTGATGGAGTTTTCTAACTGATTAGAGGTCAGAGGGCTCTTTGCTACAATGCCTGATGAGAAGCCACACTCACTTGTTGCATCTCTCACACTCCACTTATACTCTGCGAATGACTGTGATGAACCATTTCTTTGGGACTGTGAGAAACTTGAATGTTTCTCTTGGATGAAAATAAAAGAAATGCAGTCAATGATAGAAGTGGCATAAATTAACATACTAATTTAATAGGCCCATGTTTTATTAGTTACAAGAAATAAAGGAAAGCAGAACAACCCATAATGAGCTGTCAGTTTTATATTGACATTTATATGCTTTTTAATTTCTTTGGAAATGTCTTTTTTGTGTGAGCCAAATCCATGAATTACAATAGAATTCACATAAAAAAACAACCAAAAAGATCTTTTTGGAGATATATTTGTGAATATGACATGGCTCCTTAACTGTGATGTCTTAAAGAAAGTTTTCAGGCATCAGTTTATCCCTTATGTCTGTTTAAACACACTAGGGTGATTTATTAGCTGCTAAATGAAACCTCTCTATATTTTGGATAATTGAGGGAGCAGTAAATACTCCTACACTTTTCTGAAGTAGCTGCTTATAATTACAATCTTTACTCAAAGTTTAAAAAAATGCATGAGCCGTTTTTTTTTTTTACTCTATTTATGTCAAGCGGCAAGATGTGTCATGAAATGTCAGCTTGCCTCATGATTTACAATCCTGTGTGTTTCTGGTGTGTCAGCTGTTCTGTGCATGTTCAGCACAGGACCTGCATGGCTGCTCTTCACGCTAGTTTTACAACATGCCCCCCCCCCCCCCACACACACACACAAGGTTAGTCATTCTCAACCTACCTTAAGCTCCTACTACACAGACAAATTTCTCCTCCTTTCGCTCCAGGTTCCTGGGGAATTTGAGTGAAATTCAATGATGCTGCTAAATCAATTTTATTTGAAATTCCTAGGGATGTAGGCAGAGTTCAGTGAGGAAAGTGAAATTGTGCCAGGCAGGTGTTTGTAAATGAGAAACAGGGGACAGGAGCAAAAGAGACAGCAGCATTCTGCTGCTCTCCTGAGGCCTGGCTGCACTACAAGCCTCTCCTTCCCATATTGTCTCCTGCTTTTATATTAATTACAACTTGTATTATCAGCCGCCAGTTGCTAAGCCCAGCAAAAGGCTGTCCCTAGAGACCACGCTTCTTTTGTATCTTACTTGCTATCTCGTCCTATTGTGTACATTTGTGTGTGCGTTTCTGCCTGCACATACATGTGTGTTTGCTTGCTAGCATCCTCCTCCTCCTCCTCCTCCTGGTAACACTGCTCTTTAACACAATTAGTGAAGAGCATGGAGTGAACCATGTTTGACTCCTAATTATGCCCAGCTTCAGGGAATAGTCACATGGGCTGAAGGCATTTGCTTCTTCCTTTATTTTTCTTTAAGTACTCCTTGTGTAGGTTTGAAGAAGACGATTTTTGTGACATGATCTCCCGTTCTTTTATTTACTACTTGTTTGAACTTTATCAGACCCATGGGGGTTGTGACAAAATGGTTGTGTGTGTTTGTGTTGCATGGTGTCTGATGATGCACCCGCCATAGCTCAGAGAGGCCCTCTAAATTATTCATGGAGCGGAGAGGCTGTTGCTTTTGTCGTCTTGTGTAGCGTGCAAAGTTAAAACACTGTTGTTGTGATATTTGTGGTCTTGTTTTTGCTGACAAGTTTATGAACAAGCAGTGACTTACAGGTATTAAAAAAAGGAGTGTGTGCCTTGATCCTAGCATTCTCTGTTTTATTATTGTAATTATTAATATTAGGTCATATAAAGTGCTGCAGTCCTCTTTTTGCTCTTTAAGAGCCAAGCTAGCAAATCTCTATCTATATCTCAGCATCCAGGCACATTAAATCCACAGGGCAGCAAATCACAGCAAAAAATATAATTTCCTTTTATACCATTAGCTGAGGTGTCTTTGAATTTAATTTAGTGCCAGCACCATTAAAAATGACACATTACTCTGCAATGATAGCTAAATTAAGTCCTATCGATTCCACTGTTGCATTAAAACCATGCTGTGGCCAAAGCTGGTGAGGCAGAATAAGTGAGTAAGCGTGTGTGAGAGCAGCGAACATAGTTTGTCAGGTCTGTCCTTTGTCTTGCCATATTGTGAGAAAGCAGAACTCAGTCATTTTCCTCTCTTTAGAACAACAGCAGCTCTTTCTAAGAGTACACAGCCGAGCTTTGCCTAAATACATAACACATTCAGGGAGTGCAGGATTTTACCTCTTTGTCTTTGTTCTTTTCACATTTGACAAGGACAAGAGAATTGACGGGCTTTTCCCACATTAGCAATTTTACTTAACTTACAGTGTGATGAGAGGAACAGAAAATTACTTTAACAACAGACCCAGCTCCCATGTGTTGATCAGTGAGTGAACACAACACAATCATCCGTCCCTTTCAGAGCAGGGACACTTTTCTATCAGCTCACAGTGGAGGGTTATAACCAACGCATGGGCTATTGTTCGGGCTGTCTCCTTACCCCTCTTCTGAGTAATTCTCTGAGCTCTTCATCTGATTGCCATCCGGCAAACAGCTGACGCTGAGTAGGCCTCGAGTGGAGCCCGGAGTCTGAAGGGTCTTGTGTGTTTCTGTCTGCTGTTTTCAGCTCCAAGCTGTTTGAGAAAACAGCCCGCCTTCCCGAAAAACTTAGCAGATAAAAGGGCCTCGTTCACAGGCGTAGCAGTTGACTCGCCTTTGCAGCAGAACAAGCAGCAGCACATCAGGACTGCGTTCCCAGGGGGAGCTCGGCAGCGGCTTGTCTTATAGCCTCGATTTCCCTGCAAACCTCCATTAGTCTCCAGGCTCTATCCTGTCTGTCCTTCTCCAGTACAGCTCACTCTGACTGGGGGACCAAAGCAGGCAGGCAGGTTTCTCTGTGGTAGATGAGGGAATTTTTTTTTACCAAATCAAGTTGGACAAAATGGTAAAAACTGTTGATTATTTTGAAAGTTCTTTGTGTACATTTTCCTTCTAATTCAGTATACAAGTATTTGTGTTTATGTGTATTTGAGGAAGAAGAAAAAAAACAGCGGGAAATGAGAAGTGGGTTGAGGTTTGTGGGAAGCCTTGGTGTAGGCCTGTGTTTGTTTGGCTTGAGTTCTGCTCAAGGGGCTGCTTTGGTCCCACGTTTGCCAACATTTAGTCATCATGCTCAGGTGACATGCTAAATTGGGAAAGACTTGCATGGGTTGCGTGAGCTATGAGGCTGCGGCCACTCTGTGTGTGTAATTGATTGAGCCTGTGCGGGTATGGGTAGTAAATGACGTGATCGGTCTGTCCCGCTATTGCCTGAATGGCAGAGGAAATTCCACCTCTAGCCTGCCTTCATGTGGCACTGATAAAGCCCTTCCTGTACAATAGAAAATCCTGTTTTCCCGTGTGCACTGACAGGGCAGTGGGAATGACCAGGAAAGAGAGGAAAAATAAGAAAAAAGGCAGAAGGAAAGGCAAGAGAGAGAGAAAAAAATTGCCTTAAAAGCTGTGTATTTGTTTATAGACATGCCTTTTAAGTTAGCATGCAGAGATTTAAGTTCTTCCAGAGTGCCTTTGTGTATATAAAAGTGAAGTTCATACTTCTTGCTTTGTTATGTCATTAGTATGTGAGTGTATTTCTGCAAACCTCTGTGGGTGTGGGTGTATCTCAGTGTGGGCGTGTGCACATTTTTGGCAGATTAGCAGGAGAATCACTGTCATATCTTATTTTCATTTCTGACAGCAGTAATGATTAATGACAGCTGTGGTGTGTTTGGACTTTTTACCTCTATATTTCTCACTTGACACGGAAGTCTCGATTGGTTATGGTATAAATGAACTCCACTGGGCTCTGCCATATGTGTTTAGATGATTATTCACAAGTGCTCTACCCGCAGCTCTCAAAATCAACTGCCACATTAACGGTGCTGTGTTCTGCTCTCACGCCGTAATGAAGCGCTTTGATTACAGTGTTTTGACTTATAGCCAGCCACATTAGAGCATCATTTTCTGTCTATTTATTTATGATTTTCATAGCTTCTCTGATTTTCTGAGGCTCTTTGCCTTGCCAAGATAATGTAAGCAGGCCAAGTACCCCTCACAGTGCCTGTAGAGGCTTACAGATATCACTCTTAATGTTTCCAGCAAACTCATGTGAAATTTCTCTCTTTCTCTTTCTGTGTTTTTTTTTTTTTTGTCTTCCTCTTCCTTCCATGTCTCTGATCTCCTTGTTTGTGGCTTGGATGGGGAACGCCGTTGGATGCACGGATGGCTGGATGGATCCCACGCTTGCTTCATCTGTTCTTAAACCTCAGAACCCAGCTTCCTGGAGAGACCACGATGACGCCACTTCCACACACTCAGCCGGCACACCGGGGCCTTCCAGCGGGGGACACGCTTCACAGAGTGGCGACAACAGCAGCGAACAAGGTGAGCCAGCACCAAAATGGACATGCAAGCATAGCTGTCCATGTTTACTCAAGCTCTTAACTCACACATAAGTGCACATGGGACATAATAATCCAAAAAGAGCTGCTGTAAAATCTACAGCAACTAGATATTTCCTCAGTCCTAGACAGTCCTTTCTTTAACCTTTTGGATTATCCCATTTTTTGACAAGCGTCCATACTGACATAGTCACACCTAAAAATGAACACACTTATCCTCTATAACACTCAAACACAAACACAAGCAAAACATATTATACCAAGCCCAAAAAAGGCTTTCCTAACTGTTGCTATTTAGAGCGGCGAACAAAAGCTGGTGATTAATAGTATATTTCTGCCAGTTCTGACTTGAATATAAACCTTATTAACTTTGCCCACACAACAGCCCATAATTAAGTCTCATTGAGTCTCATGTTATCTTGCAGTCAACCTGCCAAACACTCATAATGCATTTCAAAACAAGAACATTTGAATTTATTAGATAGTGAGTGCCACAGCTGTCTTTCTTGTATTTTTGCCATGGCATGCATCAGTTTTGACATGTAAGTTATATTAAAAAAAATTCTTTTTGGTAAGTTTAGATATGGCACTAAACACTCTTGCATATTACCTAAAATGTGCAACTGTTGATTGATACCTGAGGTCTCTGTTTCTATCCTTGCCTTGTTATGAATGCACCAAAAATCCTATTTTTGTGGCAGCAGTGTGTGCACTTTTGTCTTTTTCTCTAAACATGTGTGCCCTCTGAAAATGTCCAGTTTTTACTTTAATAAGATTTCATCTTATTCTCGACACACACAGACCACATATTTAACCAGCTCTCTACAGGAGTGAGGTCTTTCTAATCCGTTAAAGATACCGTTTTGCCAATGAACGATCAAATGTATTGACGGACTGTGTCCTATGTGGTGTTTAAATCATCTTCTCATGTCCAGACAGAAACAACAGTTGCAGCTTTTGAACCATTACTGACCACAGACTGAGGGCCACAGAAGGCCTCTGTGGTTGGCTGTGTCAGGAGTAGTTGGATCACACTCTGATGTCTGGCCAGTTGGAGAAAGGAAGACTAATACTAGATTAAGTGTCTGTCTAATTGAATAGGCATAAGAAACGAGTGATTATTAAACTGATAGTTCATATTTTTTTAAATGGAGCTTTGTTGGGAGGTTATGAACAAATAATATCTAACCTGTTGCAGATAGCGCTTTAAACAGACCTAATTTGGAGTTTAATTTTGACTGGATTGTTGAGTTAATGGGGCTAAAAAACCCCCACCTCTAATCTCAAGAGTTTCATAGCAATTCATGCAACTGCTACTGTATAAACATTTACATCACCATAAATGTTGTATTACATGATTATTGGTTTTTATTTTATTTTTTTGTGAGTGCAAATAGCAGAGGCAGCTAGCTATAGCACTTCCAGCAGGGATATTGTAATATTTCTGCCAGAAAAATACTGTGGAATACAAAACTGATAGTCGTATAAAGGTTTATAAAATAGTGTTTGCATGAACTGCTATGAATTTTTTGAGATTGTAGATATTTTCAGATGACGACAATCCACTTTGGTCTTGGCCCTACTTGGACTATAGGTTAGCTCATCAATCTGGTGAAAATTAGACTTTAATAATCCAAACTGAGCCGGCTCAAAGCACTATCTACAGAAGGTAAGATATTAATTGTTCTTAACCTTTCCAAAGAACAACACTTCAAAAACCCTCAACTGTCTGTTTAAACACACCTTAAATATCCTGATACTTCTCACTTTTGAAGTTATACAAAATGCATTGTTGGATCTGTACCAGAACCAACACTGGGTTTACTCTGCGTAGAAAATATACTGGATGGGGAAACTTTTGTTCGATTCAGACCATTAAGAATGGGCAAAAATTTTTGGAATTAATTTAAATAAATAAAAAGGTAAAAGAAATAAAGCATTATAGCAAGTTGTGAGACAAAGCAAAAGAAGAGTTTTTGCTCTCCTCCTTACAAGTTACAAATGGAGATGAAGAGCAGCCAAAAGGGGGTGGAGGGGGGAAGGCTGAGAGAAAAGAAATGCACTGCCTATTGATTATCTTACACACATAAGTACAAGTGACCTGTAATCCACAGAGCACTTATTGACTCCTTTCCCCACCGTATCCAGTAACAGCGGATCAATGCAAGCCAAAGACAGTTACGGTACAGCACCGTCCGCTCGTCCCACATAAACTAAGTCATGCTAAATGCAACAACCAGTAGCTCATAATGTTTTATGATAAAAACCAACCAAGTAAGCAGTTTAGAACATGAGTACAAATTTAAAACTGGGTGAAGGAAAAGCCATTTCAGTGCAGAGGTTAAAGAGTAGAGAAGGTGAAAAAGTAGCCAGAGCCAAAAAAGAGAGAGAAAGAGAGAGAAAGAGAAAGAGACCAAGGGCAACTGATTTAATGGTCTAATGAGGCCGTCCTCTAGCCAGTTGTTTTGTGTGAGGCATGCTCTGACCTTTTGCTTCACTCGGGAGCCCCGCCACCTCATTTTTCACATTCTTGCAATTACGTTAACGCTTGAAGCGCTCGCTGACTCTCGACTCTGGCCCTTCCATTCTGACAGAGCCTTCCCTCTCCAGCCTTCCCCTCCTTTTCCACTCTACGCATGAACTCGCCTCCTATCTCAATACATTTCAACATAAAATTTGTAGTCTGCGCTGCCGAGCCCACCGAGGAAATGTGAAATGTGCGCTTCACTTCAGTAATGGGGTCTTTAACAGCTTGGCCCCTGTTAAAAGGGGTGACATCGTGGATCAGTTGTGGAAGAAAGAATGGATAGGCAACAGTGAGGGAGGAGGAGAAAGTGAAAGAGTGTAAGACTTTCAGTGCTTTTTGGTTCCAGCTGCCAAGAAAAACATCAACTTTTTTTTTCTGCCATCTACCAACTTGAAAGGTGTGTTTTATGTGTGGCTGTGGCTTGAAAAACATTTGCCTTAAGAACTGATCCAGAAGCAACTGTGTGTTGAATTAAAAAAAAAATGAAGTTCACTTCTCCCCCAAATACTGAGGCTTTTTCAACACTGGCTAGATCCATTTTTTATAGAGCTTTTAGATGTGCAAATATATAGTATTCTGTTATATATCTTTTTATGAAGTAAACCAAGGTTAAGCATGTATATATCCATGAATTATTTTCCATAAAAACACACTGATCTGATCAGTTTTTATTTACTTTCTCACAATTTCTCTCACACAAACTAAATATGAATCAGCGCTTACAGTATACTGTCCTCTCATTGACTGACTTTTAGAGTGACATCTGGCAAGACAAATAAATATCAGTGGTTAGAAGAGATGGTTCAAAAGGTAACGCACAATAACTTCCCTGGCTCTGTGTGCATGTCATTTTGATTAACAGTTCTTTGGAGCTCTTCCAAGCTTATCTAGAAACATCAGAGACATCAGTTGCAGGGAGTTAAACTTGATGAATGTGCATGCCTCAAGACAGCACTCATTTCCAAGCAGGTGTCTGTAAAATGTTAGGCAGCCAAAGTGTGATGCAGAAAATTTTCTTCACAGCAAACACAATAAAATCAAATGTGTTCAGAAATGAACTGTAAATCCCTAATACAGCATCAATGCATGTGCATATTTTAGTCTGTGAGGAGGGCATGTCTCTGCTCCAGTCCCACACTTGTAATTATTAGTTATGCATGAAGACCAAATCCACAACGACATCTTGAGTGCTCAGCAAAGGGGGGATTTCTGTACAGTTCTCAGAATCTACTGTAGATGGAAATGGCTCAACAGAAGAGAGGAGAAAGCATTTTGTACATTTTCTCAGCAATTGAACAATCCCCACGCTTTGCGGATAGACAGACTCCCCAGAGACACAGAGAGAGGCAGAGATGGAGAGAAAGGGAGGGAAGAGAGGGAGTGCTTGAGTGTTCAGCTCCAAGGGAGCGTGCTGCGCTTGATGGTGTTGTGGTACATTTGCGTGTGTGTATATGTGGGGAGTGTGGTGCCGCCCCCCCGGCCCTGGGTAGGGGCCCCACTCAGCAAGGTCTTTGTGGTTGAGGTCTCTGGAGAAGGTCATTCCTGGTGGGGACACGACTCCTGGTGTCACAGCATGAACAAGGCCTGTTGAATACTGCATTTTTGGACCTTTTGACTTAATTTTGTTTTTTAGCAGCTATGCTTTGGACTTCAAGGTCCTATAAAAATTATAGTAGAGAGAAAAAGGAATAAACAGTGGATAAAAACACCACAATCTCTGCTAAACACAAGATGGAAGCCTTGTTGCATTTTAGTAGTTTATGCTCCAGCTCTGGAGTGATCAGTGAGGTGTGTCTCTGTATATAAAATATATAGTTTGTGTGTGTGAGTGTGTGTATGTGTGCGCATGCGTTAGCCGGCTGCCTTTAAGTGCCTGTTAGAGTTTAATTTAGTGTAGCAATTAAAGCTGAACACTCGACCATAAACAACAGATAAACAATAAAGCAGACCCAAGCCCTGCTGTTTCATGGTTCTCCCTCCCAGCTGTTGGAGTACTGATAATTTTTACACAGTGCCCCCACCATAACACAATACTGAAGCAACAAGAGTGTGTATCTCTTGGAAATGTATATGCACAAATGTATGTTAGCAGGTGATGGCAGAATCTGAGTAAAAGCCAAAACAGAAAAATAAAAAATAAAAAAATACAAAACAAAGCATGTATCCATTTTAGGGGCAGTGCTGCAAGAAAACTCAGAACATTATGGAAGAAATCATAAAGTGTATTAGAAGTGCACTTCAGCTAGTTTAACAGCAACTGAGGCCACATAAACATTTAAACAGCCATGAATCTGTGATGTGCATCAAATTTTATAAGTTATCTCACTCAGTAAGAGTAAGTAAAAAGTTCCGGACAAAAGCCATGTTCAAGATAAACTGTCTAAAAATGCTACAATGTTTCCTAAAAAGCTACTGTGCGCAAATTTAGCCTTGTTGCTACACATTAGCCTTATACAAGTCAGGTGTCTGCTGTAAAAACAGTGCAATAAGTCTGTCTGATGGTTTGTTGGGAAGGGGCAGGGCCATTGTTGAAAGCTGAGAAGAGTTGCCGTGAAGGGGGAAGAAAACACGGCACGGAGGGGATACTTTCATGATCCCATTAGCATAAAAGAGGCTAAATTATTCATGTGGAGTGCTTAATCTATGGGGAAAAGTATAGTTAATGCACATAGTTTTAAAATGGATCTCTCTCTCTCTCTCTCTCTTTGGCTGTGCTCTCACACCAGATTCTTGCTAGATTCAGCATTTGTGGGCATTTACGGGAACGGCTGTCGCTCTTGCCTGCACACACACATAGACATGCTATGTGTGGGCATATGTGCACACTAGCTTAAGCACTGGTGCACTTGAAGCTGTTTCAAGGGCCTCTGCTCTCCAGCTCATCCTCCTCTCTTCATCTCTTCTTAAGTCTTTTTCTACCTTCTTTCTTCCATTTGTTCCATTTATTCCTCCATCTCTCACTTCTCTTTTCTCCTCCTTCACACTTCTCTCCCTTCTCACCCCTTTCTGTCTCGCCCTCAGTACTGCAGACTACCTGGCTCTCATCCAAAATGTGATTAAAGAGAATGATCAGCTCCCTTGGCTTCCTCTTTCCTTCCTCCATTTCGCTCTTTCTTCCTTTCTTTCGGTCTCTGTCTTTCTTCTTAAACAGTATGAAAACAATCAAAGAAAGGACAATGTAAAGTTTGAAGACTGCTGCCTTCCTGCTACATCTTTGTCCCTCTCACCCTTTCATCCAGACTGCAACTCAAGCTTTCCTTTTCATATCGTTTTCTTTCCATTCCATCTATCCTTCCCTTTTTCCTTTTTGCATGAGCACTAGATGGTGCATGGTTCCACTGGCCCATAATCATGAACAGGTCCTTGCCTTGACCTGCCTAGCCCGACCTGGCTGAACCTGAAACTGGGTTTTACACAGCAGGAAAGGAACATTAACTGGGTCAGCCTAATGTGCAAACTAGAGTTCGAAAAACATGGGGAAAAAATTAGCCAAATTATTCTGACAGCAGCTGAGGAGAATGTCTGTTTTGCGCCATTAAGGAAAAGGTGAACGGGGGGTGGGGGGGGGTGGGGGGGGGTGNNNGGGGGGGTTGTGTGCCACCATATTCTCTTATGGCGTTCCTCTGAGAAGTAGACCAACTAATTTAAAAATGAGTTGAGCACAATTAAAAAGCTCAGAGGAAACAATGTTGGAGGACTGTAATCAGGATAGAACAACAGTAAAAGAGTGACTTTTTTTTCTTTTCTTTTTGTTAGCCAAAGGCTTTGACCCAAAACAAGAACAGAGTGCAGTAATGTTGTATCAGTTCATTATACTGTGGGTTTACACAGCCATGTTCCACTGCAATTTAACATCAGTGTATGAGGAGCGCACAGGGGTCTGATGTAATATAGCTAAAAGGGATTTCAGCACATGCCCCAAAGGGCATTTCCATGTCCATTATTGTCGCCATTGTTACATTTTCACAAGGATGACAGTGCTTCAGTTCTTTAAAGGGAGTGAGTGTTTTCCCAGGGAATTTTTTTTGTCTTGTTTCAGAAGACTAGCCTGAAGGGGGTCAGCCAAGAAGTCACCCTTAAGAGGTGATAATCCAATTTCTCCAGCGCTCATCAGATTTGTTTTCCTCTTGTTTGGCAGTGGCTTGGTGTTTATAGAATGTAAGCATGCCTATGTGTGTCTGTTAATAGACACAGGACGATAGGCACAGACTACAACGTGCCACTAGTTTCTGTGCCCAAATCCTGGCAGAAAGAGGTCATGGAGGCCAAGTCTGTCAAAGGCACACCTGCAGGGAAACTCCAGAAAACCCTGAATGTCAGCTTACACAGAGCAGTTTAAGGTGTGCTTATTTAAAGTGCAACCATGACTTCAAGTGTCCTTTCCCTATCTTTCCTTTTGTGTTTGACCAATGGGCCTTGTGCTCTTTTACTCTCTTTTCTTTCTTCTGCCTCCCTTGGCTTTTTAATCTCTTCTTCCACCCCCACCCTCCCAATTCTCCTCCCCCTAATGTCTAAACCCTACATCACAGCGAAGGTCCCTCCAAAAAACAGCACGCGGTTTAGTAGAGTGGCTTAGCGAGGCTAGCAACAGCTTGTTCACCGGCTGTGTGGCTTTCTCTTGTGTAAACCAGGGTTTATATTCTGAAGCATATTTGGAACTGAGCAAAGCAGCTGTACCCTACAGGTAATGCTTTAACATGCTGCCACAGTCCAAGAGAGTGGGAGGATGATAAAGGAAGAGTGTTATGATCGGGGTTCTCTTCTCTCCGCTGCTGATTTTCACGCGCTCATCTTTTACGTTTATGCAAAGCTTATGAGGGCATTATGCAAGATAAGCTCATTTTCTAGTCTGATTCCCACTCTAGTACATGCTTTAATGACTCTTAAAGCCAAGGGCTGCTTTTTTAGGCATAATAGGAGTACCACAGTCCCGCAGTTTCTACGTAGCCAGGGTGCTTTTTCCACACCTGATCACTTTTGTTCACCCATTTTATGGCTATTGGGGAGAAGGAAGAAGAGAGCGATTTGACAGTGGTTAGTGCCACGAGCCCTAATGTTTATTGGAAGCAAGCGACTAATAATTTTTGATTACCCCAGAGGAGGTATTAGCCATGTTAGTCAGCAGAGATAATTTCTTATTTGCATCCCCCAAGCAGTGAACACTCTTGAAGGAACACTGGGGCTAAATGCGCAACAAAACGAATCAAACATGCCAAACGAGATGCTCCATCCTAGCTGGCTGCGGGGCTGAAGCAGAGAAAACCTTCATTATGCATTTACCATAATCATTTAGAGGGATATCAATTTGTAGAATACAGGGGAGATGTTTGGAGGGGGAAGGAAATAAAACCACCATATCAAACGAAGAAAAAGGAAAAGGAACAAGGGAAAGCAGGATGAAAAGAAGGAAGATGTTCAAGGAGAGCTCAATTCCTGGATTTTTAAAATGTTGTTCCAATTACACACTTTTCATGTTTTGAGGCAGAACTTGCATGATAAATTGTGCAATTTTTTTCTGTGTTACCAGTGTTACGCTTCATCCCCAAACAGAGCTAAAGATAATTTCCTTTTATTAAAAGCTGTATGGCTCAGGAATTCTCTTCCCTACATTTTTGATGAGATTGAGAGTACACAGAAATCCTCTAGTTCAAATATTGCCTTTTTGTTCATTTTGGGTCACTCTTTGTTTGGCTTCAACTATGCTTACTCAAGTTTTTTTTTTTGTTTTTTGTCTTTTAATCTGAATGTGAGGACAGTTGCTACATGTTTTCATTTTTTTCTCTCTCTCCTGGCAACACATAATGAGAAAAAGAAAAACTTTCAAAAGCATCTTTTCCCCTGCCATCAGGCAAAGATGACTAAGGCCCCATTTAAACAATTGGAGGAAACTTATGGAGACAGGGAGTGTTTAAAGAAATGAAAGCAGACAGAAAACACTACTATCTTGTGATAACCAGGGCTTTCTTTCATTATCTTAACACAAAAATCCCCACCTTGGAAAAACTGCACTCACTCACTATTGCTTTATTCAGAAATAAAACAATGATGGTAGGGAAAAGCAAGACAAAACAAAGAAAAAAAAAAACATTTACCATTTTCCAAAGTGAGGGGAAAAAAGCTGTATTGTTTACTATGAATACTTACTCCCAGGGATGCAGTCCTTAGACAACTGAGTGTCTGCAGGAGACATCTGTGAAGCCTGACCCCATGACCTCGGAAAAAATGCTCCTAAGGTGGGGGGAAAACTGCCTTTTCCACTGAATCATGGCCTACAGGACGGCAGCACAAACACAAATACAAGCACTGCAGAACAGAAGTAAACAGCAACAACACAAACAGGGAAAAAATATGTGAAAGAGGTTAAAAAAAAAGTAATATTAAATAAGCTTGCTCATGTGGAGGAAAAATGGGTGATAACAACACAAAAAAGTAAAGCAAAAAGAAGAGATTTGAAAAATGTAAAAACATAGCTAGACTTGGTGTGAATTATGCCTCTCAGGCTTGGCTATCTTTTACTCCTTTGCACCCACGCCACCCCCCATGAGATCATTTTCATCCTTTATGAGTCAAAGGGAAGCCCGGTCGAAAATGAAAGGTTACACAAGCCAGAGCCCGGGCCCTCGGAATGGAGAGAGGAGAAGATCCCTGCTGCAAGGGCCCTGCTGCTATTCAAAGCACCTGCCATTGTGTTAGCGCTCATCCAGGCCCATTGTTGTGCAGAAATTAGTCGTGCTCCCTTTGGCTCCCTTCGGGTCCAGAGGCATGCGGCAGACCCCCTTGTTGTTTTTGGTTCAGATGTGTGGTTGGATGGATGCTTGGCCCCAACTACCATCACCACTAGCCATGGCCCTTTGCCCTCTCTCCCAAAGCACAGTATAGATATGTTATTTATGTTTTTGTTTATATCCACACTGTGGTGTTCACTCCTCAAGAACACTTTCAAACCAACATTCCTACAGTTTTTTTTCTTTATTTCTTTTATACTCTCCTTTTTCCTTAGAAGTATATGCTTATTGTTCTTTGCAGCACCCTCATTATACCCATGGTTAGGTTTTAAGGGCCTCTCTTTGATTTTGGTCTCATGGGGAATGAGTGGTGGGCTGGTGGGAGCTGTAGGGCCGGCCCAGCTTTCAGGGATCCCCAGCGAGTGTCTCGGAGAGCGGGCTTGGGGGTATTGCTGAGCTGGGTACCAATGTACAATCACTGGTGCTAATGCTAGCACAGGGGGTGGATGTGAGGGAAAAAGTGAAAAGTCAATAGCAAAGAAAAAAAAGCAGGTCGAAACAAAAAATAGATGGAGAGCTTAAAAAGGCTGAGAGCTACATCTAATGAATTTTATCAGAAGAGGAGCTTTTTTTCTGGAACTACAGTATAATGCTAAAAATTAACTTATGAGGCATAACGAATAATATTAATTA
>JAOXNZ010000002.1:8837497-8855965 GCA_028566095.1 Kryptolebias brasiliensis | reverse complement strand
AAAAAAAGAGCTGGTGCAGTTTTTTGAAAAAATAAAATTAAAGTAGCAAGATTTTCATTGTTATAATTATTTGTTGCAATGGTGTCACAGGTTTTTTTTTTACCTTTGCTGTTGTGTTTTTACCTTTTTATCTAAAACAGATTGTTATTTGTTCATATTTGCTCTTGTGTCACAGTTAACAAATAGTTTAAGAGTATAAAAAAATATAACTTTTGGAGGGCCAGCAAAACAGGAAGGCTTTAATCCAAAGCAAGGCTTTGCAGTTTCTATTCTTTTTTTTTCTCCAAAAGAGTGATAGGCTCCTCTACCACTGATCCTACCATGGCAATTTCTACATGCCAACAGCTGTCAAGCCCCTAAAAATCAAAATTAGTGCCACGGAATTGGACCTTAATGAAATGACCTCCTGGATTTTACCTTAAAGAGCAGGACAGACAGTCAATACTAGCCTTGTGAAAACCATCTCTTCGCATCCTGCAGTCCCATTAACGAAAGGAAATAGTCCCAAGTAAATGTATTAAGCACTACTTCCACCTTCTAATTATATTTTTCCCTTTCCCTTCATAATTCATTCACTGTTTCATTAGTTTTTAATATTGAAAAAGGCTTTTAACTGACTCCTCTGTCTTCATGAGGTCACCAATTATTTGTCACTATGTATTAATGGAATGTCAGAACAGGGAATAAATGTAGTTTGCCTCACTTACAAGAATGATGGATATGTATTTCCTTACATTGTTTTTTTATAGTAGAAATCAAACACTGTTTCCATAATTGCACACAAAATAGTAGTGTAAAGGTTGGCATCATGGATCACAATTGTTTCCACCTGATAGTGCTTCCTATAAGAATAAGTAAATTTGTGCCAAGGCCCAGTGGAGGACAGCGGTCCCTGGTTATTGACTTGTAAAGGACGCTTTAGGTGAAGACTCTTGACAAGACATGAGCGGCAGACTCGCATGTAAAGCTGCGTTTTATTTCTCTGCTAGTTGGCTCCCTGGAGATACATTCTCTACCCTGTGTTGATCAGACTGTTATGGAAAAACGCAGCGATAAAAAGAATGAAAGAGTAGTTTTGCAAAATGAGATGCTCTTGTTCTGCATTTGATAATTCCCTGCTAAGTTGGAAAAGAGAACAAGGAGGAAAAACAAGGAAGCAACCGAAAAAGGATTCGATAAACGTGCAAGTAGTAACTTTTTTAACTGTGAATATTAATGTTTTGATGACTTATCTGGGATGGACTTGTAAAAATAAAGCCATCTGATCACTTAAAATTAACAGCAAACTATATCAGTGAGCATTCAGACGGTATCAGCTAAGCAAGATCCTCCGTCCTCTCAGATCTGACTAATTTATGAGAGTAAACTGCACTGACAGAGAGAGATGGATGCAGGTGAAGGAAGGAAGTTTTCATTGACTCTCCAGAGCAGGCCGGCCCAAAGCCCTGGAGGGATCTCTCTCAGTTTGAACTTTATCAGGGGCTACGCTTAATCAATATGTTATTGGAAAAAGAATTAATTACTAAAGCAGAATAAAACAGCTGCATTTTAAACCAAGGATTCATCAATTCTGTAATCTCTTGGTTACAGCCCAGGTGTCAGGAGGATCATTTCAGCTCCATGTAATGAGGAACTGTGGGAGTTTACCCTATCATCTATATTGTCCTCCTCCTCCTCCTCCTCTTGTCTGTTTCTGACCCCTCCCTCCAACCAACACACTTTCTGTTTCATCCCTTTTCTTCTCAGCTGTTTGTTATACACCTAAGATATTCTGCCTGTTTTTTTTCTTTTCTTACTTATAAATCAACCAATTGTAGTCCACTCCTCAAAACTCCCCTCCCCGCTGCATTCCCACCAAATTCCTGCCTTTGCAGGGATGGAATGAACGGGTATTAAACCTGAAATCTCCCCTGCAAAAGCTGACTTGAAGGGACATTCTCTCTGCTGCAGTCATCGAGCCGGACATTCCTCCGCTCAGGCAGCTGGCTTTGCAAAACTGGGTGCAAACGGGATGATAGAGCTTACTTAAAACAAATCAACTTGAGAAAAAAAAAAGTACCTTTTTGCCATATGAAATCAATAATTAGGAGATTATATTGGAGTAAATTAACTGTGTGTGATAGTCAAGTCACAGAAAAAGTATCTGTTGGGTCAAAATAACCTTGGCCGCACTGTTGTCACGGCCGCTGCCATCTACCCCTCACAGCTCTGACCCCAGCCCAAAGCCCGACTGTCCTTGACTTCCCATAATGGGGGATTTCAAGGCAGGTTGAGAAGGGGTTATGGGTGATGAATTGGGTTTTTAGTGAGCTCATTAGGAAGCCAAACAGAGTTTAGACTGGCGGAGCGGAGCAACAGTGCAGTAATCAGTTCTGCTCGCTTTGTTCCCTGCCTCCAGGACATTTGTGTGGAAAAAAAAAAGAGTGGATGAGAAAAAAAAAAAAAACCTATGGCATTTGGCTGATGAGAGGGCTGCTGAGCAGAGGCTACAATCTGATGGTTGACTTGTTGATTTATAAACCTTTTTGTTTCATTTACTCTTTCAACCCCACAGCTCTATGTATAGAGCTCCTGTATGTCTGTTTAATTCCTCTTTGATGGCACTGCCAATCAGGTACAATAAATCCAAGTTTTTATTCTGTTCGTGTACAAAACTGCACTTTTTGCTTTTAAATTGTAATCGACGATAAAGACTCACTACTGATACTGTTATCATACATTGCCTCAAACAATAGAAGCTGTTCTGAATCACAAAATCAGAGTGAGTTAAAACTGGCAACGAGCACAGAGGAACTCTGTGGTTTAGGTAGAAGACATTGATATACAATAGCAAGGATTATAAAACCATTTCTTCACTAGCAGATGGATCCATATGATGCCTGTGCGTGGCACCCTGTTTTTCTTTTACTCTGTCTCATTTCTTTATTCCCATCTTACACATTATCATTCCAAAGGGGAGCAACTTAAAAATTTTCTGGAGCACAACAAAAACTGCTTTTTTGACTAATGATCATGCTTGTTTAGTTATAAAAAGACCAATTTACCTTAGGGACATAGATGTTCTTTAATATTTAATTCAGTGTGAATCCCTAGAACTTAGAGCTTTTCTTTTTTTCTATTGTAACTAATATAAATTATAGAGTGACTTTATAGAGTGACTACTGTCAATACACAGGTTTGTTCACAAGAAAAAAAAATCAAATAGTTCAAATGTCTCATATTAAAGGGACAAAGGCAAAAGTTATTGGTTTGACTTCTACATAGCCAGGTTTGTAAATTTGTTTATGAGGATGAATCCAGTGAGGAACCAAGATTACCTGTGAGACCAATTAGCCCCATTCGATTTTGAACGTCAGGGAGGAGCAGCAGCAGTTTCTGCTGCAGGAGGAGCAGGGTGGAGTTGTCAGGGAGGCAGAGGGTGTGAAATGTTTGGTGGAGACCCAAAGCCCTTCATTAGCCGCTGATCCCTGTCTGCTGAGTGAGGGGCAGTCATGGGCATCACAACTCCCATTCAATTCCCCTCCCTTAAAAAAAAAAGCAGAGCAAGGGTTTGGATGGTGGACCCCCACCTCCCCAATCCCCTGCAATTTAGCCCTTTGCCATTTATGCAAATTGGGTCCTGACATCTGCAACAGCCTGCCTCTTTTCTTGTATACATCTTTATTCCATCTCTTTTCTTTTGATTCTATTGCTTCTCAAAACGCTTACCCCTTTTAGATCATAGATTCCTGCCGTAACTGACTTGCATTTTCTTACACATAACCCACATCTGTGTAATAAATGTACTTTTTTGTTTTTTCCTCCCAAATATATGTACAGAAATGGATAAAAGTATCCAGATCCCAAGAGATATAATCAAAGCACTAGTCTATGATGTAATTGTTGTTGTACGTAAGAGGGTAATTGCAGTGGTATTTTAAGCTCTTGGCATATCAGAATTTTATGAAAAACCTTGCCAAAAATGCTATAAAAAGGTTTTAATCAAAAAAATAAATAAGAAAATCTGGACCCACTACTTCTTTTTGGCTCCAGGGGAAAAGCTGGAAAAAGAGAATGGCTTTGCTCCAGCCTATATTTTGGGTTATGAGGAAAAATAGTCTGATTGTTAAAAATTTGATTTACCTCCAACCTTTCAGTCCTCCTCTCTGTTTTTTTTTCTCTCTTCCCTTTACTTCAACTTCGCCCTCTATGGAAGCGTTGTGCACCGTGGGGTCAACGCTGTGCCTGTGAGAGGAGAAAGGCCTTGGATCAGTGGAGAGATGATAGTTATCTCCAACATTCCAGGGATGACACAGAGATATCTGCCTGATGGCAGGTTCAGGGGGCTTAGTGAAGGGGCAGGCGGAGAAGGGAAGGAGAGGAAGAGGTACTGTACAGGAGTTGTTGAGCACACACCTCCCTCCTTCCCTCCATGCCTTTCTCTTACTGCTTCACCGCATCGCTTCCCCACACATACAAAAAAACATCTAATTAAAAGCTCTTATTCCACTTCATTTAAGAGAACACTTAATGATGTGTTTTTGGGGGGAGACAACTACACATTACTTCTCATGCAAAAGGAATCTCTCAGTTGTAGCCCTTAAGGATTAAGATACAGCTGTGCTTCAGATGGATGTTTGTCCTTATTTTTCTGAGATGGATATGGTTGTGTTTTCTCACTTGTTCACTTTTAGCCAGGGTCCTCGTGGTGACGGGGGTAGTAGACAAGAGGCGGGTAGTGACATCTGAGTTTGGCAGGGAGGCTCACTGAAGGAGAGAGTTTGTTGTAATTGCTCTGACAGGTTTTAAGGCTGTTAATGACTCCGGCCTGAGCGCCACCAATTTGTCAGCATGCTTGCTGTTTACTAAGCTGTTGTTTTATGGTCCAGTGCAAGGGGGCTGCTGCTTGTTTAAGCACAGATCAGGAAATAATCAGCGTAAAATGCTGGCTGCAGAGGTGCAGCCACACTAAAACTGTTTCTTTCAGAGCCTTCATCTACTGTATGGATCCAAATGAGTTCAGAACACCATATGGTGCGTTCACACAGAAACAAAAGCACACTGACGGCTTACTTAAATTAAAAAATCAGATGGTCGCATAAGTGTTTTATCATTAAAGGGATTATGTTTTACTTGTTGGCACTTGTCTATGTTACATGAGTACGAAGCATATTGCTAGCATGTGGTTATAGCAAGAAGGTCGGTAATCCCCAGCCGGCATGGAGCAACAGAGGGCTAGCTGTTCCACTTGTGTGAATAGGACCTCTTTGCGTTTGTGCATGTGTGTATGTGAGGGAGATTGTGTATGTGTCAAAAGCATGTGGTCCCAGAATCAGCAAGGAACCCTCCGTAAATCCAGAGTAAATAAAAGGGGTAACTAGACGGACAAAAGAAGAGCCCCCACTGCTTTTCTCATTCGGTGCCATTTGGGGGGGACTGAATGTGCTAAACGCCGCTTATGTTGGCTCAAAAGTTGAGGAGAAAAAGAGGGGAAAGGGAGGCTCTAAATCCCCCCATCTTCTTTTCTCCTCATTCTCTACGGCCAAGCCTGCAAGGATAAAGGTGGTGTAATAGGAGGGAGAGGTGGAGGGGTCTGGTCAGAATGCTGTGCAGAGGTGGAGAATCCAAAGACGCTCCTGCAACAACAACCCTCTTAGCCTCTGCTCTCTCTTTATTTCTTTTTTAATCTAACTCCCCTCGTGAGTTTTCTCCTCTTCCTATTTGGGTGAGCTTGGTTGAACATGCCTGACTAGTTTGGGCTGACAGGGGGCATGGGGGGTCTGTTGTAATTAGTCACTTTAACCATGGCTTTCATAAGCCACTGCTTCTACACTCTTGCTTCATTACCCTGAAACAAACGCTTGGGCCTCCTAATGCAAAATCACTGCACAGCTTTAAGAGTCCACCAAAAATGTAAAACTTGTCTAGAAGCTTTTTTAATAAGTCTTTTACTGAAAAAAGACTACACTTGAGTATTATTGATTTAACCACTCTTGATTTACTGATAGCTGCAATATTTATCACTTGTGGTCAAATTCGTAACATTTCTAACGCGCACTTGACCGTAGTGGCTTCCTCAGCAGGGGACCACCTCTTGCACTTCAAGTATTGCCTCTAGTGTCGTTAAAATTCCCCTGAAGTCCTCTTTACTCTTAGCAAAAACAGTATGACACTTTGTACTCTGCACATTATTTTTTCTACAAGGACTCTTGAAGCAACCTGGAATGTGCCAACATTAGATAAGCAGAGTTGCAATGTGTTTACAGTCCTTTCTCAGCCCCATAATGAGCTCATCCCTGAGACCAATTTACTCACAAGGAGATATAGCTGAATGCATTTTTAATAACCACCCACTGGTGATGAGAGAGGCAATGTATGTGAGCGTAATGTGCTTTTGGACTTGAGCTTGTTTGTTTGTTAGTGTGCTCATTCACTCTCTCTTACCCTCATTGGGTCCGGTCATTGTCTTCTCGTCTGATTACACTTTCTCTTGTTGCTGTGCATATGAAAATATGTGCCGAAACTTTTATTGCAAACACTTTAAGTCAAGATCTTGATAGAGTGAGAGAGGGATGCAGGGAGAAGGAGAAAAGGTTTAGGGAAGAAAGAAAGAGAGGGTAGAGTGGGTGGGTGGGGGTGTGCTGCTGTCTTTTTTTCGTCTCCAAGGGCGCTGCTTTTCCAAAAGTGCCTGGGGCTACACTCCAGCACCTCGGCTCCCTTAGGCCTTTCGACTGCCTCCTAATAGCCAACCCCCATCTGTGTCACATGGCCAGATGATGGGACGCTTCCCTCTGCTCTGCCCTGCACTTTTTTCCCTTACCCAATTTTTTTTTTTCAGATTGCACATCCACGCAGGTTAGAATGGCAGAGTTGCCAGGGAACAGTCAGAAGCCATTAGCGTTTGGGACAATTTGCCCTGCAGCGTTCCTTCTCTGGCTCATAAGAAAGGAGTGGGGGTGGATGCAAAGCACCAGCTCTCCTTCAGATGTAATGAGGTTGAGCAAGTTGGATCTTCTTTATTCTATTTCTACTCCTTCTTCATTGCTCCTGCTTGCTTCTTTTTCTTCTTCCTTTGTTTCTTTCTTCCTTTTTATTTTAAGTCCACACTTTATCCTCTTTGTGGGAACACGGGCGTGTCTGCATTTATAAGTGATTCAAAAGAACAACTAATATACCTGTACATGGAATTACTGCTTGAAAGCTGCAAAAGTCTGATATTTGAGTTCACGCCAGTATCCATGTACATGGAAGATAGAGAGGAGCTGAACAGAAGTGGAGTCCGGTTTCATCCTTGCAGGCTAGGGCAGGAGGGAGGGAGCATGCTGGGTAATGAAGTGACAGGTCAGTCTGTAAATACGCATGGGTCGCATTGGCCCTGGCCAGGGGGAAGGCTATCGCATTGCAGTGAAAATGGAAACATCAATAAAATTAATCTGCCAGCCTTTTGGCCACCGTGCGGTTCTATTGGATGAGCCTGACTGCTCACAGCGGGAGAAGGATTTGGAGGCTAGCTCAAAAATCAACACAAAACCTAGCGGCATCCAAACAAACACTAAACTGTGCATAAACATTATTCAGTGAAGCTCAAAAGCACAGAAACAAAGGCGGGGTGGTTAAAATTCACAGCTCACTAGTTGTGTTTTTGTTGAGGTTTCGAAGCAAACTGGGGGAGTTAGACTTAGCTTCCGTCTGGGTCGCATTTCTCAGGAAGCCCCTCACAGTCAGGGTAGGGACCAAAGTTTATTGTTTTAGGCTTTCCTGAACAAGGATTCGTACTTAGCCTGGGATTTATGGCATTTGCAGCTAATGAATGCCTATTCTACAATTACAACAGCCCTTGTCCGTGTCCCCATTCCCATATGTCCTTCAGGAGGACCGTTGCTTTTTTAACTTCACACAGGGAGCGCAAAGTCGGCACTTCTTTGTTTTCCTCTTTCGTGTGGCTCTGCACTAATGATGTGGAAGAAAAACACTGCACAGACGGCAAAGAAAGACAGAGAAGGAAAATAATTTAAAAACTGAAGTTGAGAAATACCAAAAAAATGACCAAAAAAAAAAAGTTGTTAGAAGTGTGGGTCCCTGTTGGCTTTGTATTCTTCATTTATTTTGCATTTGATTACGCCACCAGTCGGATCCTTTTTCTTTCCCCCTTTTTAATGTTATTAGTTAAAATATTTATGTGAGATTAAGGCTTGCATAGGTGGCTGTGATTGATGCCTACACAAAAACAGGAAGACATGTGCGTCTGACTTTTGAGAATGTCAGGGTCCTTCTCTTCCTTAGTGGAGGAGTTTTTCAGATACATAATTTAGATGCCCTCAAGGAAGGCTTTCAAGGCATTTGAGCCCGGGGGCAAGAAAAAATAACCATGACTGTTAAAAGTAAATCATTTTTGCTAATGCACAATTAATGCCAGGGAAGAGGAACAAGAAAAAAGGCTTGGGACAAAGATGGAAACTTCAGCTTGAAGGAGGAATATGTTCATGTTTTCGTCATGAAATCAAACAGTGATGGACATTAATGCAGGCAAAGTTGCCGCTGGCCTCTCATGCTAATCTTATGCCAAGAGGGGGGGGGGGGGTCTAAGTTTGGGGTAAGATGGGGGGAGCATATGACAAGTTCATTCTGTGCATTGAATTGCAACAATGAACCTCCTCAAATCACACATCAACACTCAATGCAGCTCAACTGGATGTTCATGAATTCATGAATCTGTTCATATCTTCTTTTCCTTTTTCTGTCCCCTTTGGCTCACTTCAAAGGATGAGAAAAAAAAAATCCTCTATGTTACGTCAAGCATGCAAATTTAATTGAATTAATGACATAAGTCCTAGTCTCTGCTGCATTTGAAGGCTCCTTGTCCAATTTTTTTTCTTCTTTCCTGCTCCTCCTACTGTAAAAAAAGAATTAGGATCACATTGTTTTAGTTCCTAACCATAACATCAGAGTCATTAACCCTTATTCTCTTCTCTCCTGCTCTGGGGTATAAAACAGCTCTTCTAGGCCTCACTGTAAACCCCTCTATCTCTGTGCAGGCCTTCATCTAAGGCTATCTAAATCCTTCCTACCTCCTCATCTTCACTGCACAACACTGGCTTTGCTGCATCAAATCTTTTGGCCTTAGTGCATCACTTTTCAATATCTGTGGTATTTGTCCATTTTATTCATCTTTCATAAACCTTAAAGTCAGCTCTGACTGACTGTACTTCTGTTTGAGCTTTGAGCTTGCAATGTGGTCCATGATGTTATTTAATGCTGGCTTTGGTTTCCGTCCAGGAGATGGCTTAGACAACAGCGTTGCGTCGCCTGGCACAGGGGATGACGACGACCCAGACAAAGATAAGAAGAGGCAGAAAAAGCGTGGCATTTTCCCCAAGGTGGCCACAAACATCATGAGGGCGTGGCTTTTTCAGCATCTCACGGTAAGCAAAGCCAAAAATGTTTAAAAGATGAACATGAGTTTGTAAAGAAATAACATACAGCAGTGCGCACACCTGTCACATGCTCTGAGAGCAAGTGAAAATGACTGTTCACCTGTCTTAGAGACACAATGACCAGGTCAATCTAATCAGTCTGGACTGTTTACTCGACTCAAGAAGAAGGTTTCTTAGCAGATAAAGAGAAGGAGTGGTTGATCACAAGTGTTTAGAGAATGCAATGATAGAAAATTGCAACTTTATGTATTTTAAAGTCTAGTTCTGTGTGAATTTGATCAAAAGATACTTTCTTGATTGATGTGACTTTTTTTAAGCTGATTAACTTGATGCTTGTTTGCCTTCCAAACACTTTAGGTTGATAACTCTGACACTTTAATTACACAAAATACACCCAATCAGCATTATTTAGAGTTTAAAGACTACAGTAGTTCAAGCATAATTAGGAAAATATTGTTAAGTCTGTTTTTCTGCTTGTGCCTTTGTAAAAGAGGGTGGTCCACATGTCCCCTCACCCTTGCTAATGACAGGACATTATCAGAACATCAGGGTGTATTGATTTTGTTACCTAGGTCAGATTTCAGAAGGAGGTGGTGACGTTGGGGCACTAAAGCTGACAGAGTTTGTGACTCTCCGTCCTGGAGATAAAGGGACAGCTTGAGGGGGATGGGCAAAGTAAAAAAGCGGAGAAAGTAGAACAGAGTTGATATAGAGGTGGGGTCTTAAACATCATCCTCACATTTAAGAGAGTCCGGCACCCCCTTTGCACCATATAGCCCCCCACCAATACCAAAGTGCCCACTCTCAGTTCAAAGCCCCCCCCCAACCTGATTACCTAACCAAAAGCCCAAGTAATAAGCGGCCAGCAAATACAGCCTAATTGAAAGGGCTGTAAATCCATTACATATTGGTCAGGGATAATCAGGAGTGCTTTAATCACTTTTATCTATTCAGGAGCAGTGAAGCTGCAACAGCAAAGCCCTGAGCCTCGCAGGCCTTAGCGGCTCCACCATGCCAGTCTGCACGCTTATTATTCTCATCATTATCAAAATGACTTCACAGCTGTTCACAGCTCCATCGTTCCCTGACTGGAGCCCTCTTACCAAACAGCACAGACCAGGCTTCATTCAGACATTCAGGCCAGGAGGAAAGCTAAACATTTTGGACTGCATATTTTTTATGAGAATCTTTTCAATATTATCTTTTTCCGCTCCTGAGCAAAGGAAATCCTGGTTGGAATTCCCTCTGAGTCTAAAAACCCAAATGCTTCAGTGAGGTGAAATTTACTCAAATTGCACAAAATACATAAATACATCATATGTTTAGAATACAAATGTCTCAAAGAGTTGCATTTTCCCTAATGAAATCCTCACATGGTTTCAGTTTTCCCTTCTACACAAATTCTTTTAAACAGTTGCTTTAGAACTGGGATTAAAATTAAGAGAGGCTAGAAATGAAGAGGAGGAAAGGTCCAAATGAACACATCTTTCAGATGCCGGTTTAATTCAGATCAAGCAAAGCTTTCAAGGCCCTCTCTTTCTGTTCCTCTTTCCTTTATCACATCCCCTGCTTGTGGATATTCTCCAATCTTTATTTGTTTCTTTTGTGCAAATCCTTGGTCAGTCTTGTACAAATAATAATCCCTCCCTTTTAACCTGCCTTCATTTCTTTGCTGAGGAAGAGGACTAATTGAATTATCCCCCTACTCTTCTCACCATCCAGTTCTCCCACCCATAAACTCTTAGACACACACATACAGGCACACACCCACACACACACACACACACACACACACACCCATTAACCATTCTCTTTTCTTTTAATTTGTTAAGCAAATGTATTTGCCATAGCTGGATGCGTTTGTCCAAGGGTGAATTCTTGGGGACTTTGGCCCCTGAATGGCCTATAGCAGCATTCTGCCATTCACGCATTCATTAACTGAGGGGTGAGGAGTGAAAGGAGCGGCCTTGTATTTTATCAAACTGAGGGGGCCAGCATGGAGCTCCTCTTCCATGAGCCGCAGGGGTCTCCCTACATATGTTCTCAACATCCAGCCATTGTCACATCATCTGAAAAGCTCAAAAGGACAGGACCCCCCTTCACACACATAAAAACAACACGGGCCAATGGTAACAACTGTTGGCTTTTAGATTCAGTATAACAAAATTGCCCTTTCCCTCTCCCCTCTTAGTCTCAAAGGCTTCACTCTGACCTCACACTCTCTTGGGAGAAATCACACGGTTGTTTTCTTCATAACGCTCCCATACAGGAAGTAAACAAAATTCAACTCATATTCACCTCTAATCCAACGAGAGCAGCATTCCAACTGAGAGGAAAGTGCACTCTTTGGACATATTGATCCTACAAAACATTAAAAGACTATGAAAACGATATGATATTATATGATATGATTCTAACCCTATTTATATTGAGGCCATATGCACATGTTCCAGAGACCATGTGAACTGGCAGCCTGAAATGTCCCACGTGTAATTGGGCAACATTGAACAGATCAGCTGATGTTGGCTGGCAGAAGAGGGTCAGACTGTCTCCCCACTCCTTTCTATCCTACCTCCAGCTCTTTTCTCACTAATGCCACCCCCTCTCCGTTTCTCTCTCCACGTGTTTCTGGATGTCTTCCAGCCACATTAGGGGAAGGGAAATCCCAGACTGTTGGTATAAGCTTTTCAATACTACAGGGAGATTATGTTATCAGAAAGGTAAACTTCACTGTTAGGGGTAAAATGTTCTGCTGCGCTTCAAAAGCAAGGACTTTGGAGAAGAAGTTGGCACTTGATTGGTAGATAAGAAAATAAAAGGATAAGTAATCAGAGAAAATGAAGAGCATATACATATTTTTTTACTTTTGTAAAAATTATTTCCTTTTGTGTTCGGCAAAAGTAAACTTTAACTTTACAATTAGCCCCTCTGTGCCCTTGGCCTTTCCTTCCCTCTCACCCCCTGCTAGTCCTCACTCACCCCTGTAAAGACAAGGGTCGGCCTTGCAATGAAAACAGGAAGCACTCAGATACAAAGAAACCAATCTGAGGTCTGGCCTTGTCTTTTGACTAGTGTAAACCCTCAAACACCTATGAAAATAAATAAGGGACCTCAGGAGCAAGCGGGACTAGTTAAAAGTTTTTGTGTGAACTGTAAAGGAGGGAGGGAAGGACTGTGTGATAGAGGGAGAGTGGTCAGTCAGAGGGGTAAGGAGGTAGCCCTTTTAAGCATCAAGCATCTCAGGTTCTGTGCTAGGCCACCCTTTGGCCCGGGTGTTTGGGGAAATGCTGTTAAGCTGCTAAGCCAGGTGTATTGGTCCCCTGGGCTCCTTGAAAGGGAAATGATATATCCTTTGGTGATTTAGAGATTCTTTGGACTGTGAAGTAGAACTAAATGCACAGAAGATAAATGTTTAGGTGTGATTAGATTACATTTTAGTTATCAGCAGAACAGACCATTGGTCTGTAATGCTTTAACTTTTAAATTGTGTTGTTACTAAAGTTGGGAAACAAAAACTTGCTTTTCTTGCATACCATACCATAACACTTGCACACAAGCTCAAGAATGTAAGTGTCACAACAACAACCCTGCTAATATCCCAAAAGTGAGGACCTTTGAGGAGTTGAGAGCATTGTGCTGCAAACATCATTAGATACACCAGTGACAGTGTTCCAGCCCCCCAACCCACACACTCCCAACTCAAGCCGAACATAGCATTAGTCTCCATGACAACAGGGTGTCATCGTCAGGTCGAGCCCTCCTGTGGGAGCTGCTCTCTCTGCCACCCTTTATAGATCCACATAAAAAGAGCCAGCGAGGGTCATTCAGAAGACATGGGCACAGGCAAGGCCAAACCCTGGCAACGAATGTTTGTTTCATACAATAAACAAGTGTACAAGTCCATCCCACAAAAAGGAGAGGGCATGTTGTTTGTGTAGACTAAACTGTCAGACCTGTGGTATCCCCAGTTTTGTTTAAGCTCCTCTTGTCCTTCTAATCCCTGTGTGTTGTTCCACTACAAGCTGCCTTCAAATAGTGGAAACACACATCTGCAAATAGTGTGAAGTACTCAGTCCTTTTTTATGCTGAACCACCATATTTTTTCTTTCTTTTTCTTGGTTCCTACATAACAAAATGTTTATTTTATTTAAAAAGATGTGAATGTAAATGTAGATGTTGTAAACCAATACAGTTTCAATAATGTGTGTCTTTTTTTATGATTTTACTTTTTAAAGCCAGCAAATTCTAAAGAACTTACCCTTGCCTGTGGCACAGTGATTAAGAATCAGTTTGCTTTTCTACCTTCTTAGGTTGTTTTGAGTTTGGATGAGAGTGTGGAGACAAAGGAGAGGCAGGGAGTGGGTTTAGGGATAAGAGCAGGAGCAGGGAGGGGGTAAAAGAGGGGGCTCCTAAGGGTCACAAGGGTGGAAGCCTGGAGGAGGCCCACACACTAATCTGTCATGTGCTTGTTTGCCTCAGGAGCCCAAAAGTCCGTTCTGCAGTCACCCGTAGCAACGCAGGCGACGATTTGGTTCGCTGCCACTATCCAAATGTGTGACTAACGGTGGAAGATGTAGGAAAAAGAGTCATCACGTTTCTTTTGTCACAATACCGGCTACTTTGTGAGTGTTTGCAAAACAGATGTGAGTGACAATATAACATAGTTTGGAGATGTTTATCACTGAAGTCATTGAAAGTTGCTGGTAATGAGAGCAGAGGAGACCTTTGAGGAAGTTGAGGTTTAGTTTAGCTATTGTCTAGTTGGTGTGTATTTTAATGTTGGCTGCTCAGCGACCCTGGAAAACAGAGACACAAGCCACCTCTGTCTGCCATCTGTTCCTCCCCTGTCAGGTCAAGACAGCAATGATAGAACCTCACATGGAAAGATACATAAATGCAAATAGATAGCCAAATATTTCTTCATATATTCTTCTTTCAGCATTTCAGTTTCTTTATGCTGTAAGAACTGGATCAAGTTTGCCATCCTATTGCAATCTGCTGTGCTGTAATCTCCAAGCATCCGTGTGTTGTAGCTATGACTGTATACAGTTTGTTTTGGCATTGATGGTAGCTGTTCCAGAGATTTAGTGCTGCATTTGAACGTAATAAGCTCTAATTCGTTTCATGCTCTGACATCAGACCTTTACACTTTGCCCCCTAATCCAGATCTGTCACAGTTCCACTTCAAAGCCAACTCACCCCACATGGAATCTACTCACACATAAAGCATGCCACATTAACCTTGTATACACCATGCAATTGGTAGCAGAAAAGTGCTTACATGTTGCCATGATATTATTTTTTTATTTGCTGGATTTTTTTAATCTCACAGGTTTACTTATTGAATATTAGCATTGTGCTGTGGTGTGTTTGTAAATGCAGGGGTACATGCATAACCCCACCACTTCTACTCCCATGTTTCCTCTCATTTCCCCTCCCTTGCTGTTAATTTTCATTCCTGCTGTTTGCATCTTAATGCAGGTTGTTTAATGAAGTAGCAGAGATGAGCGCTTTCGCTCAGGGACTGTTTACAACACATTCTCGCTGCATGGAGGTGATTAGGGTATGTAAAAATCCACAGTGTTTGCAAAAAAAATAAACCCAACAACATATAGTCAAGTACAACAATGCAGAAAAAAGAAGTGGTGCAATATCCATTTCTTTAAAGTGTGATTTTGCAGCAGGGGTGTCCTCATTGAATAGGAGGAGCACAGCATGAGTTTGACTTGCCCCTGCAGAGGTGACTGCACATGCCCTGACCATAGCAGACAACAAACAGAGCAAAGCCTCGTTGATGGCAGTCAGATTTATAAACTTGCAGCTCTGAGCAGTGAGAGACTGTTTCAAGAACCCACATGCACAAAGCTGACAAGACCTTTTTCTAAGGCCTCGTGCTCCAGTGAGAATAGACCCCAGTTTGAGAACATTTCCCTGCCTTCAGCACTGTCAGTTGCTTCTGTAGTCATAACACTGATTCGGACTGACTGAGCTGACTCTATGGGAAATAGGATGGAATGTCGTCATTTGTAATAAGGGACTTCATATGTTATTCTGTGATAGTGTAGCGTGTCTCTGGTGGAAAAACTGTTATTAAGATGGTGGTTGTTGATTCTATGCTGCTTTTTCCTTCTTTACTTTTGGGGTTATCTTACTCATAACAAAGTCAAGAGGAGGATTTTGGTTTCACATCTTAGAACCAGTTCCCTTAAATGATCTCTAACCCATTCTGGGGTTCACCCTGCAGACTGGTCTTATTGCCCCCTTGGTAGATTGTGGGATAGTGGCAAGATCTGTTGCTACAGCGGCTGCTGCTAGCAGGGGACCATGGAGGGCAATGAGATTCTGCTGCAGGCCTTCTAAGCTGCCTTAGCAGCACTTTGATATTCATCTCACACCAAAAAGAAGGAAAATGCAAAAGGAAAAAAAGAGAAGCACGAGCATGGAAACAGCAAACCAGGCTAAACAGGGGAGGGAGGTGTAGAGAGACGAAAGGTTGAGGGATGGAGGCACTGAGTAGAAATCAAAAGCAGACTATGTGTTGCACTGTTTGGTTTGTCATGGGACCCCATAGCTACACCAAATCCCACTCCTGCCATTTTGCGTGATTTTCTCCCTTCTCTTCCTGCTCCTCTCAAATACATGCTTTTGTTTTACCCAACTCTCAGTCCAGAAGCAGGCAGTGGGATTCCTGCACAGTGGGGTCCTTATAACTGGGAGCCATGTCTCTTGTTCTCACCTCTCTCCCCCCTCACTTCCTCACTTTCAATTTTTTTGATATCTTTTCTGTCTTTCTCCCTCTGAACATATGGACTAGTTTTTCAGAGAGAGGCCAGTCCACATCAAAGACTGAGGCTGAGCAGGTCAATTTGTTGCTCTTTTCCCCCTGACTCTTCCCCTTCCACCAGCCACAGAGGACTCTCCTGCACCACAGCTATTTACCCAGAATGCTTCATTGCTAAAAACATTTCTCTCTTCTCTGACATATATATTATAGAGCCATGTGTTATAGTGTCTCTTCTCCACATAGAGCAGACCTAGTTAACTTCAGTCCTCTGGATTTCTCTGTAGTCACATGTTGCCTAAGACCATGTAATGCTATTCAAAAAGCTCTGCACCAAAATAGCTATTTCAGTCAATGATAGGAAAAAGCAGTCACAAAAAAGAATAGGTAAGCCAATGAAACAAACCAAATAAAAATGAAAAAGTAATTGTAGAAATCCAAATCTGAGCAAAACAGATCCTGGTTCAAGATGTAAATCTATCTGAATATTGATTATGAGGAAAGCTTGTTCCTCGTACCCCCAGGGCTGCAGTGGCTGACACACAAAGCACCTCTCTAAAGCCCATAAACCAGCTTGTACAGTAATTTAGATAAAGAGGGTGACAATGGTGGTGTATGCCTCCCAACACAGAACCTCCTCCTTGTTTCTCATCCTCCTACAACATGTCCTGCTCCTCCTCGACTCTTTCACATCCAGCATAGAGATGGAAGAAATATGAAAAAATGGGGGGTGGGTAGGAGGGGGGCTAATGTGTAATTAGCAACACATTTTTGAATCCTCCTTAATGTTCATTACTGAAACCAGGGGCAATTACAAGTTCAAAGGGGTTTAGGGCACCCGCAGCTCGCATAATCAGTCACAAATTAAGCGCTGCTCATTTGTCATAGCACAGAAACACACACACGCACACACATGCATGTTGTCAGAGTTGAGTCATAGACATGCTGACAGGCATCAATTTCCATATGGGCACAAATCTCAGCTACACCCCAAGGCACCGAGTTGGGCGGCTCAATCCTCTTATGCTCTGATGCTTTGTTTTCATTGAATAACAGCAAACACCCCTGACACCTTCACCTTAGCTTGTTCAACACTATACTGTACCCTACTTGCAGTCATCCTCTTATAAGTGTCCTGTTTGCACTTACAATCCCTTCCACCACCTGTCCCCCTCCTGTCTTTGCTTGGCAGCTTTTGATTTAAACCTCTATCTGCCTCTGTGTCCGTCTCTCCCCACCTGGCTGTGTCTCTGCAACACGTGACAGTGTGTGTTTCATGCCTGTCCCCCGGATGTGTATCTCAGTTACCTCAGGGGCAAGGTCACAATGGGTAATCCTGTCTTCAGGTGGCTGTTTAGCACACTGAGAGGAGAGCTCACAAAACCGGAGGTGAGCTCCTGTTACAGGACTCCCTGACCAGGGGTCAGCTTTGACACTGTCGGAATACACAGGAACATGCACACATGTTCCAGCAGATATGGCACTGGTGCTTGCACATGCATACACACAACATTTCAACACACAAGCACACTGAGCTTGCTTATCTATCACAGCTGGCTCATTCTTCATGTCTCCTTTCTTGTTCTCCTTTAGCTGTCTACTGTACTACTTTCTCATTTAGTCTTTCAGCATCTTCTCTTATTTCCAGATCAGTCTGAGTCTTGTTCACATTAGGATTCCCTGATATGATCTCCATGAAGTTTTGGTCTAGTGACCATGCGTTGCCTGTCCTGCCCGGCACCTTTATTGTTTAAGCTGCTCTCACAAAGAGGCACAGTTGGGTCTCTAGTGAATTGAATGGAGCCCTATCATGTGTGGCTTAGCCTCAGTAAAAAGGGAGCGGGAACTCATTTTTCACTGGGGGAACGACATCCATCTCAGGAGCCAAACACTGGCTGTTTCATTAAGTAGCCCATCCAGGCAGACAGATGTGTTCACCACACAGTCATGTTTGCCTATGCAAGAGCGTGTATTAACCCACAATCCTTTGGGGGAGATTAATAGGCTACCAGCCCCTTTTTCATTGATTATCTTCATGCCATTTTCCCCTACTTTTCTTGGCTAGATATTAAAAACTAATGAAGCCTATTGAAAATGGGAACCACGAGCCTCTTCACGGATCATTTTAGGTTATTTGGGCTCAAACAGAGAGGAATCTCTTTAAGGCACAGTTTGAGACGAATTAGGAAAATAAATGTGGAGAGCAGTGTTGAGGAAAAGAGAGAAGGAAAAAAAATGAGTGCGACTGTAAAAAAGATGTGTGTTTAAGAAACG
>JAOXNZ010000002.1:8813061-8833614 GCA_028566095.1 Kryptolebias brasiliensis | reverse complement strand
GCTCAAAAAGTTGCTGCTTTAAACAATATGTGCATAAACCAGCAAATCATTTATTCAAAGGCTTACTAACTGTTGCATGTACTCCCAGTGACTTTATGATTGGTATCAGGAAATTAACTTATAGGTATTAAAAGTACCTCACAAAACAGGAGAATAATTATTTCTCACTTCCATCTGTGACATCATAGTAGACAGAAGAACAAGAGAGTCAATATGTAAAATAAAAAAGAAAATGACTATTTTAAATTTATTGAAACACTTCCAGCCTGTCCAGGATGTACCCTGCGTCTCGCACAGTGACTGCTGGAGATAGGCACCAGCTCCTCCATCGACCCGGGATAAAAAAGCGGGTAAAGAAAATGGATGAATGGATATTAAAACTCAATAAAAGTAAAACCTTTTTGGGGAAGGTGATCCTTTGGCACACATTTAGTCTTTTTTCTGCAAGATGTTTTAAAGATAATAAAGCAGAGGTGTGAGCTGTTCAGACAAGCTAGTGAGGAGAGCAGAACCGAGGCTGGGTGCCTCTGAGCATGCAGTTAACACAACAAAGCCAGCAGACTGGTCTGAAAAACCAGGCCAAATTCCTGCCCTGTAGGACCTGGCTTAAAGGGTGAGCTGAAACTTTGAAATAGGGGGACAAGATGAAATTAACGCAAGAGATGGGGGGATGTGGAATGAAGAAGATAGGAGACAAGAACAGAAGGCCTAGCAGTGAAGAAGAAATTGCTACTGTGGTGGCTGACTGTAGAAGGAGAAATTGACAAAAAAATATTCTCACTTTGGCTGGAAAGTTCTCTAAAATGTAGAGGTGCATCAATGTAATAGTAACAACAACAACAAAATCCACAGAAATCTTCATGTAATGATTAAATAAGGACATCCCTGCAGTTGCAAGTAATAAATAAGACAACCTGCTAGATGTAACTGTTGCAAATTCTGATAGATCTATTGCTTATCTTCAGTTCCCATTTGTTTGAAAATCTTTTCCAGATTTCTATGCAGATAATGAATACAGTTTTACTTTCATTATTGGATAAAGGTGATATATTTTCACTTCGTTATGCATGATTGAATTTGGGGAAAAAATCCAGTAAACATCTCCCCTTTCTGCTGGTCAATTGTTATGTCTGGAGGTGCATTGGGATTGTGTGGGAGTGATTGCTATTTAGCCTCATGGAGATTGGTACAATCAGATCCCTGTATCTTTCACATCCTCCAGGGCTCCTTCCTCACCCTTTCTCCATTCACCCCTCCTTCCTTCCGACTCCCACTTTACTCTTGCTGTAGCTTGGCAAGCAAGCAGAGCATTTATGCCATAGAGCCTCCCTACAACCTTGCACTGTCTCCAGTGAACATAAATTAATGGTGTAGAGCAAACAGGCTGCTGGCTGGAATCCAGAAGCTGGCTTCAGGAGCCCAGCCAGTGATTGTTGTGGGAAGGGGGGGTGGCGTGGTAGCAACTGCGGGAGTAGTAGTGCTGCACTGCCAAACAGCCTACCAGCCAGCCAGCCAGTCAGAGAGGCAGACAGACAGACTGGGGGCCCTTTTGCTCCATAATAGATGCTGTAAGCCTCGCCGGTCCGCCTTGTATTTGCAATCATCACTTTTTTTACAGTCAGAGGGCAGTCCGCTGAGAGTCCTTACTTAGTGTGGAAGCTTTGGAGCTTGAAGTGGGAGAGACAGTGGTAAGTGCAGTGGTATGTTCTGAATGCAGAAAGTTCGAGGTGTAGATGTAAATGTACCTTCATTTACTGTTATCAGGGATTGGCATGTAGTGTGTGCAGTTTGTTGCTTGACATCATGTGAGCTCTGTTTATAATCTGTGTGTGTGTATGTGTGTGCAATGGACGAGCATGCAGTAGGGTTGAGTCATGAAGCATTCTCGCTTGTTGTCAGGAAGCAGTGTGGTTTCCAGCAAAATAAAACAAAAACCCTAACTACCTCACAATTCTTCCCACCTCAGGCAGCTGCACAAAAAGGGTGAGAATGCAATACAGTTCACTGCAAAAGAAAAAAAGTTGAACAAGGTCAAAAAATTAAATGTAAATGAAGCTGTGAATCAAAGAGAATAGCAGTGTTTCTGCAGGCTTAAATCATGCTCACATCCACTGGCATAATCCTGCTAAAAGTACCAGGGTAAGGTGATGATGGATTCAAAAAATTCAACTGGATTTATTTGACATATCATTTGATCTTTCATTAATGCTGATATGCATTCAATCTCATTGTCATTTGTCAAAGAAGCCAATTGTAATATTATTAACAATGGCAACTTGATATTTAAAATGTGCCAATCTTACCCCTGCTTAGTGTAGAATCCATATTAAAATGTCACTCCTTTGGTTGATTGCGTTTATTTCTGACAGTGAATATTATTATTTTCTTTCACTTACTTTGATTAAAAACAAATATGATTCCAATCAATTTGAGGAAGACATGAGAGAAAAAACACATTTAGGACACAAAAGGCACAATATACTGTAGCTTCTCATTGATAACAAAACAAAAAGGCATTATTTTGAAGTAATTTAAAGCATTACGTCTGTTTAATTTAAAAAATGAACGAACACTTCAACTGGATGAAAAAATGCAGAGGCAGATTATCTAAAATCCCTATCCAACAGACAAAATAACTGGAGTCTAATCATACCGGTTATCCTGAGCAAATCCTTTGTGTTGCCATGGCACTGAGGGTAAACAGCCAATGGCCTGTGATTTCCTGGGAGTCATTAGCATCGAATAGGTTTGCAAGCCACTGCAACCTTGTGACCTGGCTCCATAACTCATGTCACACACTGATGATGTAATTAATCAATGGGGTCTACCAGTGGCTCATGCAAGGGGCTGCAGGTTCAGTGGGTGGAGTGGAAGCATCAGAGCTGGGAAAGTGGTGGGGGTTGCATGGAGCAGTGGGGATAATGATCAGGCTGTGGGATTTGATGACGGCTGCAAATAGGTGTCAGGAGAGTACCAAAGTGATATATAGCAAACTGGGTGTTGAATGAGTAGATAGAAGTCAGCGTGGGTGAAAGGTGTGGTGTGAAGTAAGAGTGGTCCAGCAGTGGTTATTATGTGTGTTGTGGTGAAATGCCAAGCTGGGCTCAGAGGGAGTTTTAAGGACCTTACCCAGCAGATGATAGAGCTACCTCAGCTAGTAATGTTCAGCAACCACAGGAGCTATTACAGCCCGAGTTATCAGAGAGCACAGAGCACATCAAAGCCTGTAATTTAGCCAGCAGTCGGTCACCCATACAAATATGCGGACACAGCTCAATTCTTGATAACTGGCAGAGTGTAATCCACCAAAGTACATGTCTATGGTTGTTTCAATCTATGGCTAATTTATCTCAAGTCAGAATTGGACATGTGTACATGAGGGCTTTGTGCATTTTGCTGTTAAAATGTTTTAAAATAAATAATGAAGTTGTCACAACCGAAGAGTTACAGAAAGTGCCTCCAATTTTGAGACTGTTGTACATTTTGCTCTTGTAAGGACATTGGTCTCAAGCTTGTATGGGAGTTACTTTACCTGAACATATTGAGGGAATCCAAAGCTAGAGTGGAGGTTATCAATACCATCTTTGTTCCTGCAGTGTGTTTGTGTTTCATTCATTAAATAAGCATGTCATAGTGTCTCCTGAGAGCAGAGCACGACCTCTCCAGGAGAGAACACATCAGAGGAGTCTTTGTGGTTTCAGTTTGATATTTCTTTAAGCCTGCATTTTACCTTTTCTTTTATTAAGACCAATTTATATTTTTTTATTGTCTGATTATTTTGTGTGTTTTTGTTGTTGTTGTTGTTACTGCGGCGATTAACATTAAGAGGTTACTCAGAGGTCTAAATAGTCATTCTCCAATTTCACGGTTGCTGCAGCTTCATAACAGGCCCATCAAGTCAACTTGCTTCTTGTGCCTTTGTGTGTGTGTGTGTGTGTGTTTAAATTGCCATCATGCACCCTTTTCTGTAACTGAGCCTTCATATCACCATGCTTAAGGGAAAGTTGCCACAATGTAAATTTTGTGTGGGTGGCCTGCAACCTTAACCATAACGTATGTGTTAGAGCAAGAAGGTCAGCAAGAAAACACAGAAAGTGGAAGGCAGATGAAGAGAGGATGAGGAAAGGTTTTGTAGAGTTAATTTGTGCATGTTTAAATGGGTTTATAATTATTTGTGTGCATACTTGGTTGTGCATATGCAAAAATCTATGAAAGACTTAAGTTTGGAGAATGGCTCTATCATCTGACAACAGTAGAATGAGTGGGTTAATGGGAGAGGGCTGGACAAAATAGGATTTTTTTTCTTTTTTTCTTTTTTAGCGTCGTATCTATGCGGTCAAAGTAAATCTCCTTACTCAGGGGTTTTTGTGTGCAAGGGGGCTTTAACGTCCCCACTCTCCTTGATGAGACATCTTTCTTGTTTGTTCAAACCATTCATTACGTGGTGGCTGCTGGACGAGCCGTGCCGCTGGCCGACGTATTTATCACCAGGCTAGAGCGCGCTCTGCCTGACAGTAGGCGATTGATGACCGGGTCTGAGCCTGAGAGGCTGAGGAAGCCTTAATACAATGTAAATGACCCACTCCCCGTTTCCAATCTAGGCTGCTCCTACACCATCCTTACCTTAGAGTTTGTATGTTTGTGTGCAGGTCTCTGTAGCATGTGTGTGTTAAAAACAGACTAGGAGGGGCTGTTTGCTTTGGTATATTTGCAAATGTGTTCAGATGGTGACCAAGGTCATGTAAAAACACAAAGGAAAAGGGAGGGAAAAAGGGTTGCACTCTTATTACATGTCGCTGTCAAGAGGATGTGCACAAATACTGTAACATAATCACCTGCTGCCAAAGGCAAAGAAAGATCACTAATTTTTTTGTCCATGTGTTTGTCTGTACAGTTAGCAAAATATTTCATGAACCACAGAACAGATTTTAATGATATTCTCAGAAATTAATCATCAGGTTGACATCTTCAGTTGATTAACTTTTAGGTCAGTCTAATTCAAGATGGCCATCACAGCCAGCTGACCTTTGAAAACACAAAAATGGCTATAGTCTAGCCAATAGGACAGATATTGAGCTAAAGATGGGTGTGGAAGTTGCTGAGCATTGCCCTCAACACATACTTTGAGCACTACACTTTGCCAACATCTTTACTTAAAGCCTTGGCATTGATTGTTGGAGTCAACCCTCTTTGTGTGTTAGCAAAATATCTCATAAACCACTGAACAAATTTTAATGAAACTCTCAGAATGTAATTGGCTGTACACCTACTGCTGATTAATTGTTGGAGTCAACCCAATTCAAGATGGCTGTCACACAAAAACGGTTATACCTCAGTGATTTTTACAGATATTAGGCTAAAATCTGGTGTGGTAGGAGCTGACAATCATTAATAAGTAGCACATTCTCTAAGCGCTTACAGATCATGCGAGACCACGCAAGATAAAATCATGTTATTTTAAAGATTTCTCATTTCTAACCCTAAGATGATTTTAGTTTAAAACTTGCAAGCGATATCCATTCCTTTGAGAAATGCTAAGTTTTTTATTTTTATAAGTTTCTGTAAACAGTGCCATCTCTTGAGCACCTTAACACACTTTCATTCATGCATGCACAAACACACCCCCTCAGTTATTCTGTCTATGCAAGCCAAGGAAATGTCATCACCTGGCAATCAGAAAATGTATTTCTATACAACCATTATCATTGTTCCTTTGTTAATGATTTTAGCATATTAAAGAGGACTGTGTACACAAGTACGAATCAGATTAATCCTCCTCTGCAGCGGGGCCTCATTATTTGTCCAATCTTAGTCTTGTTTGTTATTAATTGTGCACATTCCTCAAACCATTTTTTCATCTATCCTTTAATTAAAACATTTAAACGAGCATGGCTACCTGGAAGAAGAAATCCTCCTGCCTGCTGATATAAATTCTCACTTACATCAATTATTTCAGCAGTAAATGAGAAAATGCTTCTTGAGCAACTGTTATCATTTCATGTTCAAATTGGATTCAATTAGCACAAGCCAGTCGAGCATTACCAGCTACGGATTTTGCTCTCTTGATGAGTGTGAGGAGGGAAATGACAAAGCAGAAGTTTTGACGGTTGGAGGGGGTTTCTTGTAGAGAGGAATGTCTGTCAATGGAGCTTGAAACCATCTGAAAATAGGAAAGGATTTAAATGCCACCTTTAAAAAATATTTTTTACTGTGATTTGACTTGCAAGTGTCATGCCTTTAAATGTGTTTTATGCCTTTGTGTGCATTTCTGTTTGCACATGCTTTTGTGTGTGCGTAAGTCCGCGTGCGTGCATGCTCTCTGTTTAGAGCGCCTGAATGAAACACATAGTGTCTCATTTGTTTCGTTTGCGTGCGCCCCGACTCCTAATCTGGCCCTTAAAGACATCTGTCACCAGCGATCACTGTTGTTTTGTCATGCTTCATAGCAGGCCCAGAGGGAGCAAGGCAGCCCAAGGTCTGCCATTTATATCAACCAATGTTTTTTAGATTGGACCTGACACAAATAGTCTCATTGCAGCCGCTTGTTGGAGAATTCCATTTTCAGGTAAAAATCTTGGCAAAGCTGAAGAGGGGATTTCACAGTATTCTGTTCTTTTTGCGTTAGCTTGTATTCAGCTGCTGTCTATGAAAGAGCCACCACCATGGATGCATGTCAGACATTCAAGGAAAGAGAAATGTATTCACTGCAAATCTGCGCCCACTCATTTTGTTCCCTAGCATTATAAAAGGATATCTGTGCTAGGCCTCCTGGAAAGTCTTGTCAGTGTGTGTTCATGAGTGTCTTTTTTTGTTGTTGTTGTTATTTTCTTTTGGCTGATTGCATATGATCGGCATGTACGCTATATGTCTTGTGCGTAGGCAGGCAAAGGATTAGGTATGAGGTTATCACGGTTGACAGATTTGACAAACTTGTTTGGCCAGTTCTGACAGGTTCAGCACAAAAGTTTATGTGTTACTGTGCGTGTAAGAGGGCGAACATTTGCAAGCGGTGAACATCTATACTGTGGAGGAAGGGTTGGGTAGAGGTCACAAGAAGGTGCAGCCTTGAATTCCTGAAAGAAATGCATATCACACATTGCTTTTCATGTCTGTGTTTTAGACTTAGATCATGTCATGTTGAGATATGACAGACTTGTAGTTATTTTGGTCAAACCTTGAAAATAACATTTTGTGCAACCTAATTCAAAATTGCAAGCTATCACACTCAGCGTATGTGTTGTGAATGACTCTCGGCTTCTACCACATCAGATTTTAGCTCAATATCTCTAATATTGACTGAATTGTAGTAATTTTTGTGTTGGCTAATGTAGTTTAGCTCTGGCAACCATCTTGAATTAGGGTAACTCTGAAAGTTGTTCAGTTGTAGATGTACGTTAAATGATTACTTTTTGAAAGTTTTATGAAGGTCTGTTCAGTGGTCCATGAGATAGTTTGCTAACAGACAAACATGGTATCCCAAAGGTTTTAGGCAAAGATCTTGCATGATGAGTAGCACTTAGGAGATGTGTTGTAAAAGACTGTCAGCTAAAACCAAACCATAGTTTAGCACAATAACAGTAAAACTGACTGAATTATACCCATTTTTGTGTTTTCTAAGGTCAGTTGGCTGTGGTAGCCATCTTGAACTGAATTGGCTCCAAACGTCAATCAAATGTAGTAGTGCATTCAAAGATGATTTCTTTAAAGTTTCAATAGACAAAGTTTCCAGTGTTTCATAAAATATTTTGCTAACAGACAGAGTTGATGTCAAAGAGTTAATGGCAAAATTTAAACAAAAATATTGCACAATCTCTTAGCCCTTCGAATATGTGTTGGGGATTAGTCTCAGCTATTATCACGCACAATTTTAGGTCAATATCTGTAAAATTAACTGAATTATAAACATTTTTGTGTTTTTTAGGATCAGTTGGCTATGGCAGCCATCTTGAATTGGTTGGCTCTAAAATTTAATCAATTGTAAATGTACATCCAATGATTACTTTCTGCAAGTTTCATTAAAATCTGTTGAGTGGTTCATGAAATATTTTGCCAACAGACACACAAACACACACAGACAAGGACAAAAACATTATCATCCAGCTTCACCTTTTGGCAGCAGGTGCTAATAAAGCAATATGCTGCAATTATGTATTTGTATTCTCTTTTTATGGGTGTTCACAGAAATATTTGTTATTCTTTTAATCAAAGTTGCTCATGTGTGTTTTTTTTCTTTTCTCTCTGTTTGCTCTTGCAGCACCCCTACCCATCTGAAGAGCAGAAGAAGCAGCTAGCCCAAGACACAGGCCTCACCATCTTACAAGTAAACAACTGGTGAGTCAAGATTTCCGCTCGCCCTATCTCCACCACCAGCATCGCTCTGCCTTTTATTTTCAAAAGCCTTAGCCTCCCCTCTACCCACCAGCCATGACGGCTAATGCTCCTAAAGTGTGAAAACCGTTTATGTACATCATATATAGACACACAAGGGTGCACATGTAGACGTACACACAGAAAACCTTTGTAACGTTATTATTTTTAAGCTACCAGGGATGTACCAGTGTTATCGGTACAGTGTTAGCAGCTAAGTCGGTGATCTTTGTGGTCTAATGCATATGTATTCGGTGGGATATATTTAAGGTAGCAGACAGAGATCATAAGCTACCCCTACAGCCCCCACACCCAACCCATCCCCTTCATCCAAAACCATACCTAGCACTGCCACTGGTGCCCCCACAACAGGCAAAAAAACTACCTTCCACCCCCTTCTCGTTTTACTCCGGCTATATGGTGGATTAAGGTTTTGGTGGCCTGGCCAGCAGGGCCTTTGTAGATGGCTTAGCACATAACTGGGGGTGGTGGATTAAATAAAATGATCACAGAAGCAAAGAAACGATACAGGAATTACTTATCAAAATACTAGCCCAGGTTTTATCTGGGGCTTAATTTTGTTCAGTACATTCTCAGGGTGATGTTCAGATTAATTGAACTGACAGCTTCCTTTCAAAATTCCGGGAAGGTATTTGCACGGATTTCAGGTCTTACACAAACTTAATTATATGGAACCCCATTTTATCATTCTAATTCCATGTAGCGGGGGTTCTATTTACAAATGACAAGTCTGTGCCTTTTATTCACAGCTTTCCTTAATATATTTATCAAAGCGGGTTCATTTACAAAGTGCTCTATCTGTTGGATACAGGCAGGCCGACATTAACGAAGCTTTTAGGTTTATCAGACTCGCAGCCTGACAAGCCACCCGAGGGTCAATTGATTTTTTGGTTCTGTGATTCATTTTTTTTTTCTCTCATTTTTCCCAGCTCACAATGAGAAACATGCCTGGAGAATTAGCCGGGTTTGTCTGCCTTATCTATCAGCCCCCTCCCTCAACCGACCTCCCCCACCACTGCAACCTAAAATGCTCTGTCTCTCCAACACACCCCTTTGCTTTATTTCCTTATAGCCAAGGGAAGACAAGCTACTTAAATTGGCCACAGGAACTGTTGTTATCAGACTTTAATGCACCCTACAGTGTGGATAGCATTTCAATTACACCAGTAACCAAAGATTAGCCCCCGCTTTGCCTGTTTCATGCCTCATGCCACGTTGTACACCTTACCTACAGGAGCAGAAAATTGAGTTGCCTTGCCTATGTCATGGTGATTAATGCAAAAATACTCAGCTAACCTGGGAGGGGAGAGAAAGAGGAACAGATAGAGATGTAGATAGACATAGAAGGATTCTCTGTCTTATCACTGGCCATGAAATCCAAGTCTCAAATTCATTTAGTCCGAAAGCATCTTGCACTGTGCCACATCCACATGAGATATGTCTCTACATACATTTGCACATAAAAATAGATGGCCATTGAGCCAAGTATTAATGTTGCACCAGCTGTGTTAATAAAAACACAACGGGAATCAAATTGCACAAATAAATTAAAGAGGAGGCTGAAGAGGCTTAGGCTCTGCAAGTCTATCTGTGCTAAACTCTGGCTGTTGTCAACACAGGATGCTTCCACATTACTGGCTGGGTTACAGTGAAGAAGAGATGAGCATATAAAGCTTTCCATTTTACCTTCTCGAGGCTAGAAAGTTACAGTACAAAATTGCCTTTTTTCTTTTCATATCTGGTTGCAGTCCATGCAGGTATAACAAAATATACAAAAAAAAAAAAATCATGTTTAAAAAAAGAAAGCAGTTCTTCAAATTTCTGGCTGGCCCCTTGCATTGTTCTATGGCTCCCTTTGATGCTGCAATATTACCGGGCAAAAAGTGACAGAGAGAGACAGAGACAGACGAAGAGAGAGATAGTCGAAGAGGATGAAGGGGGGGACGGCCACCGTCTTCGGTTTCCAGAGCTCTCCCTTGGGGAAAGGATGTGCTGAATCAGGGCTTTGTCCGCAGGCACAATCGCAGCCCAGCGAGGGCACAACGGTGCTCTGTGTGATAGTCAATAGACAGTACATCTAACTCTCTCCCCTTTGGCCTCGTTCAACCTCCTTCAGAACCTTACCCTGACTTTACCTGCAGCTCACCTGTAAACACAGAAAACAAAACTACCGCTGACACACTCCACCTGCTTCTGTATCTAGTGTGTATCATTAGCTAACGGCCTCACCTGCTTGTAGCCCACACCCCATTAGCTGTCCAGTGTTAATAAAGAGCAAAGGAAGAGGTTAAAGTCCACAATTTTGCTGCGCTGGTGCAGTGCAGATGAGGAGTACTTGATTATTCTGTTAATACGGATCTAAAAGTGTGTTTGTGTACATGCAGAGATATTACGTGACACCATTGGATAGCATGGGGCTTTTTTGTGTCACATTTGAGACAATGGGCGTTACACTAAGAGATCGGGGTGTGGTCTGATATGTTATTGCATTTGTTTAAGATTGCAGGAAAAGGTGAGGGCCATGTCACCCACAGCATAGTGGGATAGTAAAGTAGGTGAAACGGCAGACTCAGGTGTCTGTACTCTAAAGCGTTTACAGTTTACAGTATCTTGCTGCGTATTTGCCTGTCTCAGCAGCTCCTGGTGTCCTGCTATCAGTCTGTGCTAAATGGAGCTTGACCGAATACTTTCATGTCTCAGAGCCGGACCCAGCATGATGTACCCTCACTCACTGCCATAAACCCACACACACACACATTAACTGTCCTCCTATTATTTACCATTGTAGCCATGCTAATACACACAAAACACACACACACACACAAAGGTTTTTACATGAGTTGGCATATGACTGAAAAAGACAGCATTTAAAAAAAAAAGAAGGAAATCATCCCATTTTTATTTCCTCATATCACAGACAATCATTTCCATGGCAAAGCAAGTCAGAGAACGAACATGTCAGTTCTTGGCATCTATGATGACTGACTGTTGTGCCACTGGTGTACTAATAACAATAAAGAGGGCACTAAGCCACGCTCTATTTTTACTTCTCTGCCTCTTCACTACAGCCCAGGGGGGACTCTACACACGCAAGCACACACACACATGCACGCACGGGGGAGAGGCTCTAATTAGCAGCAGAAAGGAATACAATGAGTGAGTTATTAAGACATAGGGGCGGATCGCAGCCAACCTTTGCCCCCAGTCAGAGCACAGGTCACATGATAAGGGAAGGATATTCGCCAGACAACGGCGCCAAGCAGCCTGTGCCCGTTGAGGAGATGAAATAGGCTCAATCTCTGAGCCTATCAAGGCAGGGCATGGTGCACTGATTGTTTTCTCTCTTTATTTTACATATTTATCAACAGAAGCTCCACCCTAACCAGCCCTCGCCATGTAACCCTGCATTAAAATGCATTACAAATTTCTGCATCCAGTTAATAGCCAGAAGACATACATCTTTAGTCACTGCCTTTTTAAATATAGCCCATTTATGTAGCTTTTTCCCAGATTGTGCGCTGCACCTTAGCACAGTTTGTACATAAACTGATCGCTCTAAACTTTCTACCCTTTAACTCTCTCCACAGCAGGTTTCCCATCACCATTCAGATCCTCTCTTTTCCTCTCTATTCTACTTCCCTTTAGATTTCCTCAGTTTAAATCTTCTAACAGGTTCGTAGAAGCTGTGCTGCAGGTTCACACACAAAATATTAATGATGAAGCACATTTGTTTGCCGTATGTGAGAACAAAACAGAGCAAGAAACAGTCAAATTTGTTCCTCCACTTAGAAGTATATTTTCCACCCTCTTTCTGTGTCCAATGAGACACTTAGGAACACTTGCTTTTATGATTTTTTAAATGATTTTTTTATGATTCTCTGGGTTGGCAGTCGAGCCGATTATGAAATGCAAAACAATAACTAATATTTTCCAAAAGAAAAGTAACGTCATAAAGCTGGTCTGTTTTTTTTTCTCCATATTCTTTAAAAGTATTTAAAAATCCTGAATTTCACACAGAGGCTTTTGAGGGCCTTTTACCCCTTCAAGCTTTCTACATTTCTGCTTGTTACCCAGTTTTCCTTTCTGGCGACTGAAGTTGCTGGTTATCTATCTAACTTTGACCCAGATGGAAATGTCATGCCTTTTTTTGGCTCCAATCAGGGACTCCCAGAAGCGGCCATCTCATGCCCCTGGCTTTCTAAATATACAGCTGGAGTGTGTGAGGTGGTGACTGTGTGTGCGTGTCTCTGGTGTGCAAGAATTAGTGTATATGTGCGTTAAAAAAAAGACTATCCAGGCTCTGCCAACTTAGGCATCATGATCCTTCTCATTTAGGGACCGCTAATTGGCAGTTAATTAGCAGAATTGACTCTCCCAAGTGCTTGCCCCCCTACGATCACCCTCAACCTGCTACGTTCATTTGATCTGGCTGCTTTCTTGATGCTGTAATAATAATCCCATTTTATCAGTTTTGGATGAGGAAACTAATTTGGAAAAACATATTCTCATTATTGGCAGAGCAGAATAGAACAGACTCCCTGTTGTAGCAGGTTTCATTTTGTTATTTCATTTTGCTCAGCAGTTGTCACGGATCCAAATAAACGCTCACAGCAGAATCCAGACACATGCTTTACTCACAGGGTAAGCCATGGGAGCCTTAAACAGCTGATGCTAATGTGCGCCACTGTGTTTATGTCTGCTCCGAGTATACAGCATGTGTTGCGTGTGAGAACAGGAGCCTTGTTGAAATTTTCAGTGTAATTAACAGGGCCCACTCTCACTTTATCGGGCACTAGAGGCACATTGGGTCATAGCGTGGCGTGGACACCCACCAAGGCTATGGTGCAGCCTAATGCCCACCTCTCTATGAACATATACAGCAATGAAAAACAGGTGGTGCTCTAATAGAGCTGGCAATGTTGACTGATTGTGTGCAAAAAAAAAATGAACTCCCTTTTACTTGTTTTCCCATTACAAGTTCAAGACTCTCCGAGGCTGTGGAATTCTCCCAGCTAAGACGGCATGCAAGGAGAACGAAGCTAGACGAGCCAAGATAGAGAGGCGAAGGGCTAAAAGAGGCATTACAGAGAAAGCATTAGAGAGAGACGGAGCGAGATGGAAGGAGGGAGGTCTTTGTACTTCTCTGCTCCTTTTGGCTCTTTTATTCCTCAATGGCTTGGTTTTATTGGTGGGTCGTTTAATAACAAGGGCTCCGCGTTTGAAATGAAGTCGAGCTGCGTTTGCGTGGGCAGGGCTCCTTTTTTTATTTTAAGATGGTAATTTCTCGTACTCGGGGTGAGAACTGGAGAAAGATCGAGAGAATACACCAGAGAGAGTGAGGAGAGCAAGAGGGTGAGAATGTGGGAGAGGGAGAATTCAAAGAGAATACAAGGAGGGAAAGTAGGTTAATTTATTTCATTTGTAAGAGGAGAGAAAAAAAAAACTTAAAAAGAAAAAAAAAGTTAGTGATAGTGAGAAGTGTTGGGATTTTATTTTCATGAACAAGCAGCTTAATGCACACGGGCAGCCTCAGTAAGCCTGCTAGAATCTCCCTGTGCCTCAGGCCATCTGTGAGCAGAATAGCAATTTTATTACTTTGTCATTAAACCAATTTCACAGCAGTATTGTTTGTTAATGAGCAGCCGCAAACGAGCGAAGATGTCACGTACTAGAATAGCAGCAAGATTTGTGACCCCGGCTCTCCTCTATCTCATTCTCTCAACCTGTGCCTCATTCTTATTCTTCTGCTCTTTCTGCCATCACTTTTTTCCCCTAACATCCTCGCTGTCATCCTCATCGTCTCTCCACCATCCTCCCATCTTCCACATCCACCCCCCACACACACTATAGAGGTCCTCGGCTCATAAAGGGGGAAACTGCTGAAAGATAAAATGCAAAATCTATACAGTCAAGTCTATATTTATGAGGTTCCATTTGCCTTTAGAGCTCATTCATTCGGATAGTTTGTCTGCAGGTTTTGGAAAGCCTGGCACATTATCCTGTTGATTTTTAGCTTTTTTAGCTTTAAAAGTTAATCTGGATCCAAACAGCAAATACTAACAGAGAGATTAAGATCTAAATAGGTATATCTGATGTTTGGGTTGCATGCTAGATGAAGCCATCTATCAATTGTGTATTTGATTGTATTTGGTGAAGTTGTCACACAGTTTTTAGGAAATGTCTCAGCACTTTTTAGAAAGTCACACTCTTCAGCTGCTGTGAAGCTTTATAGCTCCTCACTTTGTTTATGTTTTTACTAGAGGTTTTTGACTGAGAGAAGAACTGTGACAAAGAGAGAGAAAGAGAGAATTAAACTGAGGCCCCAGAGGATCAGACAACCTGACAGAGTAGATTTGGAATAATTAGTTTTATCTGCTGAGAGAGGTAGCCAGAGGACCTGTGTTATCCACAGGTTGTTGCTACGTGTGCTGCTGCGGTGATGTGTATGAGATGCTTGGATGCTGTGTATGTGTTTGGGAGGAGGCCTGGATTTTGGAGGACTAACAGGGATAAAGGTGACCAGGTGTAACAGAATGGCCTTGAGGGTATATGTGTGTGTATTGGAGCCAAGGAGGACAGGAGCTCCTTTTTTTGGCTGAGCTCTTTCAACTCTGTGAACCTCCACGAGGTATTTTCTCTCTGTCCCGGCATGCTCATTCTCTAACTCATTCTATTGCTGTCTGTGTTTCTTTACCTCCTTCTTAAACACACCACATTCCCACCATCAGTGTAATCTAATGCAGTAATGCCATCTTTTCTATTTGCTTTGTTTGTGTTGTCACATTTAAAATAACCTGCAGTGACCTTGCGCCATCTCTTTTCAAGCAAAGTGAGCGTTTTGGGATATAAAATTGGAAGAGTTCTAATCACATCCTTAACAACACTACAGTGTCTTATTATTACCTGTTGTGTGAGTGTTTTCTGGAGCTGTGATTCATGGCCTCGTGCCCTCTGTAGCTTTGAAGTGAAGGCCAATAAGCCTATCATGGAAGACTCTATAAATCAATATAGTCCTTTGTCGGTTCAGGCTAAGCTCTATCTCACTTCAGGTCTGCTATAGAAGAGGTATCAGATATACTGAGAATCTATTTGCAGTTGTCTGTTGATGAGGAATGTTTTCTACTTTTAAATACAAGAACACTTTAAAATAAAAAGCTGAACCGGGGTGAAATGACAAACAATTGTTTCAGGATCGGATTTCAGCTGTTGGGTTCTGCATCTTTTCCTCTGCTCAAATGTGATTAGGCAACGCAACTGAGACTGCAAACAGACACCAGTAAGCTTCCAGTACCAATCTGTTCTCTATACACAGGTTCTATCCGTTCATATGTAGATGTCCGTTTACAGATATTAGGTAAAAGTAGGCAATCTGAGGCAGAAAAGAGTAGGACAAGCCCCTACCCTTTGGCCCTCGTTTTGAAGTCCCAGTAGGTAGTGGTTAAACTATTCCACCAGGAGCTGAGACACCCTTTCAAGAAGTTAATGCCATCAACCGCCATTGTTTTTCCTTTTATGTGAGCAGATGTGACATAAATATGTCCTATATGGTGTGGAACTCTCTGGCTTGCAACAGAAATGGACAATTTTTATTTTCTTTCCTTACAAAAATTATTATTATTTTTTTTAATGGGGTTTCCTGTATTTTCAGGCTATCACACCATTCGTACAGAGAATCACACATGACAGTTTGCAGTCTTTAATTCAAGAGTCATGAATCACAGCACAAGCTAAACTGGCTATGTCTTTGTTGTGTTTGTTTAAAGCTGTCACATATGAAGGAGGATGGTCAAAGCTGTTCACAGTCAGTGGTAGAGCTGATCTGAGAGGCAGAGGGCTAGCTTCAGGCCACCAGGCACATCAGAGTCCCTGTGGTCTGTTCCGCAGTGTCACTGCCGTTTCTGCCAGCAGTCCCCTCCACAAACAACAGCTATTTATATCACTGGCCTGCTGCTTGGCTTTTTAGCCCTAAACTCTGCTTCTGATCGTGCCTGCCTATGTGTGTGTATGTTGCTGTGTGTTGAAACGTATGTGTGTCAGAGTCATTACGTGCAATTGAAACTCAAATTAATAATTCAATATGGAAGTCAGAGGCGAGCTGACAGTGTTTAACCGATGGCTGTCGCGGTCACAGATATGTGCTAGATGCAAATTGAGTCACTCAGACACACTTTTGAATTGTGTTTGATGAAAACACTCACTCACATGCCACATTGATAATGATGATAAGATGAAAATATTCACCCAGGATGGCAAATCCTTTCCAAACATAATGACTCGTACACACACAGATCTGTACTTCCCAGTAGTTTGGGTCAGAGTATAGCAGGGCCTAAAGTTTGGAATTGAAAAACTCAACATCATATTTAAATGCAACTGAATATCTAAGTTTGTGGTTAATAGCATGCCAATAGGATGAGGAGAAAAGTAAGAAATGGAGAGGATGTGTGTGTGAATAAAGATAGAGTAATACATTAGGAGCACCTTCTATGCTTCAGCTTTTTGGCATCTGATAGCTCAATTTTATATTCACTGTCTGCAAGTACATGTGCAGTCCATGCATGCTCACAAATGTATCTAAACATGCTGCACAAGGATATAACTGTTTCTCTTGGCAGGTCCTTTCTTTTTTCTCTTTGAGCCAAACCCATTATAGTCATAAAGGAGGGAAAAGAGAGATGTTTGATATCAAGCAAAGGAAATAGATTGCCCTTATTTCCTGCCTGGCTGCTGAGACGCAGCCACTTGTGTTGCCTAGACGATGCAGGCAATTGACACTCAATTTTGTTTGAAATATCACGCCTCTATCATGTCATTATCAGCTTCCCCTGGTAATCCACAAAGCCACCCTGTTTGATATCTGACAATAAGGGGGAGTCACAGAGTCACAGAATCTCTCCCTTGATTACCAGGCAAAAGGGCTGAGAATAAAAGGGAGCATAAGATGACAGAGCAGGAGACAAAGAAAGGGTGAAGGAAATAAGAGATGGAAAGATAATGCGAGAGAGATGGAGAGGCTTTAAAAAAAGCCACACATTTGTATGATAGCAGTGAAAAGTGGCTGAAAACTGAGAATATGTCTGCCCTCCCCACAGAGATGTACAAAAGTGCCGCTGAGGGGGGCAAAAAAGAGAAAAATCTGGGCAAATGGCGTGGCACACTTCACAACTGAGAAATTGAGGTGATCGCGTAAGAACACCCACTTATCAGAGGAAGGCTGGAATAATGACAGTGCTGGATTCCTTCTTTCCCTCCACTCAACTTCAATCTCCTCTGTCTGTTACTTGAGATTTTTTTTTCCTGTATCTTGCTGGCCCTGCATGAAAGCAGGAAGCTCTCATCCTCTCATCCAGGAAGTGAGAAAACTAACTCATGTGGATTGAGCACTGATGACCTCTGTCATACTCTATGTGTTGGAACTTTTGATGGGAGCTAAAATATACAAAAACCCAGCTGTTGGTCCCTTTGCTCCTGAGTGAGTAGAAAATACCTTTTGTTCACCTATGCAAGTTAATACGGTGTTGCCTGAAGAGAGGTGGTGCAAGAGTAAAAGACACAAGCTTTGCCAACAAGTGAGTAGTCTGGCTGATATATTTATCAATAATATTTTAAAAAATATATTCCAGAGGAGAGGTGGCAGCCTCTGAGGAAAGAGGTGTTTAGGGTAAATAATAGAGGCCCTTTATGGTAAAAAAGAAAGAAGACCTGACACCATCCTCCTTCCTTACATCAGAAAACAGGTAAAGCCAGGGCAGGTTAGCCATGCTGGGTTTTTACAATAAAGCTTCTTTCATACAGGTGTGTTGACGCCTGGGGCAGACTTGGCCTCAGTCCATTCCATTCACCTTGGCTGATTTAAACAATAACTATCATATCTCTTAAAGAAGAAGAGAGGGTAAAGCGTCAGGCAGGCGATGCCTAAGAGCTGTGTCGGGGCCAAGAAAAACCCCCGCTGACGTTGTCAGAGCTTGTTGGTGCTGCAGTGAGGAAAAAATGTTTTTTTAAACCCCCCACCCCTCTCATAACCCTCACCCCTCTCTCGCCCTCCACTTTTGTACGGGATTCAGTGTTTTTGTGCCGTAGGACAGAGTGTGGTGAGGAGACATAGGAACAAAGTGCTGCTGTGTGGAGCAGCAGCTGCTGCTTGCCGGATCAAAGGGGCAACAAGCGTGGTCTTCCTGGCCCGACACTTCTCTGGAGGTGTTTGACGGACAGTCAGCAGCTGGGGCCGCACAGCCCGCCCTGTAGGGGTCAGGCTGCTGGACTGCAGGGCCCAGAGCTGACATCCCCTCACTGGACATGGGGGGGAAAGGAAGGAAGGTGTTAGATGGGGAGGGTAAATGCACTGGAGATGTCTATGTTTGTCTCTTTTGTTATTTTTATTCACTTCTGGCATTATTTTATATATATATATTTCTATTTTTTTATATATATATATATTTCATTCATCATAATGCATCATTGATCTTAATGCCACATCCTAGGAGTCAACCAATTGTAGCTCATCACTGCACTTCACACTGCAGTGCTCCACCTCTGTGATGCAGAGAATCAGAGCGAGAAAAAAGAGACGGGGAGCGAGCATGCCGCAGTGCTATTGATTTATTTTAATTAGCTCCTCGTTATATCTTGTCAGTTAGCAACACAAATATATAATTCTTTGTCTGATTTTCCACTGGAGTCCAATGAGTCGCACTCCCCGGGTTTCAGAAAGAAATGACTTGTGCAGCTAGACTGACGGAGCAATGCAAATGTTAGTCATATAGGACTGAGGTGGTAGTGGTGGTGGTGGGGGGGGGGGGGATGCCACAAATGGGCGATGAATGGAGTAATAAAAAGCGAAAGAAAAACAGGTCAGTGAAAGTCCATGGAGGAGAGGTGAAACAGTCCCCCTTTCAGAGGCAAACAAAAGATTGTGTGTGGGTGTGTGTGTGTAGATGAGAGAAAGAGGGAGAGATAGACAGAGGTAAAACTATGTAAACACAGTGGTTGCCCTAAAGTTATGCCCTCGTTCTGACGTTCCTAAAAATGCTCCTGCCTTGCTCTGTTTCACATCTGCACCAAATCAAACATGGGGGTGAGGTAATGTGCGCCCAACCTATGTCTCCTGACTCCTGTTTTAAGTTAAAAAAGGAAAAAAGGGATTAAAAAAAGAAAAACTCTATGTGTTATAGGATGACTTTTTTCCTGTCTTTTTCTCCTGCATCTTCATGCTGGGTGATTGGAGCCTGTGGGAAGCTTCCTTGACGTAGTTTATGATAATCCACAGATACTACAGGTTCAGTCTGGTGGCAAACTACTGTATATATAAACTGTTACAGGGGTCTTGCTGTACCATGTGAGCTGATTTAATCACTGTGTTGATATTACAATAGATCAGTGTTAGAGATTCAGTATCCCCAGACTGCCCCACTGTCTGACCAGACCATAATTAGTGTTTGCTTATACTAAACACGCCCTTCTCATGGGGTTAATTTGCATGCAATTCCTGGTCAAAGGACATTGAGCGTTTTTTTTTACTCTTCTTGCTGTCTTTCTTTTTAGAAGAACTTCGACCTAAAACATTCTCTTGTTTGATTCCAGTGACTCAATTGTTGGGGGTTTGGAATCTTTATTTCTGTCTGAAGCGGAAGTATGGAAGCAATGAGCTTTAATAGGAACCAGAGGACAGTCGTGTTTGCAAGCAGAGATCATGGACTGAGCTCAGCAAATTCTTCTTCCAATTGTGTTGCTTATAATCCTCCTACAAGACAGACAAACAGAGGCGTGGAAGTTTGACTGACGAATGGAAACTTCTTTCTCTGTGGTTTATGAGCTTTTGAAACGGACATGCTCTGGTCAGCCGTAAAGGTGACAATCTGTCAACAATCTTTATGTTGTAATTTTAAAGCTGCATCTTTTCTTTGGATGCTTTACATTTTGAGCAGTCCAGTGTTTTTTCCTCAGAGTAGACATGTTCAGTGTTTCTCTATTGTTGTTTTTTTCAAGTTCACTCTTGCTACGTTTCATTCTTTCATCATAAACTCATCGAACGAGTGACCCCGCTTCTGATTGGCAAATTTTTTCCGATCTCTGCTGCAATTGGCCCATCAAGCAACAAGTCTCTCTCTCTCTCTCTCTCTCTCTCTCTCTCTCTCTCTCTCTCTCTCTCTCTCTCTCTCTCTCGCT
>JAOXNZ010000002.1:8802844-8812961 GCA_028566095.1 Kryptolebias brasiliensis | reverse complement strand
CTCTCTCTCTCTCTCTCTCTCTCTCTCTCTCTCTCTCTCTCTCTCTCTCTCTCTCTCTCTCTCTGTCTCTCTCTCTCGCTCTCTCGCTCTCTCTCTCTGTTTCATCTCCCTCCCTTACGCGTTCTCTCTTGGCTGTGCTCCAGGGTAGAGTGGTTTGGCATGACAATTTAAAAAGGAAGGAATGCTGACAACGGGACGGAGTTACCAGGTGTGGCTGCAAGTCAGTTAACCAGAAACAAGACCTTTCTGACAGATTGAGAGAAGGAAGTTAAAACAAAAAGAATAAAGACAAGCTCTGAGTCAGACAAACTGGTTTGCAATAATTACATCTTTAAACCTAGTAACCCTTCATAAAAGCCATCAACATTAAAAAAGACAATAAAGTTTATAGTTTATTGCATTAAAATAAAGTCCAGGTAAGATTAGTTTTAGACTTGTGACAATTTTAATCCTTTCACATCAATGTGCATATTCACATGACACTGAATGCCAGACAAGGTAGTTAACACTCAATGAGGTTTTCTCTGAAGCTCCCCACTTGTGTGAGAACAGATATTATTAACCAAGGATTCAGTGTTGATCCAGCCTTGTGGAGACCTTGTGTCAAGTGGACTCCTGCTGCCCTGGCTCCATCATTCATATCTGTCTGCTGTTTTCTTTTGCAAGCTACAAAGTCACAACAGTCAGCGCACTATAGACCTTCCACTTTAAATAGTCCAGGGTGTGAGTTGTTAAATAGAGATGCATACTTATGTTTGTATAGCTTTTGCTCCGTCCGTTCCACAGCATGTTAGCTGGAGGTGCTACCGTGGACTAGTTGGCAGTAGTCTGTGAAGAATGTGCTGACATGCACAATACATGCACACAGACTGTGCAAACACTATCACATGCACACTCCAACCCGCACTTACCACTGCAAGTTTGGTGTTTGATATGCAACATGAAAATGTGTTAAAGACTTATTGGCTGGACAACATTAGCCGCTTACATTAAACAGCAGTAAACTGCCGTCCCTCCCTCCCAACCCGCCTGCTCCTGGGGTATTGTACACATTTTGAGCTGTATCCCGATGAATGACCTCCTCGTGAACTCCCCCCCAACCCTGGCTTTAATTATTTGTTTGAAGACAGCATGGAGTTCCCATGCTGAGAGGTACGCTGTGTACTGTGTGTACATGTGTGTGTTGGTGTTTCTGTGTGCTAACACTGAGCAGAGGCAGGTCGTAATAAGCTAGACTACCAGATGTAGATAATAAAACATGAGCTTTGGGCTGGAGGTTTTAAGCCGTCATCCCATGTGAGTCTCCTGCCTTCTGGTTAGTCCTTGGACACTCTGGCGGTAGTTGTGGTCATGTCCATGGTGGCGATGTGCAGATTTACAGCACATATGTATGTTTTAGCAAGTGCTTTCGGAATTCTCAGTCCCTGTGGTCAACCTCTGTGTCTCTCTCGGGGCTTTGGGTCCATCCATCTGACGGTCCATCCAAACTGTCTTCATCTCTGGAGGATTCCTGCTTGTGTTGTTCTAAGCACACTCCATTAGCAGCTCACGGGTTGAGGGAAAACATTGTTATCAAGCCAGGCTCTGATAATCTCAATTGGCTTTACTCAGACTGATAAAAGGTGCTTTAAGGCCACAGGAGAGGCCCTTGGTCACCCCCCACTCCGTTCACTGCACCTCATTGCCTGCTTGTTACTGTGGCAACTTGCCTAGCTTGCAAAAGCTGCACTTTCTTGACTTTGTGGTGCAATATGGCCTTAGTTAGTAAATAGGGAACAAAACTAGGTCCATATGAGACGCAGCCATTTAAATATACATATGTTTGTCTACACAGCAAAGAAGTGTTTTTATATTAAAAATCACCATTTCATTAAAAATGAAACATGCCAAATATTTTCGTGTGTACTTTAGGGCAAACATTCTCTGTAAAAAGTTTGAAAAACACATACTGAAGAACTGTATTTTTACATAAACATTTAGCGAGGAAAAAAGAAGTTTGAAAATGGCACTTTGATCCTACAGCATACTCTCCAGAGAATTTATTTTGCAGTGAAACTGTATTGTCAGATTTACCACCTGGGAAGAACATTCCTAATATTATGTGTTTATGGTTATGACCCAGAAAAGGTACGAATGCACATGGTTGTGATTTTGATCCCTTTTGGTGTATCTAGTAAGAGAAAAAGCTGGACATATATTTTGGCAAGCAGTGTGCTTAAACAGGAAGTGTGATACCAGAAATGCATTTTTGTTTACTTGCTCTGCTGGTTTTCAAGCTGGAACTATTTCTCTTAAAACTTTTGACAGCAGGGGAATCTGACAATAACTTGTCCCATTGTTCTTTTAAAAAAGTACTTTCCCAGTAATAAAAACCTCAGTGCTCCCTTAAATCACAAATCATGCATTACAATCCTATGACTTCCAATCCAACTCTTATTCACCTCCCGTCCTCCTCTTTCATTTCCTTATAATCTCATATGGATGTGTTTCATCTTTTTCTCTTGGGGGCCCACAGCACCCCAGCGTACCTGCACTCTGGATGCCCCCTGGCAAATGAGCACCGCGTCTCTCTTTTCCCAGCCGTGCATTTTGTACGTTTAACCATGTCACTTTGAGCTGGGCAGATTACAGGCGTTTAAGTTCATTGGAGAAGGTAAGGGCAGGTATCAGGGCTTCATGGGGGATTAGGAGCCCAAATTGGTTCCAGGTCTCCCTTCCTTCTAATGACCAGTTCATTGGCCATATTGATGGTGCCGAGGGCCTGTACGCTAGAGGAGGGAGGTGAACCTCTTTTTTTTTTCCACCCTCTCTTTTCTGCTTCTCTGGAACCAGCATGCTGGACAGCTCCAATGTGATTTGAAACCCTTGTTTAATGTCAAACACATGGTGGTACCTGCAATGCTTTGTCCGAGATTTAAGATTTTAAAAGCAAACAAGAGAAAGCTAATTAGAAAAGAGGCAAAATAAAAACACAGAGCAAAAGGTGGTGTTCTAGCTACGCTTGAGTGGACAGCTTGCGTTTGACACGGCCCAAGGCATGCTATTCAAAGTTAAAAAGGTTGCCCCTGGCTGGCACTCACCTCCCAGTGACCTCCGGCTCGACACTGGAAAAGCCACAGGAGCGAGCCTTGCTGGGGAGGCTTTGTGGAGCTGTGCTCATTCGCTGCCGTGGCGGTGATAAAACTTCAGACAGCCTAATTGATGGGCTCACTGACATAACAATACCTCGTGAAAGCACGGAGTGGCCCATGCCTGGTCCTCATTTCTGGACAGCTGGAAGGGGAGCAGAACCCCCTACAATGCAACCAGAGTGGGGGTCCCACTTAGGGGGATGGTAGAGGCAAGGAGGTGGGGGGGGAGAGAAAAGGTAAGATGCAATGAAAGGAACCATTTGTATCCTGCATTTTTTGTAACTTAAAGCTGACTTTGAAACTGTGATGGATGATAACACTGCAAAAATAATGTTTTGGAGAGAGCGGTGTGTGTAAGAAGTTGCCGTGTGTTGTGTACAACTGGCTGCAGGACTGACTGAGAAAAGAAGCGAGAGAGAAAGGGATGTGCCCAAGCTTCTGTGCCCAAGCTGCACTTAATACTTGAGGAATGTCTCCCTGGTGCCCATAGCAACCGAACGTAATCAAAAGCTTTATTAAAAGAGGGGGGAATAGATCATATGGAACATTAAAAGTATCCCTCACTGGGTTCTCAAGTCAGCACACAATTGTCCTTTTGTTTGTTTCTGTTTTGTTGTGTGCGCCTCTCTCAAGGACTTTGTGGCTAATGTTGCCATTAAGTCATGCAAAACTGTTTGTCTTTGTGCAGGCTCGTGATGAATCTTTTTTATGCATGAATGCAGGGTGATTTAACATTTGTTAATTCTCCCTTTTTTTCTTTTTTTTTTCCTTTCCTCTCTTCTCTAGGTTTATTAATGCCAGGAGAAGAATAGTACAGCCCATGATCGACCAGTCAAATCGAGCAGGTAAAAAAAAAAAAAAAAAAAAAGCAGAACAACCCAGCCAATCTATGAGAGTATTATTCCTCAACCTTTTGTTCCCCTACATGAAGACATCCTTCCCAAATTCTTTTATAGTTGGCATGCCATGCCTGGAGCTCAGTTTTTCTTTTAACACAGTACTCATACACCTATTACCCCCTCAATTAAACCCTTCTGCACCCTCCTCTTCCTCTGCTTCTCTTCATTCCCTTTTACATTTTTGCAATGTGATGTTCTGCAATGTTGCAAGCTGTTTGCTGATCAACTCTAATTGGAGATTTCCCACTCTAAGTGGAAAAAGTGGTGTATTAGCGCTCTCTGTGAATTGCTAATTGGACACAAGGGGAGTGCCGGAGATGCTAGCAGCAGTTTATGAGTTATATCCTTTTTTAGTCTGTTTTGTTTTGATTCCCCCCCAGTTTGGGGTTAGAGAGGGTTGCTCTTACTTTTTTTGCTGCATTTAAATTTAATTTCCCTCAACTCCTCTGAATTATTATTAATAGGTATTGTGAAAATTTCAAGTATCAAACAAATCTGCATGTTACTCGATCAGTCTTAACAGTAATACATTTTAGAAATGAATACATTGAGTTTTACTTGATTAAATTAAAGATTATGTTTGCTCTAACATACATGCAGGAAGGATGAATATATTTGTCTATAAAAAATGGCAAATACAATACTACTTGGAAAACAAATCAGTAAAAAAGTAGTTTTTTTTAGCAAGCTTGCCATATTTTAAAGATCCTAACCCTAAATATTTGACTGCATACATGCAGTGTGTGCCACTCCACAATTTCTGTAAACTCATTAGGACTAACATCTCCCCTTAAACTTAAAGACATGCAGTTTATCTGTGATAACTGTTATATTCTTAAAATGTACCAGTTTTTATGCCCTACAAGTTTTTGTATCATGACAAATCAGATCAATCATCCATATACAGAAATAATGTTCTAGTTGAAGATTAACGTCAATAATGTAGTTGCGTTGTTTGTTCTTCAGCAAAGAAGCTTATATGTGCAGTTTCTTATTTAAACTCTGTGAATTCATTCCCCTCTATATGGCAGAAAATCTCCTCATCCTGTCAACATGCATGTTTTCTTTGCTTGGTTAGAGAATTAGAGAACAATGTATCTCCTGTGCTCATGGTTTTGAATGACACTGACTGTGTGTAAGCATGTGTGTGTGTGTATGTGCTTGCATGCATAAGGACCTACTGTATGCGTGTTTGCATGCCACGCGTCAGTCAATGCGGTCCACCAACACGAGCACAATGTCTTACAGTATGTTTGGGCTGGAGCTGAGACAATTGCTGATTGTCTGGTGTGTTCTCTTTTCTTCTTCCCCCTCCCTTTTTCATGTCCACGTTTTGACTACAATCAGGTTTTCTTCTTGATCCTTCAGTGAGCCAAGGAGCAGCATACAGTCCAGAGGGCCAGCCAATGGGCAGCTTCGTGCTGGATGGTCAGCAACACATGGGGATCCGACCAGCTGGTAAATGCGTCCACTTCTTTTCTTGTTCTATCCTTCCTCCTCACATCATTCTCACTTTCCCAGTCACTAGTTTCACCCCTGCTTATCCCAAAATTGGTCAGCATCGATCTTCTTTAGTCACCTTAGCATGGAGAAGATTTCAAAGAACCCTCACCATTTGCCTGACTTTCTCTGTTTCCTTTCTTTATTTATATGACCTAACACATGGGGAATTTCTTTATAATTATAACAACTGAATCTATATAAATGCTCACTTCTGTGCAACTCCTTCTTTTCCATCATTATTTCCAACCTAATTAACCTCATCCCTTCCTTCAGTGGTTCTTCTTCAGCTTTTCTGTGTTTCAAACTCTTGCTGACCCTTTTTCTGGCATTTATCTCCTGTTTCTAGGGCCTATGAGTGGAATGGGGATGAATATGGGCATGGATGGGCAATGGCACTACATGTAACCTCCATCTTGTAACGCAAAGAAAAAGGGGGAAGTAAGTACTGGGAAATTTTTTCCATGTTTTTTAAACATATTTTGTTTAAGGGTTTAAAATTAGTTTTTTTTTTTTGTTCCTTTTTATTAACCCAGCACAGCTTCTTTTTACCCTGGGTGCAATTTTACAGCAGCCTTCAAGGGTGTTTTAGCACAAATCTTTAAGGGTCGAGGTGGGAGGGCTGAGGATGAATTGGACACTTGTGAAAAAGTGGGAACCATCCTGGGACAGAGAGGACCCGACTTGTGGCGCCAGACAACAGGAGCAACAACAGAGTAAAAACAAGGGGGGAAAGACAACCTGGCATGGCATGCACAAATTTATTTATCACAACAGCGCCATCGCTCTCCCCGTCGTGGACAGCCCAATGCAAATGTTGGACATTTAGGGAAAAAATAACATCTCCTGGGGAAGGGGCTGACAGGGGGAAATTAAGCAGGCTCCAGTGAAGCGATAAAGAAGGAGAAGTGAAACTGTCCTCCGAGTGACATAAATCTGTCTCGAGAAGGATTGATGCCCAAATTATCTTATATGCAAAGACGGGAACACCGCAATACATTACAGTCCCTGAGCTAGATATACGGGCCGTGGGTGACATGGTCGATCCTTCAATGGGGATTTGGTTTGAGATGCGTATTGGTAGAAAGAAGTGTATGTCTGTGTGTGGGGGGTGGGGGTTGTTTTGATTATTTTTCACTGGGGGTAGACGATTTAAGGGAGAGTAGAGGCCAGTGAGAAGCCTGACCTGGGACTCAAAGACAAGAGACACTAAGATAAATGTATACGGTTATAGACACAAGCATCCATTATGTCCAAAAGAAGGGGATCTTTTTTCACACCCACACAGATACACTCTTTCTGTGTTGTTTTCCTTTTGCTCACACACAGATACCCATAAAGAGACCCTCCTATGCAGCTAAATGCCGGCAGACTGATTAAACTGGCCATTTTTGCCACAGTGCTGACATTTGAAAAATCGAGACATATCACATCCCAAAGGTAGCAGGGCAGACAAGATTTTATTTAACACCTAAACTCCCATGCCCAATGAGGCACAATATAATAACACTTACCTTGATTAAAAGAACCCTTTATATGTAAATGGAGGCTGGATTTACGAAAGGGTCACAGCTGCAATTCCTCCGACAGAGATCATTTCACCCCTCTGGTTCATGCTCACTTTCTGTCTCCCAAACGTTTGGTCTCATCCTCTCCTGTCTCCACTAATGGCCACAAAAAAAAAGAAAAATCAGGAAGCAATGTTCCCTAAAACAGCCACACAGAGAAAACATTTGCTCAGGTTGGCTAATTCTTAATGTAGGCCTATATAATTTTGAGACTTAATTACGTAACATACTTTATGCTTCATGACCAATTACATTAATAGCTTAATACAGAGGAATATTATCCTCTCTTGATTTGATTACACAGCCACACAATATGGTATATTTGGTACTTAATTATGGCCAGCCATTGAGCAGGACTACTGTGCCATAACAGAAATGCACAGCCTGCTGGGGAGTCAGGCATGCAGAGATGGTCCAGTTTGTCCTCGGTTATTGTCTTGAGATGGTTTTTTGCTAATAAAGGAGAGAGAGGGAGAGAGAGCTCTAATATACAGTTCCTCCAGGTTATATGGAGGTGAGGGCTCCCATCATACCCTAAATTTTATTTTTTTATGTTTTAGGAGACCTGCTCTGATAAACGTTTGCATTTCAAACAAACTGACATGGAAAAGGAGTATTAAAAAACAACACAACTTTCATTGGGTGAGACTGGTCATTAATCTTGGCCTTTGCTGTCCCTCTCTCCTTTCTGTACTCCTCCTTTTCCCCTCACCGAAGCCCTCCGGTGTAATTTCTTAATTGCAGTGTACTAAGGTGTAGGAATGCAGAGAGTGAGCATGCCCAGCGACCTCACAGCGACCTCTCCCCTCCTATTACAGCTTCTAATCCCCCTGGGGTTTATATTACAAAGCAGGCCAGCCCAGACCGAATCTCAGACCAAGGACCCCTGGCTTCAGTGGGACCTCCTGTTCACTTGTCTCTCCCCAAGGTCCAGGCCTCCGTACCAGTCATGTTCTCATACGCCAGTCCCAGGCTCTAGGACACCTTCCCAGCCCCCACCACCACATCTTACTTTTTTTTTTTTCTGATTACAACAAACGGGGATGTGAAAAAGCCAAACAGTGGTACTGCTGAGCCAGCTCTATGTCCTGGGTCCTGTCACAGTATGAGAGATGCCAGCATGCTGAGGTTTCCACACATATGGAGCAGAGTCCATCTGAAGAGACATCACCACACCCCACCTCCTTTTCCTTTCTTTTCTCTCCTTACTTCCTTTCATCTTTGTTGCTTTGTCTTGCTGCCACTTCCTGCTCTTGTTCTCGTCCCACACATGATCTACTGTATAAGTAAGCTTAAACTTCTCTCATTGAGCAGAGGAAACAAGGCCTTAATGTTCACTGTCTTGCTGATACGACTGAATCCTAAATTATTTAACAACTTCTTTAAGGGATTCTAATTCAAATATATTCACAGAGGCACGTACTCAGGAGAAAACGCCTGTTTGGTTTGTCACTAAATTCAGCTGGGGAATTGACTGCTCCACTTGTAAAAGTATTAGCACTTCTCCGCGTCGATATTCCTGCTTGGTTTTCCTCACATCCTCCAGGACTCCACTGTCTGTGGATGACTGAGGATCATTTTCCAACCTGAGACCCGACCACAACGCTATTGGGCATTGTAAACCACTCACTGTGGCCTAAAATAGCCCAGTGCAATAATGTCTCGCTTTACTTGCAGAAGCTAAAAGCTTTGTAGTCACACACGCAATGTCATAAAGTCTGCTAAGCTCTCTGTTGGTGAAGCTGAGTTTAAATTGAATTAAGGGCCTGTTAATGGAGAAGGAGCATGTCCAAGCTGCAGTTTTATTGACTCCGTGAATATATTTCTCTCCCTCTGTCTGTCTCTCAGGTCTGCCAGTCATGCCAGGGGAGTTTGTACCTCAGAGCAGTCCTATGGGCATGAGCATGGGCCCACCCACGTACACCAACCCTCATCAGATGACTTCACACCACTCCCACCATCGACACAGGCCCCCTCTTTACCTTCCGGATCAACTCCACGCTCCCCACCCTCATCACACCATGCTGATGCACGGAGGACCCTCGTTGCACCCAGGAATGACCATGTCTGCACAGAGACCCCCTTTGCTCACTCCCATTGAACCCAGTACTGGAGGACAAGGCCTGGACATCCATGCCCAATAGTAAAGGGAACTTTGCTACCACGACAACAGCAGCTGCTACACAAAAAACAATTCAGAAAAATGAAAAAAAAAAAAAAAAACAGCCCACAATAAAACCTATTTTGAGACTATTTTTAAGAATCAAAACAAACCTTTTTGACCAGATTTGACTCTAAACAAACAGAATTCCAGATGAGCTGTGATTCTTCTTCGTTTTTTTTTTTTTTTTTTTAACTTGTCAATTTTGTTACTTTCATCCAAGCAGAGGACCAAGCTGACAAGAACACTTTGTAAAGTCTTGGGCTTTTGGTAAAGATCAACAGAGGCTGTTGTGACGTGTGCAATGACTGGACACACTCACACACTCAAAAAACACACACACACACACTTTTCGCACTCGACATCATAAACATGTTCAGTACACTTTCATGTGACACGCTCTTTGAAAATAATATCACTCTGGAAGGTTGAAAAAAGAAACAAAAAAAACAAGAAAGACTCCAAGAGTTATAACTACTGTAGTATAAAAAGTATAGATAAATAAGTTAAAACTTGTGCATTTCTTTTTGTTGATCACGTTTTATGTTTCCTGAGCTAGTTTTAGAATTAAAGGTTAACCTTTTCTCTCTCACACTGTGTGTGCTCCTTCCTGGAGAAGAAACTGTCTCGCAGCACAACACTAAAAATGAAAACAAAAGGAAAAAAAAAAAAAAAAACAGTAAGAAGATGGAGCATTTCAAGAAGGCTTTCAAACCACAGAGGGCAATCAGGTCCTGTCCTCTGTAACAGCAGGGCATGATGGGAAGAGGCTGTTAAAGGATGGCTCATTTTAACATGAGTTTTGCCCCTCGTGAGAATGACAGTAGTTTTTGGTCTTCAAAGCAAGTTTTTATCACT
>JAOXNZ010000002.1:8766523-8790296 GCA_028566095.1 Kryptolebias brasiliensis | reverse complement strand
GTGAATGGTTGTTTGTCTCGTTTGTCTCTATGTGGCCCTGCGATGGACTTGCGACCTGTCCAGGGTGTCCCCCGTCTTATGCACAGTGACTGCTGGAGATAGGCACCGGCTCCCCCCGACCCGGAATGGAAAAGCGGGAAAAGAAAATGGATGGATGGATGAATATAATGGCATGCTTAACTTGTCATGAACACTGCTCAGGCTCTTCACGTTTCCAAATGACCAGTCCATTAACCACAAAAGTAGACATACATGTACTTTATAATCCCAGTTAAATTACTATTTCAGTTACAGTTTTTAATCATTATTAATTAAATAATACAAAACTATTGACATAGTGTGAATAGAAGTATATACATGATGATAGTTGCTTTAAATTACTGTACAGACAAAGAAAGAGGAATAAAAATGTGACAAAAGGTCACTGTGAGGGTAGCTTTAATCAGAAATTATCCTGTTTACCCCCCTGCAGTGACTGAGAGGGCACTGAGTGACGCAGGTGAGAGGCTGGCGTTCACCAAGCCCCCAGACCGCACCTCTCTTATCAGCCGATGGAACGGAGGAGGAAGGAGTGACAAAGGCCAGGGCTTTGGGTGTGATAAGCAAGGGTCTTATGTCCTGCTCTGGTCTTCTAAGTACCATGGCCGTCCACCGCGGGAGGCCATCCAAAGGCTAGGTGTTGACCACAAGCAGAGTCTGGCTGTGCACTGTCGGATATGCAGAGCGCTGTTGTGTGTTTACACGAGGCTGCTTTGTTGCGGTGAATGACAGGAAGAAAGCGAGATACAGACAGAGAAAAGGGTCAGGTGGAGTTCAGGGCAGATTTTTTTGCCAGCTGATATCACGCTGCAGGAAAGCCAAATTGCTTCCGGATCTATAGCAGGAATTCACCCCTGCATAGTTCAGTGTTTCTAACCTTCCCATCTCCTTGTTGCTCTTATTCCCTATTCCACATCTAATCTTTTCTCACTCTTTATCCTCCTTATGGCTGTCTGCTGATCGTTCCTGCTGGGTGGTATGACACAGTGTGACGATGTCTGCAGGGAAACAATCTTTAAGCAGGATACCTCGGTCTCTCTGGCAGTCCAGCTCTCCTATGAAACCGTACCAGTAGATCACAAGGCCAGGGCCAAACCTGCAGCACAAAACAAAAATAGAAAAGTGGTGTTTTGTTACTAAATGACATACGCTTTCAAATTTATATAAACAAAATGCTTTTAGCTCTTAACTTTGAAAATAGAAGATCAATTAAAACGGCAGAAAGAAGTAAAGATATTGAATGATTTGCAGTAGATATGGTAGCTCTGGTAAATTCTTTTGATCACCATACAGGAAATGTGCGCTGAATAAAACAAAAAGGCCACTTAGTAGATAGGGATCTTTTTAAATGGCCAATACACTCTCAATCACATTACAATGGCAGTGAAATAACAATATTCTTAAAAATAACAAATGCTGCACCAAAGGCCTCTGAATCCTGTCATCAGAATCTTTTGGCACATAGCTAAGCATGCAAAGGTCAACACAAAGTCTGAGACTTAAACATCCTGCATGGGGTGCTTCATGTCTGCCAGTCCAACAGTGTCCAGCTGTTTGATTCACAAGTTCTTTGAAAGAAAAAGAAACTATATCTTAATTGGCTAGAACTGCACTTTCTAATAGGAAAAATAAAAAAAACTTCACACTGTTTAAAGATATATTTTCCTGTCATTTTTCCTGCCTTCTGCAGTAATATTTTTGGAGCTACCGTATGCTGAAGACACCATAGCTACCGTATATTTTAGGTTCTGCTAAAGTCTGAGATATTTACTAGGAGAGTGCAAAGTTGTTTCACTACTTCTCTAAGAAAATATATCTTCTGTCAAGTCATTTAAGCCCCAATGAGCCACCCATGGCCCTTTCTGCCTCATATAGATCATGTCTATTCTTTGAACATTAGTTGCCATGCATAAAAGACATGTTCGAGTTGAACTCTGACTGGAGAGCACTTCAGCCCCAACGTGCATGACCTGTTTCAAGGGGGCTGACAGCGCTCCGGTTCCAGATACTCTACTCTCAGACAGTTAACAATGCTGCAGGGCCTCAGGAGAACTAGAAAGGAAACGAGCCAAAGGGCCATGGAGAGCAGTGGAAGTTCAGCTCCAAGGTAAAGTACATAAAACCTTGAACGTGTGATCAGTCATTTGATGCTGAATTTTTGACTCAAACCCATAAAATTGTTTTTTGACAGTGAAGTTTTTGCATTTTGTGTAGATACATGAGATATATGACATATGAGATTATTCTAAACATATAAGCAGCTGACTTTTGATGAAATACTACACATAAAACAAAAATATGAACTTCAGACTGATCTGTTGTCCCATTGTCAAATATACCTGCACTGTGCTGTGTTGACCGGAGCCTTGAGGCAGTGCATGTTTTACATACAGCACTTCTGTGGAGACACGTGTAGAAGAAAATATGCGACTATAGACACACACCCCTCCCTTCAAGAGGCCCTTGCAGCAGTACATGCTCCTGCACTCCATCCTATGCTTTACAGTGTGTGATTTACGGTGCTGTATCTATGAGCGAACGGGCCAGAGCGCTAACAGCCCTGCAGATGCACACTGCAAGTTCACCACAATGTCACACTCATAGCTCAGCCTCTCAGCACTGCACAAACCCCCAAACCCCCAAACCCTCATCATCTCCATGGTCCACTGCTCTACATGGTCACCAATTCTTAATATGGAAATGTTATGAAGACACAACCTAAACATTTACATTAGACGACTTCTGAAAAGAGGTTATGCTCTACTTTTCATTCAGCCGCCATGCTATATGTATTTCCTGTGCTCTGGCTGGGAAAGTGAGGCTGAATAGAGGGAGAAAAGGGAGCCTGCTCTCAACAGAGTGGAGAGGGGCAACACTCTGAAAAGGTTAAAACTGTACATCAACAGATAAGGCAGCGGTGCACGATACATCATGTCCCAGGTCTGTCAGGGGAGGCCAAGTACAAATTGAAACTAGCAAAATTATAAACACTGGGGAGCCATGTCACCAAGGCCTTTCCATACCGTAAAGAAAATAAATGGACTTTGAAACCTACTCAGCATTAATACAAGTCAATACTACAGGGACCTTGAGGTAAAAAAAATCTGAGACAGGGAACAGAAACAATAACAAAGTGGGAGGGTCAGGGGGCAAAGACTACGCCTGATAGCTACAGCATGAGATTCTTAAAAAAAAAGTTCCAAACATCATCCAAACACTGCAGAGAGCAACTATAAATATGAAGCTTTTTATACTACTACTATATTCAGGCTCTCTGAAGGTGTAATGCCTGAGGAAGTGAATGGAAGCTCAGTTTAAATTTGTAAGCAAATGAAGGTCTAATGTGTAGGCTAAATTATTTTAACCTGGCATGTGCTTATTACACACAACCTCAAAGTCAGACTCCGCCATCCACCAATAAACACCAAACTATGTAACAAGATGGTGAAATTGTTTGTGAAATGCACATAATTTCAGCAGGAAAGCCACTTGACAAGCTTCAGCGTGGATTGGTGTTGCCTGCCATGCTTTCGTTAGTGTTAATGAGCGGCTGGTGGTCACATTTTCAGCAGGTGCCAAGCATCTTACTGCCGCAGCTTAATAAGAGCAAGGCACTCAGGAACAAAAAACCCTGAATGGTGAAGAGGCAGCGTTATTAGACACACAACACACCATGAAGCAAAATCTTCCAAAACAGCCAAGGACAGAAGGGAATCTTTGCATCGTAAATGAAAAGTGTACACATGCAAGTTACTTAGAACAGTGTTTCAAAATTTCACTGCAATGATTTTCCATTATGTTCAGCCTGTGTTAAAGAAGTACAACAGCTTAAATGTCAACCGCTAAAGATAACAAATCCTATTGCTTCTTTAATGTCTTATTTTAAATTTGATTCCAGCAAAAAAAATGAAATAGAAGCATGTTTACTGTGTTCCACCATTTTTGCTGATTGCCACACTGGGTGAAAGTTTAGGAGCTGACAAAGGCAATTAATGTAGTACTAAAAGTGAAATATTTTCCTGTTCTTGCTTCATAAATGATTTCAGCTTCTCACCAGTCCAGGTCTAAATGTTTTTGTTTTTAAGTTTGAACATGGTATGAAATCATGCTTTTGTGATATGCACATATTGCGGAATTGAACAATTTTGGTGCATTAAAACAGATTTCAAAGACATATGTGGCTTTAAATATTTAGTAAATTTCATTCAGCTATGAAAGGATCCTTAACTTAAGAGCTTCTGTCATGTGTTGGGATGCTGCTTGTACTAACTAGTATGTTGTTTGGTGGCTTTTTAAGAGGATGAGGAGTTAAGAATTTCCAGCAAGAATGAAGAATATTGATTCATCAGAAGAAGAGTTTTTCATCATTTTTTAAGGATATAGCAATACAATATGTACAGATGTGCATGTATTTCGTAGGATTTTATCTATCCTAATGCACTGTACATATTGAAATCCATAAATTCTTTGGATTTTTATAACTCTGTAAATTAATTATTTGCCTATACCAGTGGTGTCCCATACTGGTCCTGGAGGGCCACTATCCTTCATGTTTTAGGTGTTTTTCTGCTTTGACACACCTGATTGAAATGAGCGTTGAACTTGAAGACCTGCTGAAGAGCAGGGAAATATCTAAAACATACTGGATAGTGGCCCTCCAGGACCAGGATTGGACACCACTGATCTATACAATTGAACTCAAAGTAGTAAATTCTCTCATTTTTACTTTTGAGAGACTGCCATGTTTTCTAACCTAATCTCTATTTTCTTTCTTTCATCTTTAGAAATGTTAAGCAACTTTTCTAAGCTATAGTTGCTCCTGTTTGAAATATGTTGCTGGCATTAGGTTTAAAATAAAAAAGTTTAATAAATAAGAATCAGCAGTTGGTGTGTGTATTTTATGTGACATTTTTATTTAAGTATATGTTTGATTTGCAAAAAAAAAATCTTTTATCTTTTATGAAAATTAGGTTGTAAATATGCAATAAAAAATGACTATTTTAAACAATGTGCAAATTGTGGTTGGAGGTCAAAAGGAAACTTTCAAAAAACCTGAGTTATTTTTTTATAGTTACAACCCAATGTTCATTTAATTTGCCACATTTAGTGAGAACAAACTCTTTTTAAACTGGAAGCCAACAACCTTTGTCAAAATACATGGCATGATGAATTATTTAAAGTCAAGATAAATTTACTTGCAACTGTAAAACACCCTTACTACTTCTTTTTAGATACCACACAGAGCTGTTTCAAACAAATGCCTCAGAAATGATTTAGACAGTGCAAGCCTCTACCTGAGGGTGAACTCTGCGTCTCTGAGGGCTTTCCATAAAGGCCGCTTTGTTTTCAGCATCCATACATCAGGTCACAGGGTTGGGCTGCAAAAGCATTGCCAAACATGAGCCTTATTTAGTCTTTCATTGCTCTCTAGAATGCAAGAATGAAACCTGTTCAACTTTTTTTTAAAAATGGACAGCATCAAGACTGATCAGGTTCAAAAAGTACAGATAAATGTGTTGAAAACTGTCCAAAGCAAAAGACAGAAAGAAAATGTGTCTCAGTGACAAATGCCCTGTTCTTTAGAGGTCAGCATTTACAGGGTTCGAATATGGCTGAATGATGTATTAGTGGGTGTGAAATTTTAGAATGTGGCAGTGATCCAGGGCTTGCTTGCCAGGTGATTTGGCCCTGCAGCTAATCACTGTAAATCCACCGCATTGTGTATTTTAATAGCCTTACAGTAAGTGCTTGTAGCAAGCCAGCCACCCTGACAAAGATGACACCCCTGATAAGTAAAGCTTCTGTGCACAAATCGGATATTTAAAGGCTGACTCTGCCTGGAGGGGCATCCTAGAACAGGGAGGTAAATAATCCCTTGCTGCAAACTATACAGCCAACTCACCATAAATAACAGGAATTGAACAGAAGAGTTAACCTCCCACAGACAAGTTATTAACATGACTAGAGCTAAGAATAGAACCCTTTATGCCACAGTCCCCCTTTGTCTTCATAAGCACATGAAATTCAGCTCAGGTATGCAAAATACGCAGACATAATTATCTTGAATGGAAGGCAGGATGTGGTTCAAAGTAGGCAACACTTTGTATCCATGCATATTTGGGTAATATAAAGTTGAACACAAAAATGTGGGAGTGTCAGTGTGCTGTCACTTGTACCATGGCGTAAAAGGCAATTTACTGTAATTTAATACAAAATATTGACAAGATGAAATGATTAGAACAACTGTCACCCTTTAGATCAGCTGTTCCTTCTGCTCTAAAATAACTAACCTGATCTACCTTTTATTTACAAAAACAAGCATTTTGTTTTCTAACACACATCAGTATTCAAATGCAAGGGGTGCTGGTAACTAACTGCCAAATACATTGATATACACCTTTAAACTAAAGTTTGTTTGTCAAACAAAAAATCTGTTATTTTTGGACACATAATTTAATTTATTGAATATGTATTGGTGCATTCAAAGGTAATAAGTTTATGACAATAAAAAAATTGTAAATACTGGGGACAAGAATAATTAACAGTTTACAACTGGCACAAGTCTTGTTTTGTATAAAAAATAGCTATATAAATTAACTACATTATTATTATTATTATTATCAATAATAATAAATATATTATCAATAATAATAATAATAATAATATTGCACCCATTCCTTCAGTATAGATATTAATGTAAGTGTCCCTACCACAATGCAAAGCATTTAAATGAGCATGTACCACTCTTCATTTAAATTAGGAAACTATCAAAATATACAGTATCACTGCAAAGCCTAAATATTCTTATATAACTTAACTTAAAACTCTTGCCTCTCCATGTTTTGTTCCCAGTTTTAAAAAAATCATTTTAATTTAATGCACCTTAACTTCTGAAGCTTGAATCACACTGTCCACTCTACTTGGGCTGCTCCTTAGGTGCAAAGGAGCACAATGTTACAAAGTGGTGAAGTTGCAACGATGCACTCCAAATTTTTTATTCATTTGTCCTAATTATTTTGGAAATAATAGCCTTTATAAATATCTCAGAAATGGATTTAGGCCAAGAATTATTACACAATATTAAACTGCTTTACTTGTTTTTGAAATCAGGCATTTCGTATATAAGCACAATTTTGAATCTTCCCTGTTAAACTAGATACTCCGTTAATGATTTGCAATGAAAAGTTAAATTGGCACTGAAAACAATCTATTTGTGATCCAATTTTTAAACTGTGTAGAAGTGTTAAAGATGTGTTTATGTGCTGCAGGAGGACAGCTGTTTGATATGTGCTTCAGCTTTCTGATCTACTGTAATTCCCTTAGGCATTTCACCAATTAATCTAAACTTTGAATTTAAGTGGACCATCTTAGATCGATAGCTATCTGCAGTAATTATCATGCTAATTTATTAATAACTGTTACCCAAAACCCCTTCTCATTAATGACCTCAGTGCTATCGCAGTTTTTATCTCCCACCATCAGTATCACTTTCTCTGACCTCACTCCCCCTCAAAAAAAAAAAGAGAAAAAGCCTCCAATCCCCTCAGCCACACACTGAAATTAACAAAAAGCTTATCAGCTTACACACACTCTCACATAGTCTGACAGCTGACTGATTACTTCAGTTATACATGTGACTGAGTTGATAAATGTTACCATTATTTTTAGTTTAAAAGTACAACAGAAAGATACAGAAACCCTTACAGATGACATCATGTAAATTGTAAACAGTTAAGAAATGGATGCATGATGCCCTCCTTTTTTAAAACATCCTCCAGTCACAGGGAGGAGTTTTAATCAGTGTTTGGAACTCGTTAAGTCTCTTAACTGAGCATGTCGCCTAACACATTAGCAACACATATCTGAGGGACAAGTGTGCTCTGTGTGTGTAATGTGTGCTGGTGCCTCCTCAGATCTACAGTGTCATGGAGAAATGTGCTTTGACACTCTTAGGTCTGCTATAAATGTGGAGCAAAACCAAACAAGGTGGAATCTGGGTTTGTCTGCTAAGAGTTAAAAGTTAGTCCAAACAACATAAAAGGCACTGCCTAAATCCAAACAGTCTATTTACGACAGCCCTGTAAAGACTCAAGAACAAATCAAAGTTAGCTACAAATTAAAGTAAAACTTATTTGTCAAGTGGTGAACCATAATGATAACAAACAGTATCAATTTTGGTAAATAAATGTAATAAAGGGAAGGCTCTGGTAGAGTAAGGGTTAATACTCAGACAGTTATTTTCTCAGATATTGACTCCCTATCCTCAGTAATGACGCTCTACATCATGAAAATGGCTTGATCTCTTCAGTTACGATGCGCTGAGTGGGTGTTCATTAACACTAGATGCTGATATTAATAAAGTCTATTATGGTGATTGCCGCAAACGATGTCTCCTCCACAAGAAATTTACTTAAAACCATGAGACTATATGAACTGTGTCTGTGAAGTGCAAATTTATCTAAAATGTAGTTATAAAAGACGTATTTGAAAGGACCTTAAGTATAATTCATAGACAAAGTAAAAGAGTAAGTAAATTTAGTATCTCACTGGGCTCCAACTGTTGGAGACTAGTCAGCGACTCAAAATTGTGAGAAAATAGGTAAATTTTCAGTCACAGTCTTACTGAATTCTGAGTGTTTATGACTAAGTCATATGTTTGAAAATAACTGCTTATTTCTGTGTGGACAGCTTGCAAAACTGTATTCTAGGCCATACACATTATTTTGTTGTTTATCTTCGCCCTCATCCGACCCTCCTCGGCCCGCTCTGCTCCCATCTAGGCAGGTGCCCCCATGTTTATGATTTAATCTACTGGAAATAGGGGAAAAAAGCAGATTTGGAAAAGTAAAAAAAAAAAAAAAGATTTATTACTGGTGTGATTTTTAGACTTGGACATTCGAGGCTGTAGCTTCAAATCTTTTCTTTCATATGAGAGCTCCTGTGCAGATGTCAAACTACAGCTCTAGTGCTATAAAATTACAAAAACCAAAAAGGGTTTGAGACACCCGCAACAACTCTGTCACTATTATGAGAGAAAATTTGTCACACAATTTTTTTTGAACATTTCAAAATTAAAGCAACAAGACTGCCAGCTTCTGTGACTCACTCAAAGACACAGAACTTCCACAAATGTTTCAGGACATTTTGGAGACTCCGTTGTCGCTCGCCAACAGTCACAACCCAATGAGATACTACTTTGGGTATAAGAACGTTCAGGATGTTTTAAATATTTTCTGATCAAACCTACAAGCTTATAAAGCCAAACACATCCCAAATTTGGATATCTGTCCACTGGCCTTTGATGAGTTCACATGTTTGTGTTCTGCTTCGAGTCAGGAAGCTCCCCACGGTGGCAGGTTTGCTGAGAGGCGTTGCAGACAGAAAGGAGCACATCGTCAGGGGGATACATGCTCCTTTAACCTGATATTGTGAACTCCCAGCAGCCCTGGCTGATAATTGCCACCTGTCTCTGGGGAAACGCAGTCAAAGGAAGGCACTACGACGGCCATTTTGTATCTGCCCCTGCTCCTCGCCCCCTTGCAGTCTTGGGCCTAATCCTGCCTTTAGCCCTAGCTGCTAATGTGTTTTCAATTTAGGATGTTTCCCCCACTACAGGCATGGCCCTAATCAACAACAGTTTGTACTGTAACCTTATCTGGCCTTGCTAGGGCATGCTGACCCGGCGCCTGCAAACCTGATGCGTCCAGCAAAGTGGAGTGTGTACATGTATAAATATGTTTGTATGCGAGGTCATGAGATGTGTGGTATTGAAACAAACATAACCACACATGCAGCGGCACTGAACACACAATACAAGCACGTCACTTAGCATTCATCATTAAATGCAAAAATAAATATTTGCATTTAATGATGAATGATTTGAAAAAATAAAAATTTGTCATCTTTTCTTAACCTATTCTGATGACATTTAATAAAATAAGTAAAGCGAATGTCTGTAAAATATGTTGCAATATAGTATAATTTAAAAAATATTTTTACAGAGTGACAAATATTCATTCCAAATTTTCCTCCATGCCGAAAAATCCCCATTATCCATTAGGTTAATCTCTGTGATATTCAGTAATAAGTCTTACATTGTATATCCACCAGCCATTTCAGTGAGGGAAAAATCAAAAGTCATGGAAGGGCAGGTGTGAATGTTTGTTGTGTAGGCCTCCTGACCTCTGCATCCATGAGAACAACTCTGGCACAAAATTAGAGTGAGGTCTCTAATGTCTCCCAGAGAGGGAGCGAGAAACAGGGAGAGAGAAAAAAAGAAGGCCTGGCTTTCGTCCAAGTCAGCACCTTTGGAAGTGCAGTCGTATTACCACCACTAAATCAACATGTCAGCGCCCAGCCCACTGAACTTTTTCACCCAGACTCCAGAGCTTACGGCTATCCTGCACAACTAATGAATAGGTGAGAGTACCTCTCTTTCGAATAAAAAGAAACAGGGAAAGGAGACACTAAAAGAAATACAAATTACAAAAGGATGCTTTATTTCTTTCTGGTACATAAAACATTTTGCATTCAGCAGTATGGGCACTATGTTCTACACATGGCATATTGCTTGTACTGGTTGAGTAATTCAGTCAACTACAGGTATCCCTACAATCGGTCCAAAATCGAATTGCCCCAGTTTGGGGTGAGTTTGGAGGCGGACACAGGCAAAGGTCCACAGAAATCTGTGTGCTTACTCGGCAGTCTGTTTACATTCCTAAGGGTAATTTTAGCCCCCAGGAGAGAGCAGGGTAGGGGGGCCAACATGTCATTGTGGCTTGTCAGTGTTCGATGGGCTAGCCAGCGCAGTGACGGCACCTAGACATCTGGGTGGTACATAAAAACACACATACAGACACACAAACAAACCCCCTTCTAAAACAATGGAACTCGTAAGCTATCTGGATTTAAACCCCTATTTTTTAGTTCAGAAAACAAAAATAATTAAGTCACATTTTCTCTATGATAACAATAGCTAATCTGATGAATAACGATACAGAGACACATGTCACATGTAAGAGTTGTGAATAGACCCACTCCACGCCACAATTCATTTTGAACACCACATGCTATCCCCATTGTTTTCACTGAAAATCTGGGGTTGCAAATCTAATTTCATTGTAGTTTTTAGAAATTTGCTAAGCAAACACATCAATAATCCATGCTCAAGAAGAGCCGAGGGCTTATGTGTGCGTGTTGGGATTTGCGTTGCTCCCAGCCCGGAGTGTCCCTTCAAAGGGCAAAGGAAGCAAAATGTCTGTTGTGTTTGTGTTTGAACACACGTGTAACAGAGAAGGAGAGCGACACACAGATAGAAGAGGGAAGGAGAGAGCGACTCAGAGCTTATCGAAACTAATTAGGCAAGGGATCAGGATGGGAAGTTAAATACTGGGCTACATGTAATGAAAGAAGCAGAGTGGGGGACATCCAGGGGTCAGGCCCACACCAAACAGTGGTCCTCGGGCAATCTGGTATTGATTTTCACTCGTTTGGGGATGAAGGTGGGATGGGAGGGAGGGAGAGGCAGTAGGGCAGAGTCTAAGGGTCTTGTGAGTTGTCAACTTGACAGTTTAACCCCTTTTGGAGTAGAACAAACAAACAGAGGGATCTCCTGGGCTGACAGCGTTGATCTGTCATAGCGATGACACTGCAAAGCCCCACACAATGCCCACACAGGAGAACCAAGTGGGGAGGAAAAAGGAGGGAGGGTGAGTTGATACAGATATGCACAGGCACATTCCTTAAGCCTAGGAAGATAGGACTGTGATTCTTTCACTTTTAAATACTCTAGAGAATTGGAAAAAAAAAATACTACAATGTCATGTATTTAACAAAATTAGATAATTCAAAAGTGAATACAAACAAAATAATACACTATGTATCAATGTATGCATGATTTCATTGAGGTTATGCAACTAGAGTGTATATAATACTTAAATTCAAGTTTCTGGAAATTTTGGTTTAAAAAGTTCAGGCGTCTCTGGTCTAAACTATTGGTGATTTTCTACAACCTGACAGACACACAGATGTCAGAGTTCCTCTCTTGTCATTCAGTTTGAGAAGGCCATCACCTCGAGCACCTTCCCTCTCATGTCTATAAACACTTGAAGACCTCTTTCACTCTTACTCTAAGACTGCCTCATCGCTTTGTCACATTGCCAAAGGGGATTCCATTAGCCTGGCCAACTCTCACTTATAGTTAACACCCCCCCCACACTCACACACACACAAGCAAGCAAAGAGACATACACAAAGAATGGCGAATGCTCACAGCTAAGGCTGTCCACATCAAATTAGAGTGGACCCTATCGTCCCTATTATGGCCTGGGAATGCTCCATCATCACAGATGCTACGGGGTCCCTCACTTGTCAGAAGTTGTCAGACAGATGGGGAGTCTGGATACACACAGCTGACAGGTAATCTTAATGTCTTCAATTAGCCCAATTAGGGCTGTCATAAACAATTCGATAAGTGTTCAACCAACACAAACAGATAAATGCACACACAACAGCGCAGAGACGCACACACTCACACAGTATGGTCTGCAGGGTATTAATGAGAAGGGTAATGGGTATATCAGTAGATGGTTGACTTGTCTTTCGTATCAAGGAGGGGTGTGTCCCCATCCCTTGCTTTCAGCTGTGCACTGCTGGCTGCTACCAGGTCAGTTCAAATTGTACCATCTCCTTTCATTAGCACGTCGCTGGATGAGAATCTGAAAGGCCGTGACAAAATTCATTTGAGATGAGTGGGAGCAGATTGCCTGAAGCAGGTGCTATAAGGAAGATAAAACAAAAGCAGGACCTTTGTGAATCTCTGTGTGTGCATAGATGTATGTGATTTCTATTTGTGTACTTGTCTACTAGAAAGGCTTTTCTCTGATCTTCAAAATTGGTTTCTATCCTTGCTATGGTAAATGGGTAATGACACAAAAGGGCTTTTTATGGGAGAAAAAAGTCCAGATAAGATTCTACATTGCACACACTTGAAGCATTTAATATACTGGGGTCAAATCTAAATATTAATTCAAGAGTGATTAAACAAGCCAACACCTTCAATATTTGAACAAAAGATTTACATCAACATTGACTTAATCTTGCACACTGAAACCTTCATGCAGTTTAGTCTCTGGATATTTATAGCATTGTTGCATTAAGGGGGGGGGGGGGGTCCATTAAATAAATAAATAAATGTGTGCTATGTTCTGAATTGTTAAATGCCAAGGCAGGGTTTCCATCCAAGGAGACAAATAAATTATCATGAACATTTTTGATGGACCTCCATCTCTACTTCTGATCCTTACCTCCAGTAAAAGCTCAAAAACCATCTGAGGAGGAGGAAAAAAAAAAGAATGAAAGAAAGAAGACTAGGAAGAGAAAAGCCGTCACAGGGAAGTTGTATTAGGAAATTGCTTTTGGCAACTATTTGTTCAAGCACCAGATTTTTTTCGTCTTTATGCCAACCCAGCGAGCCCCCATTGGAAAACAGGGCAGGTCCCCCTAATGAGTAATCTATTTCAAAGAAGTCGTGTCTGGGCATGACAGTTTACTGAGAGGCTTGAAGAACTGGTAATTACCAGTGTTACGGGGCAATTAATGCATATTACACTGCGGCACTCATGGCGGTGACTGTCAGCTCCCCAATAAAAATGAGCACTCTTCAGCTAAAGGGTGACATTAATTGGGCCCTTAATGACTATGCAGAGGAACCAAGCCAAATAGGAACAAAACAGGGGACTCACTCTGACACTAGCAGAGGGCTGGCAATTGGACTAAAAATGAGATTAATTGCTGTTTAGAAAAAAAAAAAGATGGGAAAATGTGGTGAAGGGAAGGGGGAAAGTGAGGTTGGAATTATAGGGTACAGAAAGCAAGAACCGTTCGTACAGATGACAACTCAATTAATTATTTTACACTATTTTCTTTACCTTAGGAAATGCAGCCAGACCTCTGGCCAATTTTTGGACTGTCTTGATATGTAGCTCATTGGATAAACAGCTACACTTACATATCCCAAGGTATCTACACAAAGTAGTATTGTTATTATGGTTAATATGATAAAAACATCTAATAGTTTTATTTAAAGAACAAGCAACTTTTCTATGTGCTTGGAAAAACAATCGACATACACTAATGCATATATCTGTATTTTTGTAAACATGAATAATGTACAAGAGACCAAGTATTTTATTTATTCTTTTTTTATAAAGTTCAATGAAAAATAAAAAAATAAAAAAAATCTAACAAAGAATTAAGCATTTTGTGGTTGCAAAATTTTCTAAAATGGTTTAGGGCTTTAAAGTGCATTTTAAGTAAAGCCATATTAAAAGTAAGAACACCACCCTGCAGACCTCCCAACCCCTCTTTTTTGTTTAGAAAAAGATCAAGGATGTGGTGAAGACATTAAGTAATTCTGATTAATGTTGCGAAAGCTAGGCACGTACTGAGCACCACCTGAATATGCAAGCTCCAAATAGTAAAAATATCTGCATGCAAAACATGCAGTCATTTGCATACATTTTTGATTCTGGATTTCCTAGCTATTTAAATATGCAGTTAGAAATAGTCCAGCACTGCCTCTTGCACTGTCACGCTGCACACTCACGCTGTCATTGGTCCTGATAGAACTCTTCGGCTTCAAAGAGAGCTTTGCAATGGAGAAGAGAATGAGCAAATATTTGATTTGCAAAAACATATCACTTTCCGAAGGGAGAAAATTCAAGACAACTTTTTAGAGGTAAAAAAAAAAGGCTCCCAACCCCCAGCAAGCTAACCCTCTGCACCCAACATAAGAAAGTCAACATATTCATAGCTTAAGCACTCTTATAGCTAATGTACCATATCCAAATTTGTGTAATGGGATATGACATATTTTAGAGGGGATTTTAGGAAAGAAAAAAAAACTTTAATTTGAGGAGAGAACCATAAAATATTTAAGCTGCTTCTGTATTTAACCAAAATGCAGCATACAAATCCAGGTTCTCAGACAACCTGACACGGGTTTGATTATAGACTGAAGTGTAATTAGCTACTTAGTTTATCCTGTGGAAGGTTGAAGTGAGCATCATCACCATTCTTGCCAGAAAGCACACAGAGAACACAAGTTTCTGAGGACAATCTTTATCCAGAAGAAGCAGTACAGCAAATTTTTAAGTCAGTCTACATGCGAGGAGAATATTTTCATGTTTACAATTTTTGCAGGAGCTAAAGTGAAAGGGCAATAAAAAAATGTTAATGACAAAGAATATTCTTATATTGATGCCAAAATAAATAGAGCATTTTATTCAAAAGTTATGAGTAATTCATGGAGGCAATGAATGTTTACTGCACTAAATACCAATTTTCAGAAATTAGAAAAAATACCTCAACAAATGGGGAAAGTCATCCCCAATGACATCCCCAATATTTGTGATCTTAAACTGACTATCCACAGGTTGAGATCCATCTCAAATGTAAATTTAGGGAGTGTCAAACATATGCTAACAAGACACATGGAGAATTACCGTAAGTACTGTACTTTTATTTTAGACAGTTAGTTACTGATGGGAAGGAAAAAAAAAAGAAAGTAACCAGAATTTTTTAACGCCATTGTCCACATCACTACCCTAATCCAACAGTCCAATCCTCCCGTGTCCTCCTTCAGGGCTACCAACCTATTTGTAGACAACTTGGAGACAGGTCTAAGCAGAAATCAAACTTGAATGATGGATAGCTTTACTACACAATGACCTCTGTCACTGGGTTTTGCCCTAAATCAATGGTGCCGATAAGGGCCCTGCGCCAACGTTTACCCTGATATGTTCACCAGCAGACCTTATCTCTGGCAGGAGGAAGTATGAGTAATAACTAAAGACAAGCTACAACAAAACCACTAACCCCACCTTGTCAAACATAATTTACAATGTATATCCTTTTACTACCCCCACTCTTCTGCTGTTAAACAGTAATTATGAGACCTAAAGAGAATTTGGACTGCAATAGAGATTAATCTGTTAAAGGGCAATGGAAGAGCTTTGCAAATATCTCTGGTGCAAATGAGGCTTAAATTTTAATAGGTAGACAGACCAAGGACCGACAAACTCAACTTTTCTATTTCTGGCATGCACACAATCATTTGCAACATTATGAAGAAGATCCTTAATATTTAGAGCTGCCAAGTCTTTGAGAAGCAGCCAAACTTTTATCAATGAACACAGAAAAAAGATTAAAAGTCAGTAGTTTGCAATACGAGCTGACAGGAGTAAAGGCAAGAACTTCATAAAGATTACACAAAAGACAAACCATGACTTATTCAGTAGATTGTTTTTTTCATTTGACTATATATGACGAAGTGCGTGTTTGTGACATATAAAGAGACATGAAAAGTAAAGCCAGAGGGAAAGCAATCCTCATGCAGTCAGAACAGAGAGTGAGACCAAACATGACATCAAACGTTGCAATTAGCTGACCCCTTACTCTAAAAGTCACAGCCTGAAAAAACCCTGCCTTTTAAACTCTGATTAAAATATATTTGCTTTCTCATTCAAAATGACATTTGACAAGGTTAGTAATATTTCAACTAACTGCAAAAACATTCTTGTAGACGTAATCCCCCACCCCCAATCACTGTGTAGGGGTGCAGGTAACCTTAGAACGAGTTTCCCATGAACTCGATGCTACAATTTAAAAACAAAAGGACTAGGAGGGAATTTTAAAAAAAAAAAGAAAGAGGGGGTAGTTCAAAATATTTTACTTGAGTGTGTTTTGTTTCACCCGTGGAGCTGATGCTAAATATTTTCTGATCATTATTGAGAACATTTATCCCCTTCCTAATACAAACCACAACAAATATTTATATAAGAAACATTGTTTTTCACTAACCACCATCCTTAGTCAGGAGTCCATCAGGCAAAGACTCATCAAGTCTGAGGCTAATGTTCCTCAACTTGTTCAACCTACTCAATAGCAAGTCCATTGGAAAATTAATACAAAAAGTACACTTTAATGTAATTTATTTGTGCACTGCAACATAAACAGACTAGCCTTTGCTAAGGTTTACTGCAGTCACAACTTTGGAATGGCACATTTTCAACTCCAAGTAAAAAAAAAAACAAAAACATCAGACAACACGCATACAAAAAGTACACTGTGACTGAGACAGTTGTCAGTCCTGATGAAACAAACGGAAGAAAAGCAATGTAAAAAAGAAAATAATAAGAGGGACAGAGAAGAAATGGTCAGGCCAAAACTCTGTCTGAAGTTAATACAGTTTTCACATCCATTCCTGTGGCAAGAGAAGAGAATGTGAAGTGTCGGATAATACAGTGAGCCGGGCCAGGCTGAGCTGCAGCTGAGCTCAAATGGAAGTGGCACTTTCTATCAGAGGCCTTTCACCAGACAGCTCTATTCTGCCCGTTGCCTTGTAACCTCTGTGACACACAGACACTTTTTACAAAATATAAGAATGGTCATTTAAAGCACGCACCCGTCATTGAAGAGACAGATACTGAGTGTAAAGAGGAGGAAGATACATGGTGTGAACGTCCACGCTGATATAGATATCACTCAAAGAGAGAAATAGATTTCTCTGACATCTCTGTGGCGGCTGTTCAAAGGAGGCGGGTCAAAGCCCCAAACTCAGTGAAGAGTTTATATTTCACTTGCTCAGAAATGTATGCCTGTTATCTCGCATCAATTCCAAAGGAAAAGGATTGGGTTGCGCTCGTTTCAACTTTCCGCTTCTGGTGAAACATTACATCGACAGAGGACAGAGTTGAAATTTGGATCACGTGATGAATAAGTTGTACAGCCTATGTCACAAAGTTTGCTTCACAGATGCCATTAAAAAAATGGAATAAAACATAAATGAAGCTGGATTATCAAAACAAGAGAGTTGAAAGTTTGCGAAAGGACTCAACGAGGCACAAAGCAAAGTTTGTGAAGATAAATCTGTTGACCTTATGAATCTTTTACATTAACCTCCAAACTGAAGAGCAAAATCAGAAGGTCAGTACTTGGACACAGGTTCCTCATGTGTCTTTGATTACACACTCCCTCTAAAGGACAGACCGGCAGAGATGTTTGAGCTATCAGGCAATCAGACCGCCGAGAGACATGAAACTCAAACCAGAGGAAGGAGAGGGTGAGGGCTGCCTGGGAACAAAGATGGGGGGGTGGGGGGAAGGTCCCAATGAAGCTCTTAAACAAATGCCAGGCCTGTGAGGAAACGCATCGATGCACCAGCGTCTCTTTCAGTGTTTCAAGCAACAACACGTTTAAATGACTAATACTGATACATGTAGCAAAGGTTACAAAACAAAGAGGCGCATTTTATTTGGTATCTGAATTATGACACTATTAATCAGGTAGACTGTAATTAAGTATAATCATGCACAATAAAAATTTAATTTAATCATTTAAAATCATCTTTAAGAAGCAATGATGTTATGTGGCAAATGCAGAACCTTACACTGAACTATGATTTGGAATGATAGGTGTACATTCAAAACAGAATCACTGCTTTTAATGCTATTTAGAAGGAGGCTGGGGTTTTTGAGAAGCCCATCTTTATGTAACTAATATTTCCACAAATATCACCACGATTCGCTACATAATCCAGACAGACCTAGTGAGATACAAAGGAACAAAGAGTTTTGCTCACTTGGATGAAATTATCAAAAGCTTTGGTAAAGATTTCACTCATTAAAATCCCTTTATCTAAATCATTCTTGTATTAGTACAACAGTCCAATCTCAAAGATGGCCTCAAAAACTGAACATCCCAATGTGACGGATGTCTTTGCTTACAATTGTGTATGTTCAACTGTTACCTCTGCCAAGGAGATTATGTTTTCAGTAGAGTTGGTTGGTATGTTTGTTAGTTTATAAGTAATCTTGCAAACAGACAAACAGATTCCAATTAAACAGGGTTGTCACCAGAAACAATTACATTTTGGTGGTGATCCGAGTCATGATTCAAATCAAACTTTTTTTTTTAATGACCCTGTAGCCTTGGCGGATGTTTGAGCTCTTCAAGTGCTTCTTCAAGTTGTGTATATGGGTTTATGTTTCTATACATACAACTATATCCAGATGACCACTTACAATGAAATTTACAATGGAAGTAATTCACTACATATTAGAAAATACAAAACTGAAGGGGGAAAAAAACAAAAACAAGGTTATTTGAGGAACAGTGGACCTATAAAAAGAAGCCTACTGTCTTGGTTATCTATAAGGAACCACTTATCACAAGCAGCCAGGTCCACACGGTGACTGATGGGTCTCCCCAGACCAGGAGTACCAGCACATTATCTGGTACACACAGAGCTGCTCTTTAAACACAAAGGCAGCAATATGAAGCATTGTTTCCTTGGCTGTCACCCTGTAAAAAATATTTTATTTTTGGTCTAAAAAAAAAGTGTTTACTGTTTTTGTGCTGACAAACACACAGAGGTACAGCTTATCAAAATATAAATCAAAGCTAGAATAAATAGCCTGAACTGATCCAAATAAACTGTGGTATAAAACACTTCATAGATTTAAACCAAAGTAGCTCTTAAATGGCAAACTTTTGGAAATGAAGACAACACTCAAAGTCAAGGACAAAAGATATCTGTGATTTATCCAGCATAATAAAGTTGCAAACTGATCACTAAATTAAAAAACTGATCTTTATGCATTTTTTAAATATATTATGTAATCTTTATAGAGTGTGCTGAAAAAAAATCTGAAAATCTTTGTGCATAAGTGCCTGCTTAGTTTTTTGTACAAACTTGAGTTTTTTAAAAAAAAAGGAAAAAGCATTTAAAAATGTTCTTGATGTTCTGTCACAAGATGGTAATTCTTTCAGCTTTAAGAATCTCTAACCAAATTTGGCTTTAGAACACAGAAAAGTAAAATGACTTTTCTCACCATCTAGACATCGCTATAGAGGCAAAGGTTCTTAGCTTGATTTATGTAATATTTTAACAATTACTTGATTCTTGGTTTTATTTTTTAAACCAAAATGACTAATGTTCATGCGTTATCTAAACAGATTAAAGCTTGGCCCCAAAGCTTTTTGTGAGGTGATGTGTTTCTTTTTTGTGCTTCTGTGTTGTATCCAATCATTATTTTTATTTTTATTTTTCCTTTTGTTTGCGATTCTAGAACAAAGACCACTACAAAAAATGCATTTCCTTTTGTCTAAGTCACAGTAAGTGTTTCAGTTACAGATTCAAAAAATTGTGCTTTAATATGTTGCTTTTATTGCCAAGCTTATTTAGTTGTGATCCAAACCATGCTTTTGTCTGAAAATGACTATTATAGAAGTGTCTAGACCATTTTGGAGTTAAATATAGGAGTGGAAATTACCCTTGTGCATGTGTGTACAACAATGACCTAAATTTACTAAATAGAAACGTGTTCACACGGTTTTATAATTCTGGAGAAAAGAATGTATATATATATATGTTTTTGCCTCCATATGTAAATTAGAAATGAAACTACAACGTTTTAGGCAGAAGACCAAATAAGTCCTTCAGATGGACAGAATTAAGATGGTGAGATGTAACTGTGGATGTGCATAAAATAAAAAATAATAAAAATCCTGAGCTTATATAGATTTGCGTTAATGTACTAAGTGTATGTTTAAAAAAACCTCTATGATGGAAAAAAGTAAAAAATACAAGAGCACAGCTTTTGTATAATAAAAAACAACCCTATCTATCCAATTCTTGTTATTCCGCTACAGTGGTGTGAAGGCTTTTGTTTGATGCACAGTGTAACCCTTCTCTCTCCAAGTTCAGATAATATTGTTTTAAGTTTAAATTCATGTCAAGGTTAAAATAAGATGTCTTTTAGAGGTCGGGGAGCCATTGAAATTCACCTGTTGGACTGACTTCTACAAAAGACCCATCTATTCCATGCCAACTTTTAGCCATCCTTTTGATAAATGCTGCTGACTTCTCCCTGGGACAAAACCCAGAAGGTCAATGGAGGGGGAAAATAAATAAATAAATAAAAAATAAAAAATGGGGGGAAAAGACAGTAAGAGTACAGAAATAAGGAGGGGGTTGGAAGTGTGTCTCTGCAACTCTGATAACATACATTGTGAAAGCTGACAAAAAAATGCACGTTTATCCTTTAAATGTTCTATAGCAAAACAAGAATACATGGAGTAGACATGCTCGCACCTCATTTTACTTGAGGCTTTCCTCTCCATCTCAAAGTGTCACTGGCAGCAGGGAGACAAGAGGAGGGCTGCATATTGCTCGGTGCTGCTGCCTGTCCCGCTCCTCATTTCAACACACAGCGGCCATGTCAAAGCTGCTCTTACACTCGGTTGTAAATGACAAATTTGGATAATGCACACGTACAATCCGACTAAAATAAATAGGAGACACGGAGGCTTAACCTGAGCTAAATCCTCAGGCTGCTGCAGCCCTGTGAGTGCGGATTATGCCCCAGACGCCTTAGACAATGCGCCCAAATGTGCATCCTTAAAAGCATGAAATCCTTGAAGCATTAGGGCTGACTTGTCATTTGCCATTAATAGTCCACGTTGCTTGTGCTTTGGGGGCCAGTGTTGCACTTCTGCGTGCTGCTGTACCCTAAAACAAACACTTGCAAAGCCCTAAAGAAGCCACCACTGTGCAGAGCTATTTTTCTAGCTGTGGAATATTCTACGGGAGAATGTCATAACAAAGGAAACAATAAAAGAGGCCACGTTCCTGCACTGCATGAGGCGTCAATTACTATAAATAGGAGAAAGCCTTTGCCAAAAGCTCTCATGTTTTACCAGAAAAACATGGGAGAAAATTAATCTAAATAGAGTATATAATAAGTACATAAATAAAAACGTATTTAAACAAATACCTGTTTTGGATACAAATAGTGCAACCCTGAAACGTGATTTGAGTTACACATATTCAAAAAACTAAACATTTATTGCGCAGTAATATAACTTGTAGAACTACCAGTTTTTAAAAGTATTTTTAAAAGTCTCTTCTTTGTTTGCTATTCATATTTTTGACAGGAATCTGCCATAAAATAAGGCAGGGCACAGGTCTTAGAGGTGTCATACTGTCACCCCAGAAGCACCAATAGCTGTCCAAAGGAAGAGACAGTCATGTCCAGCCACATTGGATCAGCAGAAGCCACGACTTGGACCTGTGGGCACCCTCTTTCAGGTGACATCCCATATCTGCTTTGGCTTAGTGATGCTCCTGCTGCTGAGGCTTTTAATACTTGTACCCTATTGCTGCATGACACAGGGCCACTTCAGCCGAGCGTGTTCTGCAGAAACACGCACACACGCTGTAAGTGTTCAGTTTACATAATGTGAGCAAATGCCTTCTTTTGTATGTGACTGGTAAAGCGAAAGACAACCATCTGCATCTATGAAGACAAATAAAGCATTCAATATTTTCCGAGCTAGAGGCATAATCTGATTAATTCACTAGGGGGGCTAAAATACATTATATCATTACAGTCCTATAATTAAGCATTCCTGTCATCATTGTGTTAGAAAGTTCAACAAATTTGATGGACATTTCCATTAAAATAGGATAGCAATGTGCAATATCTTGAATCAAAAAATTAATTTGGTGTCGCAAATCGATTGACGTTCTGCGATCACAACGGAATTACCCGGCAATTTCATCCGTAAACCTACAGCACACAGTTCTGGGAAAAAAAAAAAAAAAAACTGCAAAAAGTTCACAAAGAACTCGAGATGTCTAATTGCAGTGGTGTCAACTAAAGTTAAAACATTGCATAAATCTTATTTCTATCCATTTATGAGACAATGTGTCAGAAAGCAGATTAGCAATGCTGTTAGAAGAGTCTGATAAGCCTTCAGAACTATGACTTCCACTATAATTGTAGCATTGCTTCCATTACGTACATGAAAAAAAAGTAACAAAGGACACACAAAGACATATCTGAATTAAGATCAACAGTGCGTCGTTGGAGTACGACAATTTTCTGCTACTAATTACAGGAGACTATAAATTCACTTTATATCAGGGTGTACCTTTCAAAATTACTCAAACAAAAAAGCCAGATGAAACGGAATACATGTGTGTGCATTCAAGCCTCAACAAATTTTCAAGTGGTCATGTATAATAGCAAACCAAAAAGTCTTAACCCCCATTTCATATGGGGGAGAAATGAGGCATACTGTCCCATTATTTTGCTATAAATCATGTTTTGTGGATGGCTGACAGCTTTTTATCAGATCTAACCTTTTCAAGCCTCCATTAAGAGTGCTAACATTTTCAACTCTGACACATTTGCAGCTCACAAATTGCATAGCTGAGTTACTACATGGGGAGGGGGAAATCTGGCATCCAAACTCATTTTCTCCTAGAGTGTCTGTTGTGTCTGGATGGGAGGAAGAGGGCGGAGAAAATTGGGAACGTCAACAAAGTCTGAATCTATTTGTACAGCTCTACCTATATAACGCTTTTGTTGTGGCAAAACTTTTTTCTTTTTTTTTTTTTTACAATAAACTGCAACGATGCAAACCTCTAAATCAAATTCATAATGAGCAATGATCAGAGAAGAAAATTCTTTGAGGCTCTAAAACATCCTGGGACTGAACAAAAAAAAAAGAAACAAAAGACTAATACTTTTTAAAAATAGAGAAAAAAAGAAAAAACAAAACAAAAGGGGGGCATTTTCTGGAATACAGACACAAACAATAAAAACATAGAAAAAAATCACTGCCCTTTTGTGAACAAAATCTGTGAGGCTCTGTCCTACACTCAGAT
>JAOXNZ010000002.1:8711916-8726455 GCA_028566095.1 Kryptolebias brasiliensis | reverse complement strand
AAAAATAATAATTGTAGCATTTGGAGAAACAAAACGCCTAAAGATCCTTTTTAAAATTTGTTTTGTTAAGTTGTAGATATTAGAGACTTTAATCAATCAATATTGGGCACTAAAAAAAATAAAACATAAATCTGCAACGGGCCATACTGAATCAATTACCAAGTAAAAAAATTGGGATGCAGCAGCAACTGCTACAATCAGCTAGCCCACGATTAGTCTTTTTTTCTTTTTAAATTTAAATGAGAATGCTCTTCTGAATTTTATTTTTAAACTATACAAATTTGTGAGTGTGTTTTTATGCATATCAGATCATCAAGTCTAATTTGTCGGCATCGTTCCATTTTGTCTTACTTTCTGTTAAAAATCCAAGCTAAATTAAACTCATTGGTCTGTAACTTGTTAGTTTGGTATGTTTTATGATTTTTGCACCTGTAATTTAGTGTCAGTTTATGTAACACACAAACACTAATAATACCCAGAGCCTTTCTAGGGGAGCCCAGTGGTAGCAATAGCCCATCCATCAATGTCCCTAATGAGGCTCCATACAGACAAGTCAGTGGAGGCTTCCTGGTCCATTCAGTCTCATTTCCCACACAGTAATATATACAATATGATAACCACACCTCCCCACAGTAAGTTATACAGGAAAGATGTTAATGAGCGTGTGTTTGCCTGATTCTTTATGGTGAGTGTGTGCTTAATAAAAGTTGTGCTATTGCATTTTAGAAAATGTTCAGAAACAAGACAGGAACAACAAAGTCCCTGGCTCTGATGCAGTGGGACAAGATAGAATGCAGAGTGCAACAGTTCTTATCTCTGGACATCAGAGTAAGGAGGTCAATCTGTTCCCTTTCTTGACGCCTTGTTTATTTGTGAGTGATAATCATTTTCCTGTTTATCTAAGTAATGTATACTTTTTGCTTTATCTGGCTGCGGTGCCAAGTTTTTTGCCTATGTGCTGCAGCATCCAGCAATGAACGGAAACAATTTATCAACACAAGTTTTTTCATAAACATTCATGCATTCATTTTCTACAAACGCTTTATTCTGTTCGGTGTTGTGAAGGACCTGAGCCTATATCCAAGCAGTCACTGGGCAAGAAGCAGAGGACAAAAAGGACAGGGCCAAAACAGACAAATGAGACAACACTGAAATCAAATCCTCAAAAAAAACCCATGTTCAGCTTATTCAAACGTATTGTCGCATCTGTTAGACCCATTGTTTCACATTATTAATCACAACCTTTGATTTTAAAACCATGGAAAATGACCAATTGTTTCTATTGTCTTAGCTTTGATTTGATGTTGTGGCCCGCTTCCATGTCACCAAAAATGATCTAACATGCGCTAAATTTTAAAGTCATTTTTTCAAATGTTTCCACCCACTAAGCGATTAGTGCACATTAAAGTAACAATACGGAAAGCCCACTTTTAAATCCCTTTTAGACACCTTGATATTTTTGCTGTTTGTCAGTATGAAAGCAGCGGCAGTCCGCGTGTCAGCGAGTAATGACAGAGGAAGTGACGTCTGACAACTATAGCCTGCCACTGCGGTTGGCTCTTAAAGAGCAAAAGGAGGTGGCCGCGTCTCAATGCTAATGGAGGAGGAGAAAATGGCCGTGTCACTCCTGTCAACGTATTATGCTTTAAATCTAGACAGTTGTTGTCGCTCTTTCAGGCCCATAATTTTATGCCATTAAAAGTGCCAAAGGGGAAAAAAGAGTGAGGGAAGAAGGAATGAAGGAGGTGGGCTCTGATGTGTTGCACGGTTTTTCTACCTCTTGCTCCCTTTATGCTTGACTCCCTGCTTTTTTTGTGCTGGAAACTTTTGGCATTTCTTGAAAACATAAAGACCAGTTGGCACTTTAAAGTGTTTATAAAGTCAATCATGTTGGCTTGAATTACCCACCAATCTCTGTCAGTTAGGCCCCTTTTCAGCCGCCACGCCATGGGATGTGTGTGGGAGGGAGTGTGCATGCATACATGTGTGATCTTCTGTGTACATTTATGTGCCAACTGTAATTGAGTGGGAGACAAGAAAAGTGAAAATCTGAAACTTAAATTAAAAAGAAAGAAAAAAAAACGGCAAAGGAGGACTAATTTTTTTATGTCAAACTGCTTTAATTCAAATGAACTTGTTTTGCGTATCTTAAAACAAAATGTTGGGCCGAAATATGAAGCCTTGCAGGTCGGAGCAACTCGACACCTCTCTGTGAATTGCAGCTAATCGAAAACGTTTGCAGGAATTACTGTCACTCGTCTGATCTGTATGCATGGCACCCTTTTTCATCTCAAAGAATACCAGACCCACAAGGTCTTTACATTATGTGCAAACATTTGCAATTATGATGAACTGCTGCGGCTTATCTCCGAAGGAACAGGTTCTTACTGATGGACAAGTAGACATTTTAATGAAATAAACTGCTCTGAGCTGATGAAATAAAGATAGCTCCACCTGGGGGCACGCTCAAATTAAATTATCAAGATGACTGTGTGCGTGCAGCTTCCATTAACACAGGTATGCCTAATCACACTGCACTTGTTACATATAGAATTTACACATCTACTGGAAAGCTTTTCTGGTTTTCATCCTCTTTACAAGGGCTGCAGGCCTCCCCGATTCTCTTATACTTCATTCAGAGGGGATGAACTAATGTTAAAACCATGTGTTGTCTCTAGAGGCCGAGCGAGTAGACACTGCCATGCATGCAGTTTTATGCGTGCAGATAAACACGGGCCTGATGGCCTGTCAGACGCCTCTGGAAGGAGCCCAGAGTCCTCGGCCTTAAAACAATGTTGGTGTTGGGGCGAGAGACTGTGACTGGCAATGGGAAACACCTGTGCAGGGGTGAGTAGCCGGGTAGTGTAGGGCGAAGGGAGGGGGAGGGGGGCATTGCTAGAAGAGGAAAGGAAGGCAAGAGGGAGATATAAAGTCAGTTCGAAAGGCCACTACATCCTCAACATTTGCTGCTGTGCTGAGAAGAGGAGGTCTGAGGGAATTAGTTGCAGTAACGGCGCGGTTGTTGCCACTTAAATTTTAACACACTTGCGCCGACAGGAAAGCTTTAATGTGGGTCTGGAAGGGCTGCATGTGAACAGGCCCTAAAATACACAACAACAACATCAGATCAAACCAAGGCAAGGACCACAAAATAACGAATAATGTAATAGTTCAAAAAACATTAGAAAAAAAACAGATAATGCAAGAATAAACGATTATTTGAGTTTTATATTTTTCTTGTCTGTCATGTCTTTCATGAGTCCTCTTTCATTGATTTTTTCAAAACTACATTTATAATTGGCTGCTGAGAGTATTAGAGCGATGGGAAAAATTGTTGACCTAATTTCAGCAACTTGTGCAAGGAAGAAATCTGGTTCCTGTTTTTACCCCTTTTGTTAAGGTTTTTATTTTTTTGCATTGTGTTGTTTTTTTTCTGTGCTGAAGTGTTGTTCTTGCTTAATGTTTTTTGTCTGTTTCTTGTTTGTTTTTGTGTTTCATGCATTAGGGCCTCTGCAACAAACTGCTCATTTTAATTTGTCAAGTGATGTGATTAACATTTGATCAAACTCAGAGTTTCTTAACCTTACGAGCACAATTTTCTTTGTCAGCACGGCTAATCTGACCTTCTTTTGAATGCTAGATATGCCCCATTAACATCTAAGGGAAGAGTTCAGCTGTACAGGAGGTAAAATTAACTGTTGGATTTAGTGCATTCTAGTATGAACTTGGACAGTAGGTTTCAAGTTAGCAACTGCAGCATTTTCTAGCACTCTGTAGAATTTCCAAGAAACTGGAAGGAATAAAAATTATCTTAATTCTTGTTGATACATTCAAAATTTAGGTTTCATTGTAAAACTGAGAATAATTTCTGTAATTATTCATATTAAAATGTTTTAAAAGGCTTTTAGAATACTGAAGAATGTATGTTAGGTAACTCAGTCATGAAATCCCTAAAAGAAAACAACAACACAGCAACACTTTTTTATATACTAACAGTTTACCCTACTGTATATCCATCACCCTCTTGTACTCCCTAATGTCGGGTTGATCCTTCCATCTCCTGCTCCTCTATCCTGAGGTGCCTCCTGCCAGTTTATCAGACGCTTCCTTTTAATTTTCTACTTTCCACTGTGTAAGCATCCATCTCGGCTGTCTGCAGTGGTGTTGGAGGGTTCAGAGCATGGTGATGTGTGAAACAGGCCAGTGCCTACAACTGACAAGGAGGGGGAAACTGGAACGAATTAATAATCTCTAGAAAAAAAGACTGTATGTTACTCACTCATTGGAGACTCTCTATCTAGAGATTTCTTATATTCATAATAAAATATAGAAAATGTATTGTTTAATTTAAACAGAAAATGACTTGCTTCAGTTCAGTTGTACCTGATAGCATATTAAAATTATTCTCCGATATAACAATTCATCTATCAGAACAGTCAGAGAAAAAATATGTGCAAAAGAACATGATATACAATGCTTTTACAATCTGCAATTCTCTATATCTGCAGTAGAATCTGGCAGTTTCATAGTCTTGCATTATTACATCTTAATACTGATAAATGAAACTTCATCTGTATTCCAACACTCAAGTGTAAAATCAGTAAATTATACACATGTTCAACTCTATTATCTTCATTGCTCTTCTTCTCATTTGATGTTTTCAAGATTTAAAAATAGTTTTTGTGCTGGATGTGACATATAAAATATAATAAATTTAATCTTACTTTTGGATTCCTGTACCTTGTCTCCATCTCCTCATCATCTTTTACTCTTCCATTTTTTTTTACACCTCCCCCCAACCCACCCCCCGTCTCTGCATCTAACAAAATTAATTACTGTATGTTTTATTTTATGAAGGTGTCAGGATGAAATGATGAATGGCTTGTAATATCAACAGATTAAAGACACAATGCGATGAAGGATGCGGCTGCTTACACTGTGATAGTGCTTACATGCACACACACACACACACACACACACACACACACACACACAGTCTCTGGGGCCATCGATATCTGGTTTCATATTTGATATTAACTACATGGGGGAGCGATTATGGCCACAATGTCATTACCAGTAGTAGAGGGGCATAATGGAAGTGAACTTTTCAAAAGGGTCTTTATAATTGCTGCCAGGATCCTTCTTGATAAAATCCAATATTGATATGTATACTCGGTCCCTTCGTTATGGCCACAGATGAAAAAGAGCATTTCAGTATTCTGTAATGAGCACTGTACCACTGAAGGTCATCTTAATGGGGTTCAACTTGCTTTTGTGAGCCAGAGGTAATATTCTAATGAGAAAGAGGCTCCACACCATTTTAGTAATTCTGGTTGCACCCATGAATGCCACTGGATCGCTGCCTGTGCAATATTATGGAAGTCCTCTGTTGTCATTTGCAACATTGCTTGTCATCCCAGGTTTGGTTTGGCTGTCCAGCTGATGTGCACATGCTCGCATGCAGATGCACACACTCTCATTATCCTATTTCAAATCCACTTCAAGCACTTTCCAGTGTTTATTGGATTCTACAGTTTATTCATTGCTTACTTATGGATGGAGGGCCATCCAAACCACCTTGCAAAGAGAATGAACATTAAATCTCAGTGTGCAGAAGCACATGAGCACAGACAGAGGCTTGAGTGCATACATGCAGGCTTGTGTTTGGCTATACATGCATTGATTTTGAATTTGCACAAGTACTTGTGTGTAGTTAAAAGAAGCCTGAGGTTATTTTTGAATTAAAGGCTTTTTCTTGTAAAATACTGCATGTTGCTGTTCAACTATTCACATCAAATGTTTGGGCTTTGTAACATTTGTTTTGCCTTAAAAGACTGCAAATAAAAGTGCATGAATCACAAAAGTATTGTATGAATTTACAATATAGGCAGTAGTTAGACTGAATAGTTTGCTACAAGAACCAAAACACACAGGGGAAAGTTTCAGGTGTTTATTTACAATAATTACAAAGACAAAAATAAACAATGGAGGCAGTATCAAGGTGTCATTGCAGAGGAGACAAAGGTTTCATAAAATGAAAATTGTTCAATTGTATATTTGTCGTATTTAGCAACTTGTTTCCTTTGTGAAGGGGGAACAAAGATCCTGGCATTTGAGGAGAAGAGAAGATGGTTATGATGGAGAGTGGGCAGGCAGGTATGTTTCCTTTTGTTTGCAGGAAGTGATCCACATTTTGCATTTTCTTCTACAGAGTAAGTCCAAGTCATCTGGGAGCAATGGAGCTGAGGAAATGGTCTGTCTAGCTGACTTTACACTAAAGATCTAGTGAGTGCAAGTGAGTAAATTCAGTGCTAGAAACCATGAAAGCAAAAATAAAGGGTGGAAAGCAGGTGCAACAATAAGACCACTGGTCACTGAGTTGATGGTTCAGTGAGATGCTGAATGATGGTCTAAGCGGATCTTAAGTAGCAGGAGTTGATGAGGGTATTGGCAGCAGGTGAGACAGCTGGAACAGGATGTGATTTGTCATCAGGAAGTGAAAAAGGCAGTACAACCTGCCCACAGCTCCACCTAGAAGGAAAAAGTGGAAAAGGAAGGGGAAGGTCTAAACAGGCAGTAATTCTAACAGGATTTTACATGGATGTTCGGACATTATCTCAAAATGATACTGATGCTAGTTACTTGGGTAACTTTAGGCACTTTTTTTAGATTTTTACCCCCAAATCTCATGCAACGTTTTCCTCAAATGCAGCAGGGCTATTCAAGTTTTGTTAGTAAGCTTATTTAAAAAGAAATAAATAAATAAAGTTTGGAGTTTTTCTTTAAGTTAATGCACTTTTATCACAGCAAAACAAAGAAAACATGGACATTCAGAACATTTGATCCTTAACGGCATTTCCTTTGCTTAACCATTTCCCTCGAGTCCAGTTTTCTGAAAAGCCAGCCCACAGCACCAAGCTGACAAATGAACAGAGAAAAGGCACGTGGAGACCATCTGCTGCTCTCTCTCTCTTTTTTTCCTTCTTAACAGACTACACTTTATTACTAAATTTAGATAAGAAACAGAGCAGCATGTTCTATTCCTTTGGCACCATCCTTATTTAGAATGATGGCAGCTTTTGGTCTAATGGCTGACTGGAAAATATTTCAAGACAATTATATTTTTAAAATCACTCAGTTAATCTCACACTGCACAATAACAAATAGCTTTAATTCTGATTATTTTAAAGCAATTTAATAATTAGGTATTTACTTTAAACATTGCAATTTTTCAGATTCAATCAGTTCTCAGACAGAATGAAAATGTAAACATATTTCCCAGGCACATAAACTATATCGGCTGTGAAGTTTTTTTTTCTTCCCCCTTCCTCTCCACACCATTATTACCCTTTTGTAGGCCAAGTCAGTTAAAACAGGATCCTCAAATATTTTCACCGTGACTTGTATGCACATGGGAGATGAGCTCAAGGTTAAGAGTCACACAGCTCTTTCCCTTTTTGGTCACCAAAATAATTTTCAAAGTCACGAATCATCAACATTCAACTTCCCATTCAAAACAGTTTCAGTTCACGACAATGAAATTGAGAGAAAAAAGAAAAAGATTTAAGCTAAATTTGCGCTGGAAAGCTCAGGGGCAATATAATCTTCAGGGAATTAAAGTGAGCAATTTGTCAAATTTCATTCAAAGCAGTGAAGTGTTTAAAAGTGTAGATAAATTTCACTCAGCTTCCTGTGCCTTCTGACTGACTGAAATAGTTGAGTGCCGAGAAGTGTTCCATATGATTTAGGCAGCTATGTAAAAATATGAGGGAGTTTCAAAGGTGATAAAAAAGGCAAGGCAGTGAATATCATCTTGTAGATAAGACAGCCACCCCTTTTTTTCCACAGGCTACATCCATTTTTATTGCATCTGGCAGCAAATTAAGGCACGTGTGGAAAAAAAAAAAAAGAAGGATTGAAAATGAAACCTGCAGCAAAGAGACTATTCGGCCTGAATCCTTTCTCTTTTCTTGACACTGACATTAGACTTCGATTCTCACATGAGATCCTCTGATGATGACAGTGAACCATAAAAAATAATATAGCTCAATAAAAGTACAAAAAGGCACAAGTTCATAAAAAAGACCTGGGGGCCATGTTAGGTTCGGTCTGTGCCAACACATTTCGTCTCCCTCGGCTGACTTTTAGAGATGATTACCTTAGATATTTATGGGAGAAGCAGTTCTTTGATTTGATGGAGTTAGTGTATCTGGATGTTTGTGTCTGCTGGGTCCTGATAGGCTGATAGAATAGCTTATACTTATGGCTTTACAAAAGATATGACCAATCATTGGTTACAAACTAACCTTATATGCTGCTTTGTTGATAAAATACAACAATTTAAGTAAATATATTAGTTATACTGTTTTATTAATTTATTTTCTGTTTATTTATTCACTCATTTTATTCATAGATTGAACAATTAATATCATAACTGTTGTAGATAGCTCTTTGAATAACCTCAGTTTGGAAAAATAGAGTTTAATTGTGAGTGGATTGATGAGCTAACAGCTAGTCCAAACAGGGCCAAGACCAAAGGGATTTGTTGCAACCTTAAAACAACTCCAATATTGAAACTTTTATAGCAGTTCATATAAATGTTGTTTTATAAATCTTTACGCTGTTATCAGTTTCATATTGCATGTTTTTCTTTAACAGAAATGTCTTGATATTGCTGCAGGAAGTCTCCTAAGGTTGAAAATTCTGCTGTTGCTATTTGGGATTGCACATAACCATAGAAATCTATGTAACCCATGTAATGTTAAACTAATATTGATGCAGATGTTTATGAAATTCCATTCTCATGAAATGCTATCAACTTCTTTAGATTAGAGTTTTTTTAAAACAAAGTTATCGTAATTCTGACTAGCTGTTAGCTTGTCAATTGTATCAAAAATAAGGCTGTTCAAAAAACTATCTGCAACTTAATAATTGTTAATGTTTTCAAAGAACCCCACTTTAAAAGATATGAAATATTGCTTTAGGTTGCAACTGAAAATAGTAGGACATTTGACAGATTTTGACTTAGATGAAAAGGATAAATAAGATAATTGTTGAAGTTTTGTTGGCCACCTTGAAAGTCAAGTTGAATTTAACTAAAATCTGAAACACACACATGCATCTATGCATTATAATGACAGAGTGACACTAAATTAAGCTTTGATTGTGAAAGTTTGATGCTATTTGCAGCTAGAGAGCTGCATAAATATATCAGTCTCCTCTTGTCTTTTCTATGATTCTTTTATCCTCTCCACTCCAAAAAAAAAGTGCAAACCAGAGAAGGCAGGCACGAGCTAACACTGGCTCCCTCCTCTTTAAAGCAGCATGATGTGACTTGAGCCGTATGATCTCCATGAGAGAAAAACCCTGATGCATACAGGAAATAATCAGGGCAACACAGGCAGGGCTCAGAGGAATGCTAATATTTTCAGAGTGCTTAAAAAACAATACCACACACAGACACTGCCAAACACAGACCAGCTCTGCCCCACTCCCCATCTTCACACACAAACACAAGCGACATCACACTTACTTTTAACCACAATGCATACTCACACATACAGCACACAACAGAGAAACAAGAAAAAAAAAACACCCCCCATGACAAAACTCTCCCCAAGTGCATTTGCATAAAACATTAAGCTTAACAAAATGATTACACCTGACAAGTTGAGTTGGAGGAAGAACATCGCCTGTGGCAGCCGGTTACTTGCAGATCCTCCAATCATTCTCTCGTCAAGCAACTGTTTCATGGCTGCCTTTGTAGGCACTGTCATGCCACCGCATCGTGATTAATCCTTTCCTTTTGTTTTTCTTTTCTCCCTTCCACCCCTCTCAGTCCCTCCCACAAATCCAATAAGTTGCCCTTAAATCAGGTTACCCTGCACCTTGCAGATAGGAGCATTGTGATGGATATACCAAAACGCGTGCCAGGCGGCATGTTTCTGCGCGGAAGCACTGTGAAATTGTACTGCTGTGATTTTGCATTATGGCGCTAAGTGTTTTTCTTGTAATGCAATTAAATGTGCATGTAAGCCACCCCCACACTCCCCAAACTATTGTGTGCTCTATTTAATAATTTTATATACGCTCTTTTGTGACACTGCCATTTAACCTGGGGTAAAATAGAATAATTTAGAGGAGTATTAAAAGAATAACTTTAGAGTGTTTGCTATAGAGAACATAAACTGGATCATTTTTGGGGGAAAAAAAGATGACAATCAAAACATTAATATCCTTCTCAGTCATATAAGCCTGCTGAAAAGTCTTAGCTCAGAATACTTTGCTGAAGGATAGCTTGCAGATAAAGACACAGAGAGATTATTGCCTCCTTTCATTTCTGCCCTCCTGGCAGCGGTAGGTATGGTAATATGGTTTTTGAATATTTGCAAGCATAAACTTAAGAAATGAGTGCTGATAAGGAGTGACAGCAACAGAGGCAGAAGATATCTTCAGCATGACAGGCGATGTCAAAAACCCCGGTGACGCTGTCACTGTGACAAACTTTTCAAAAGAACAATGCACACACACACACGGTTATTGAAGTGAGCTGCTGCAAGCCTCTCTGACAGTGTTGTCCCAGCAGTTAAAAAATGGAAACATCACCTAATTATGCACGCCGTGTTTTTCTCTGAACACTTGAACCAACAAACTTTAAATGTATGTCAATATACTTTGTAGAGTGCTCTGTTACCACCGGCGCATTGGTTAAAAAGGTAAAAATAGTCTGTTTTATGAAAAATTAAACAGAAATAGGTAAATAGAATCTTAAAAGTAATTATTTTAAAATTGTTTCATTGTTGGGGGGGAAAAAAAGTGAACATTCACCTCAATCTGATTTTACTGTCCACAAAAACAAGTGTTTTGTTGACACGTAGCTTTCTATTGTTAAGTTTTGGCTTGTTTTTTAATCTTAGCTGTACTTTTATTGGCACCGCCACAGACCTCGTCACATCTCCAGGAGCGTGTGACGATCATTACCTTCAAAAAGAACCAGCTGGCCCATTGTTCAGTCTCTGCCAGCTGTGTCTATTTTCATAACTTGTTCTCCTTTTGTTCTGCTGCACCTCCTTATATACGTATGGAGACAGGAAGACAGAGCTGTATTTCACCGTTTTCATGAACTCTTCGCCTTGTGACAGCCTAATGCTCAACACTTCACCACTGGTGTGTGTGCTGGCATGCTTGTGTAAGGCTGTACATACAGACTGTGTCAGTGTGCATGTCTGAGAGGAGGAAGGCGAACTCTGTAATCACCTAATCCAAACATACACTCGAGGAATCTCATTACTGGACCTAACAGTTACATTTGAACCTTATCTGGTTTCAATCAGCCAGCTTTCCTTTGCAGAAATGTGCAGAAACTTGATTCCTTTTGTCTAAAAGGTTTCTCTTTGTCTTGTCCATCATCGTCTTTGATGGATAACAGTATTTTCAGATCTCTAATAAACATTAAAAAATGATTGAAGTTAGAGTTATGAAGCTGCCTTATCTCATCCAACTTTCAAGAAGCGGTTTGTGACATCAGGAGTTTTGTATGTGCAGAATGGACGGCTGCTGGGAACTCCTGCTCACCCCACACCCTTCCATGCTAACCCCAGTTTTTCCCCAGCCACCCACTCCCACCCCCCAACAACATTCAAACAGACATTAAAACGAAACCTGACCCTGGCCCTGGAATCTGTAAGGTGCTGTCCCCTCTCTTCTTGTGTGTGTGCGTGTGTGGTTGTGCTATATTTGTTGGGAGAGCGTCTGTGTTGGTGTAGTCAAGAGGGAGTTCAGACAAGGGTTAGCACAAAGCGACGTCAGTGGCTGCAAGTGAACTGTTGCAAGAATCCCCCAGATTAAAAAACTCCAGAAGGTTGAGAGTCGGAGATAATCACAGGATCTGGAATTCACAATAACAAACTGGCCATATATCTACCTGTCTCCGGCCTTCCTCCTTGAGATGGCCACAGGGGTCAAACAAATGGCTGCATTCCATCAACAGCTCTTTTTTTACTCCTGCTGGGTTCCCAATGAAGTGTCTGGAGGTATCAAATATGGCTTCTGCAGCTAAACTTTTAAGTCTTTGTTCTTGCACATTTTGTCCTTTTGAACAACGAGAAGTAAACCTACTAAGACAGCATCATTTTTATTATAATGTGCTTTTTCAGTTTTAAGGGCAACATAAACTGAGACTTAGAGACTGGATCTTACGGTGTGCCCTGCCCCTCCAGCATGACTGTGTGTAGGAGCTGAGTTTAGACGTCTGACGTATTGTGGTCGGGGTTAAAGTGCTTCCTCTGAGACTTAGATCGGCGCAATGGGCTCAGCAGCTTTGGCGATTTCTGGGTTGAATTAACAGTTGAGCTGGAGAGCTGTGACTTAGGTCTGGAGGAGGTGGGCTTTTGGGGGAGGGTCTAATAGTGCAAGTTTGATTTACATAGCTGTGAGAAAGTCCAGAATCTAACTGGGCCCAGACCCTGTCCTTGGGGAACTGTGTTGGGGGGGCTGTGGTATTGTGATACTTGTGTGATTTATGCTTGACTTGTATTCATTTTTGGATTACCTGACAATTTAACTTTTTTAAGATGACTGTTGCAATCATTTGCCTTTGTGCCATTACAAATAGCAAATGTAATATTGTGTTTCTGGAAACATTGTTTCACATTCTTGAGATCTGTCTTTCTTCAGATGTGTTTTTGTGAAGCTGAGTCTTTGTTGTTGCCCATGTAACCATCCAATCACTGAGGATAATTTGTCCTTTTGGGTCCCACTTTCATTCTTAGCGAGGGATGTTACCTTACGAAGAGGACAGGAGTTGCCAATTGAAGAGAAGTTATTTCGTCAGTGAAAAGTGTTGTAAATAGCCAAAGGGTAGGAAAAAATAATGATACACTGTTTCATCCGTAGGGAAACTACATCATGAAACACAATCAAACCCTTGCAGAACATTTTTTGAAATGCTTTCAGAGGATGTATTTCATCATGTTAGATTACCACTGTGGATTATACTACTACTGGACAGTTATCATATTCATATCCTTCATATCATGGACACTGTGTACCAATATTTCTCAAGTATGGTGCATAGGGTTTAGGACTGCAGGGCATATCTAACTTCAGCTATTGATTAATGTTGCAGCACGAGAAAACAAAAACCCTGTAAAGACATTATCGTCTGCAGATACACAGCAGACTGTTTAATTCCCCTCCTCACTGCTGCATTCAAATTATTTGCCTTTGCAGTCAAAAAAATCGAAAGGTTGTAAAAATTGACTTTCTTTACAGGCAACGAGAAATAAATTTCAACGGTATTGACAGCGGCCACACAGAAAACCTATTGCCCGGCATTTAATTATTGAAGACATTGATCAAGAAAGTGATTTGTTTGCTGTGGTTTGGCTGAAAGACCTAATTGAGCCACTGTGTTTTGTATAAGGATCTTATTTGTTCGTTTGGTCTGGATCAGATTGCATGATGGCCTTCAGTCAGAAAGCATGGACATTGATTAGTTTGGATGAATATACTTAATGAAGTCCTTTGAAATCAGTTTGAGTATGTTTACAAAAAGAGCTCAAAATGACCAGCCGCTGATCATAATTACATGAAAGAAAAGGAAATGAGAGCTGGAATTGCAGAATATAAGGATAACATCAGAATGTGTCATTCTCCACTTGTAAAAGATGGTCTTGACTCTTCATTCACTGAGGTACAAAAACAGTGGTGATCACCAAAGTGCACTGATATGTTTTTTCTTGTTTTCCATACGCCAGTGGAGTGGCATCATTGTCTAACTTGTTGGGATTATTAGAATTACAACAGAAAGGCAAAGATTCATACAGCACAACTGGAAGAAATTATGAGATAAAGAGCAAAGGGAGTTAAAAATAGGAGAAAACTGAAGGGGGAAAAGAAGTGAAAAAAGGTGTCAGCAAAACACATCACAATGGAAAAAGAAGAGGATTGCTCATTTTTTAAATAGACAAAGAAAGCTGTGCTTTTGGCAAGGATTTTGTTGGTGCAAACACGTATGAACACATGCCATGCTCAAGTACAACACACATTTACTCACTCAAAGAAGCACACATGGAGGTGGGAGTTTTCATGGACAGGTGACGCTTAGCTTTGCTATTAGCACTGTCCTGCAGGCCTGGATGAGCTCAGATGCTGATTTCTTCTTCCTTGGCAGGGATTTAGCCAAGGGAGCAGTGCTTAGCAGGCCCCCAAGGCATGGGGCCATCTATGCAGCACAAAGTCCTGGAACTGCTTTAGATTAGCTGCTGTCTTCTTTTCCAGAATATGCAGTGGGTCTGTGTCTGTGCGCTTGCACTTGTGTTCATGCTACAGGTACACTTTCAATTGAAGCCATCACCATATTACTGAAAACTTTGCATAAAAAAGGCTCATCGTGCACTGTATGAGTTTGCTTTTCTTTAAATCTAACAAAATAGCTCATAGTCTATATAAGTTCAGTGATATTTAAATATGTGCAATTTCACTTAAAATGAAAAATATAGTTTTTAAAATGTTTGAAATAAACATCTTTGCATGAATA
>JAOXNZ010000002.1:8681033-8699590 GCA_028566095.1 Kryptolebias brasiliensis | reverse complement strand
ATATATACATACATATATATTTAAATTCTTTTGTAGTGACAGCCACTTACCATATTGTTTTTTTCAGCCCTGTTCTTCTTTGTGAGGTGGCAGCTTCAGAAAAAAACCAAAAAAAAAAACCCAACAACCTATCTGGGTCCAGATAAGACTCCATTTTGGTCTGGATCTGAATTGCGATCTACCATTTTGGGACCTCTAGTCTAGTTATTTTTGAAGTAATGTTCTATCAATTATTTGTCAGACAGTAACACAGTCATTGCATGGTTAAACAAAAATCAACAAACTAAACAAAGGGTGTCATGAAAAAGTGTAGAGGTTTATTAGTAGCTAATCAAGCGTTCTTTCACACTGTTATGTTGCTTTTGAGACTCAGTTGTGTTATTAGCCTCAAAAACGATAAAAAACTGACCCTCATTTGGCTAGACATTAGCCTAGGACAAAGACTTTTGTCCTTTTCTTCAAACTCAGTGGTTTATAACTGACGTCACAGCTGATAAGGTACTAACTATGGATGACTATTTGACAGAGCATCCCTTTAAAATGACCAAACTGTCCCTTTATTCTGCTTCTGAAGAATGTAATTCAGTCAGCTGTTATTAACTTGTAGGGCGCCAGGCCCGTGGGATTCTTTTTGTTCGAAGGACAATAGTGAGAGAGGAGATTTCACCCGCAGACGTCTCTCTCTTGTGCCAGGTTTTTGTTTACACTTTCATTATATCTACTATATTATCTGATGCTTACATCCTGAGTTCAATCTCGCGGTTAGGTTTTAATCTCCTGACGCACTCAGCTCACTCGCCCTGCTGTCCTGTGACACACAGGGAATCAGAGAGGGGTTATATTACAGCGCATGAATCAAAGCAAAATGAAATGCACTCCAGACGCTTTCAGATGGTTTTAATTTATGGCAGAGGCCCACGGCTAGAAAAAATGCATTAAATGTAATCTGATCACTTTATTCGATGCTGAATTTATGAGCGATCAGACTTTATTCAGCTGAGTGACATTTTCAAAATGGAAGCTGCGATAGATTGCAGATTTTAAATACTAAAACATGTTGATAACACTAATAATAAAATGTATATTTGTTATTTATGTAGAGTATTTAAAAGTAAAGTAAGCATTAAAGTAAGAAGAGTAAGAAGTAGCTTTACCTAAAGAGTGTTTTATCATCACCTGCCAGCAAAAGGTGGGTGACAAGAAGCAATTGATGACATGGATCAGGATCCAGACCAGACTATTTTTTAACAACGCTATGACCTTAGCGGAGGTTTGCACGCTCCGAGTGCTTCTAGTTTTACATTTGACCATTAAGTATTTGATGTAAATGTTGCCTGTCTGTTAGCAAAATATCAAATCAACCACTTTATGGATTTTATTGAAACTTTTATGGACTTATCATTGGATGTACATCTACAACTGATTAACTTTTGGAGCCAACTCAATTCAAGATGGCCACCCCAGCAAACTGACCTTAGAAAGCACAAAAATGGCTTTAATTTAGTCAATTTTACAGAAAGTGTGCTAAAATTTGGTGTGCTTGTACCTAAGAGTCACTCACAACACATACTCCATGTGCTTCTTATTGTGCAAGATCTTTGATTTAAACCATAGCATTACCTGTTGGAGTCAAGCCTTTTTGTCTGTTAGCAAAATGTTGCATGAACCACAGGACAGATTTTAATGATACTCTCAAAAAGTAATAATTGAGTGTATATTTACAACTCATTAACTTTTAAAGTCAATCCAATTCAAGATGGCTATAACAGCTAATCTACATTAACTGACACAAAATGGTTATATAGATATTGAGCAACATTTTGATGTGGTAGTAGCTAAGAGTCATTCACAACACATACTCTAAGCATGAAATTGTGCATAACTTTATTTTTATGGTTGAATCAAAACAGCTAAAATGTCATTTCTTAATACAAGATGATCTTAGTCTAAAACTCCCACATGAATGGTTTATACGTATGTATTCCTTTAAGAAATGCTAGGTTTTTAATTTATTAAACAAATCTGCAAAATTCCAATAACTGAAATTTAAAATTTAAAGATGAGAAGTTGATTTATTTTTAAATTTTTTTTTTTTCCTGGGCCAATTTTAGCAGAGATTGACTTTCCTCATCTCCTCACTTGTGGTATGTGTTCCATTGACGTCTCAATTGTAAAAATTATCCCTCACTCAGTGTCCTCGGAGATCAAATCAATTTACAAGAGCTAGATATCTGTCATTGGACCAAAATCCATTATGGTCAATCCAACACCAGCAAGGCCTTTGGATTGTACATTAAGAGGTTCACAGGCATTTACAGGGAAGTGAGAGTGCGCATCAAGTTTTAATGCTCAAAGCCACAGAAACCAACGAAGGATCAGTCTGACTCATTACTCAGCACTGATGCCTTGTAGCGTTGAAAGGGAAAGTGCAAAATACTGTCAAACAAATATTTTTGTCCTCAAAACACAAGTGATCTGAGGTTGTTTTTAATCTTTTGCTCTGTTGAGCACATAATGCATGGCCACAAGCAAGAACATTAGCATACAGTCGCACCATTTGTTCCGGCATGTGTGTGGAGGCATAGACTCGGGAAGTGCGTCCATCAGCGGTTTCGGGAACACGATGAAAAACAAAATGGCCTCTTCCTTCCTTCAACTTTGACCTCTTCCTTCAACTAGTGACACCTGGTTAGTGAGGATGTTCCAGTGAGGGCAAAAGATTTAATGCACTTTTTTGTTGAAAAAGCCACAAAAAAAAGTGCAGATTTTGTTTCTAACTTTTTTATTTTATTTTTTATTTTTTGGATTGGTCTTCATGACACATGCGATGAATATTTTTAAACTCAAAACTTACTTCAGCTTGTTCTTTTTCTCATCTTTGCATTCATTTACCCTCACAAGGAACATCAGGCCTCACAAACCAGTGCTGTGATGATGGTAGCTTTTGTATCTTAACCTAACAAATTGACAAATGAAAGAAAAACTGAAAAAAAAAATTAATTCACATCTGACTCAAAGGGGACTAAAATGACTGTTACCAAGGTCAAACAAACAAGAGAAGAACATGAAGTTTGCACAAGTGAAATTGGAGTCTCTAGATTTATATATAAAAAATTTTCTTTAATATATTCAAAGCCCACCCAGATTATCATGTAAGTGCCTGCATGTTTTTTGTCTGTCTATTAGCAAAATATCATGGATTTTAATGAAACTTGCAGAAAGCAATAATTGGATGTTCATCTACAACTTATTAACTTTTGGGTTGAACTTGATTCATGATGGCTGCCACAGCCAATTGACCTTAGCAAACAGAAAAATGGCTACAACTCAGTCATTTTTACAGAAAATGAGCTAAGATTTGGTGTGGTAGTCGCTAAGAGTCATCCTCAATGCATAAATATTTGTTAAAAGCTTTGGCATGCAAGTAAGTGGGTGATATGCATCCCTTCAAAGGAAGCTATGCTCATTATGTATGACATTAACATTAAACTAAATAGATGCAGTCACATGAAAAAGAAAAAGAAGAGCAGTATTTCACAACTGGCCCCAAAATGCATCCCTGTAAGGTTCAGGTGAAGTGAACAGAAATGGCTTGTTTTTCCCCCAAAAAGACAAAAACAGGGTAGATATATAAAACTATACACATCGAGCAAAATATACTGATTTAGAACTGAGACTCACAGCCACTGTGGATCTGTGTTTATGGAAAATCTTTCCATCAGTTCACGTTATCAGTTGAATAATAATAATAAAAAAAACAGGAACGAAAAAAAAATATGACCTGTTTTTTATGCATGTGTACTTGCCTTCTGAAATCTTTCTTTATCTTTTTAACTAAAAGTCTGGCAAAACAAACAAGATCTAAAAAGAAAAAAGTGCAGCTTTTACAGATGAAACAAAAGTTTTAAAAAGTGCCTATCTGCAAATCTTTTCCCCTGAGATGACACACAAAGACGAAAAATAAAACTCAAGGATGATGCAATAATTGTAAGGGATGCCTGTGACAAATCTTTTCATTCTGTTGTTTCTCCAGCTGCTCAGCACCTATATCTCAGAGTAATTGCAACTATTGTACCCTCAAATTGGTGTTATAAAAGGCATGTCTGGATGTAAACACAATCTTTAGCAAACAGAAGAGCGGCGGCAGTGTAAAATCACAGGCAGCCATGTTTTGACAAGTGCATGATGGGCGTCCACACACTTCTGCGCTTGTTTACAATTAGATAAGCTAACTCGACCCCAGAATTCCTTTCAGCCTTGACATTCTGTCTGCCTCACGGCTCGCGTAAAGCTCTTCTTTTAATGTCAACTTCTAAGTGCAGTTTTGCAAACTTTCTTCAGTTAAACAAAGAGAGACTACTACTGTATTCCATCTCTTTGCTTTCCCCTCTGAAAGTGTTGAAATAGTTACAGCGGCTTGGCGGCTGGTTCTGTAAAAGATTGTGTGGAGAGAGAGAGAAAGAGAAAAGAAATGAAAGACTTTTTTGGATCTTGGAGAAATTATGCACGGTTGTATAGTTCAGAGGAGCGCTCATATCATCGGGTGTGACAAGTGTGCGGCTCTGAGCACACCCCTGCCAGCCTGGTACTCGATGCTGCGACGCTTTCCACAGACACCATTAAGGCTGTGGACTGGGAGAGCGGCCCGTCATCACGCTCACTAAGGAACAGAGGAACCTCCAATTCTGAGAGTTTGGCGTCAGCGAAGTTTGTTTTGAAGGCTCGCCAAAGTGATCTGAAAATGTTCAGTTTTGCCGTTTGTTTGTACTATTAAGTCAAGATTATTCTAAAATTTGTAGCAGAGGAAGAAAATAACAGATTTTCAATTTCTGTCACCTTAGAGTCAATTCTTTGAAATTACAGTTTAACAATTGTAATGAAGTATGTTTGGGTACAATAAATATGTCAATGCTCTAGTTTTACTTAGTGATTTTAATTTATTTTTGATACATTTTTTTAAGGAACTGAATCAAATAAAAAGCTTTCAAAAGGCAGTATGGTCTTTTTTTTTTTTTTGGATAATTACCCTGTCCTCTGTTTTTGAGGTTTAGACAAGAAAGGTTTATGCATTCAGAGACAATAACAAAGGAGCTTTGCTTTAGGCCGAGCATCAGGACAATGACATGTCACCCTTGTACACACACATCAGAGAAAGTGGTGGGACTGGGACCATAACGACCCAGCTAGTTCCCTCTCATGCATTTTTGGATGTGTGTGTGTGCCTTTGTACCTTTGGCCTATTATCTGTCTCTGACTAGGCCTCCAGCAATCCAGATGAGCTGGGGAGCTGGGGTTGGGTTCGGCGGCAAACCTACTGTTGTCTGATGGGGAAAATAAGGGTTCAAACCAAACAAGTCTATGAATTATGGGGTGAAACTTGCTCAGAGCATTGGTTAAATTAGCCTGGTTACATATGCAGAGTCCTTCCTCGTGCCCAGAGGTCATACACCAATCTAAAGACAATGGTGACATCCCTCACAAACTCTAGTTTATAGGACAGTGATTTAACTGAGAAACATAAGGAAAAAGATTGAGCTTTCATTTTTGTTTCAATGGCTAAGTTCTTGCTCTTCCATTCTGCCATTTATGTACTTCAACTTGTCAAATTCAAACTCACCTTTATCTCTAAATGAGAGGGAATGGCTGCTGCTTCCTGACAGGTTATTATTGATCCTTTTCAATGTGCTGTCAAAACCAGATCTGGCAAATTGCAGGATTGGTCTCAGCACATAGTCCATCCATTCACCACCTGCATGGGAAGTCATCAGCTGACCACTCAAACATCTGGCTTAAAGGGCATTTCAGTTTTGACAGTGACAGCATTAGAGGGTAGCAGCCGAGGTCAAAAGTAAATGAGTTGTTCTGACAGGACTGTAACCAAATGATAGAATCTTCTCTGCCCCTGATTGGTCCCTGAAAAACCCAGAGGTGTTCGTTTTAATGGCAGGTATTTCTAGTTTGCATGGATATGTAATCTATGAGCAAAAACTTTAACACATCAGAAGTCTCTTTTAATTATACCAAACATACTGTACGAATAAACTTGTGTAAGGATTAGAGATTATCTTATTATTTACAAGCACCTCTAAACTATGAAAGATTCTAGGGTCTAACAGCTGAATTTTGGTCCAAAACTAGTGTCTGAAACAGGACAGTAATCCCAACCATACTTAAAACAAACAGGCTAAAAAAAGAAAAGAGTGAAGGTGCTGCAATGACCAAGTAAAAAAAACTGTTAATAAATAAAAGGCTCAGTATTCCATAAAGAAATGCATATTGCAGCTGCCTTTCATGCCAGTTTTAAACTAAGACCATCTTATGCTGAGAAATTACAAGAGTTGCTGTTTTGATCAGAACTTGAAATAATGTTATGCACAATCTCACACAATATTGTAAGACCCCACGCTCAAAATTGTGGATGACTTTCAGCTGCTACCACACACTCATTTTTGGGTTACAGTAATTTTTGTATTTGTTAAGGTTTCCTAATTGTGGCAGCCATCTTAAATGTGACTGACTCCAAAAGGGAATCAGGTGTAGATGTCTAGCCAGTGATTACTTTCAGAGAGTTTCATTAAAGTCTGTCCAGTGGTGCGTGAGATATTTTGCTAACAACATGATTATTTAAAGGAATTGATCCAATTAGATATACTGTGTGTGTCTGCTTACTTTTCCAGATCCAGCATCTGCATTTAGATTTATTGTTGCTGGTGAATAAATATGGAATGGTGCAACATACAGTAATAAGTGTTGTTGTTTACTTGAGAAAGTATTTATTTATGTTTAAAACCTTTTATCAAACTATTATATTGCATCATGTTCCACCTAAAAAAGAAAACTCTTAATAAATAGGTTTTGTTTAGTTGTCAAATGTGATTTTACACCCCTCCTAAAAATAATTTGCCTGTATAAATGGAATGTTACGTGAGAATAAAATGTTTCTGTGCAATCAAGTTAAATTAAAAAGCAAAACATGATTGTTTCTCAACTGTTTTTTTTTTTCTTCCCTTTTTTTTGTAAGTCTGAACTATTGTTTATGAGAACCTCTCATCTAAAAGCAGATTTGAGACTAAAGCTGCCCTGGCAGAAACTGATGAACCTGTGAACCTCCAAACCTTGAAACGGAGATCTGAGAGCTGCTGAGGAGTGATGGCAGCTGTCATAGCTCTGTGATAAAGTCAAACAAAAGAAGGGAAGGAGCAGAGAAAAGAAAAGGAGAAGAAGAAGCAACTTCAACACTTTTGTACAGAAGGCACAGAAAGACTTTTTTTTAAGATGTAGAAGGGGGTGAAGACATGCAGTGAATCCCACTAGTCAGCATAAAATGTGTTGGATTAAGAAATAAATAAAAGGCAGTGAGTGACCACATGAAACACAACTGCGCTGCGGGGGATTCTGCTTCTTTTGTTTAGATGCTAATATGTTGCTGTGATTGCAATATGGAATGAAGGGGTCCTCCTCTGCCTTTGATGCACATTATCCCTCTGCATTTTTTTCCTTTTTTTTTTACCAGTCTGACACAACAAGAATAGTATCCCTTGGAGAGTAAATGAGGCCCTTTTGTTGCAGGCTGACCTGGAGGCACTGTGCAGTTTTTAGCATAAGCATATGGGTAATATCTAACATTGTTAGATTGTGCTTCCTTTGTGTACATGAAATAATGATCCCTTATCATACTGTACACTTATGTACGGCCCCAGATGGACAGAAAACGTTACAAATTCTGGTTTAGCTCTTTCCATGTATTCATATTTAATGCTATACCAAGATTATTCTCTGAACATTGTCTTCTCCAGGTTCAGACTGTCTCATAAATGACTGGGCCATGTCCTCTGTGTAAAACGAGCCTGCCCGCCACACACTGGGTCATCGGATCGCTTTGTGAGCCCTGCTATGTTAAGGGTGTGTGGGCAAACTAAAGTGAGACCAGGAACAGGAAATAGACAGGAGGGGATCAGAATGAGTGATGGAGAGTCAGGGTTTGACTTGGGGAAAAAAAAGGAAAACACCAAACTAAGAGCGAGTACCGTCTCGGGTTTCATTTTAATAGCACAGGACCATTTTTCTCCCTTTAGTCTAAGAACACTCCTGGCCATTAGGGCCTCCCGGTAGAATGTGTAAACCTCCTGCTATTAAAACCACAATTTGCACTGTCAGCTCCTATGAGCCAAACCTATGACCACACGACAACCCATCCCCCTCTTTGTACAACTAGACCCCTTTTTTTTGCCTTTTGCAACAACTTTCAGGCCACAATAACCATCATCAGTTAAAGGTGGCGGGTCCATTACACTTCCTCTGTTCACGCAGCCTGCATTAAGCTAATATTGTCTATTCCCAGAGTGGCCCAGCCCTTCACACACCCCATCAATTATTAATCTCCCTGCTCACAGCTAATGTTTGGTTTGAATTATTTAAACATATCTTCATTTATCAATAAACATAAATGTTAAACAAAGAATGCTGATGAGCACTGTAAAAAGTTTATGAGATTATTTCGACGGGAGGTGATTTATGGATTTATATTCAATGGCAATGTTAAAAACAAAATTGGAAGAGTGATTATAAAGGCAGGCAGAGGCAGCATTTTGTTTACAGTCAACACTGTCAGCACTTTGGTGAAAGGAAAAGGCCATATTCCGCGCACGTGTTAAAGAGTAGTGTGGTTTTCATCTTTTTAAATGAATGGATTCTTTCATGAAACGAGTGAATCCACATCTGAGTCCCAGATATTTGCTCTTGTTGAAAGCTCTTACATATTAGTCCGGTCCTCCCCAGGGCGCCATTACAGTTCAATACCCCTGCAGTGAGAACAAAATGAGCCCGTCTCTGAGATGTCCAACCTGTTAAAGAGAGAATAGAGCAGACATGAGCGCAACCTCTCTGGTGGTTTTGTTGCTATGAAAGAGCCTTTTGACTAATGAGGGAAAACAGGCAACCATCACAGCTCTGCCTGTAAGCAAACACATTTGGACGTTATGGCTGACCTATGAGGGCAGGAGGGTATGAAGGGCTCAGCTTGGGTCTGGCTGCCTGGCAGACAAAGCTCACCCAACAAGGTTGTGCCAAATTTACTCTGGACTGCTGGGAGTTCTGTGCCATCATGCCCCATAGCAGATCGAAGGGCTTGGAAGGTAGAATTTATGTTAGACAAAGAAAGCCTGGGTGCTCTTCGTGGTGGAGTGGGTGAGGCTGATTCACCTTTTAAATCCACCCAAAACAATATTAAATTCACCTGTTATTATTCAAACACTTTGAATCAACAGATTATGTTTCCCAGAGTGAAAAAAATGGCAGCCTGCAATCGCACAGACGTGAGAAAGAATAGTCGTTTATTGTGATTCCTCGGGCATATTCCTACATGTAGTTTTAGATCCATCTCAGACTAAATTCGATGCCCCGATTTAGAGTACCTCTTACCACCCACCCCACTTCCACACTGCTGTCTCCTGTGTTGGGTAAACAAGGCGGAACCCTCGTCAACGTGGCTAAGCTGGTGGCTCATGACAGAACGCTGAATGAGTGATTTAAGGTTTCAAGTGAGCAGCTTTCACAGCTAATTAACCCGCTGATGGTTGTGCGTGTGCGAAGGGGAGCCAGGGATTCATGGGAGAAAGCCCTCTTCATATGTGTCGCCATTTCAAGTTAAGACAGCCACGCACATTATTGTGACTTGGAGGCCTCCAATGAAGCAATCACTCATTTGTATCTTTTCTGGTTCTGCAGGTTGAGCCTTTTCTTAAACTCACGCTTCAAACATAAGAGCATGTAACAGACCGTGGACTTTCCTCTTTCAACATCAAGCTTGTAAGGTTTAGATAGGAGAGGTAGGTCTGGAGAGCTATTCAGACAAAGTCTGAATAGATTTTAAATTAAAGTGATAGTATAGATATTTTGAAGTGGACATCTGTGAAAAGTATATGACCAAATAATATTTTACCAAAAGTGTTGTATAACCCCAATTCCAAAAAAGTTGGAACATTGTGTAAAATGTAAATAGAAACCGAATGCAAGGATTTGCAATTTTTTTAACCCACATTTTATTCACAATAGAACATAGTAAACATGTCTGACCACAGAACAGTTTTCCACTTTGCCTCGGTTAATTTTAAATGAGCTTTGGCCCAGAAAAGAGGGTGGCATTTGTGGATGTTGTCCACGTATGACCTCTTTGCACAATAGAGCTTTATTTAGCATTTGTGGATGGCACAATGAACTGTGTTTCTAGACAAGGATTTGTGGAAGTGTTCCTGAGCCCATGCAGCAATGTCCAGAACAAAACCAGACCTGGTTTTAATGCAGCGCTGCCTGACGACGGAATATCACAGACATCCAATAGCTTTTGGCCTTGTAGGCACAAAGATTTCTCCAGTTTCTTAAATCTTTTGATAGTATGCAGATGATTGGATATTCAGTTTTCACAATTTTCTGTTAAGGAACATTATTCTGAATTTGTTTCTCCATTTTATAGATGCAGTTTTTCACAGACTGGTGAACCTCTGCCCATCTTTACTTCTGAGAGACTCTTTCTATACTCAGTCCTCTTACCGACTACTCTAATCTCAACAGCTTCATTGGAGTTCGTGCAAATACTATTTTATAATCTTAGCATGCCATCAGTTTGGCATTACAAGGATATTTACATAGATTTCTATGGTTATTTGCAAGCACAAATGGCAATAGCAACACTTCCAGTACAACCTGGTACACTTCCAGCAGGAATATCACATTGTTATAAATGTTTTGAGATCAGAGTTGTTTTAAAATGGCAACAGTTCACTTTGGTCTTGGCCCTGCTTGGACCAGTCCTTAGCTCATTAATCTGGTCAGAATTATACTTTTTTTGTACAATCTAAGGTCCTTGTAAGAGCTAAGATATTAACTGTTCATAACCTTGCCACAGAACACCACTTCAAAAGACCCAAACTAATACTTTAATCAATATGTACTGAACAAATGTGAACATTGTATTTAATTTTAGTGTAATGTCTGAAACAGAGGTAAAGAAATCTTTCCATTTTAAAATTCCTTTTTAACCCACTTAAGAAAACGACTGATATGATAAACACAATCAACAACCCCACTGCTGCAAAATCTTCAGAAATTTGATCAAAATATTAGGTAATCGATCCCACTGTACATTTCCAAAAACATTTTCCACTCTAGCTGGGAGGCCAGGGACTTTGAGGGTGGATGTGAGTCCATTGCTTTTGGAGAAAGACACCCTCACTTTGAATGTGAAACGTTAACGGTCTTCAATGCGTTCACACTCTTCCCCAGGTTTCTTCAGAAACTTAATCCCTGGTGTGCTGAAAGCTGGGTCCTCACCTGTTAGCACCAGTCACTGGGGTCACTGCATATTTTTCCTCTGGTTTACCACCCAGGCAGCTGGAGTACACTGTCTGATTCATACCTTTAGAATTACAGTTTACGGGACTCTATTATTTGCAGCTAACCAATTAAACTGATGCTGTGGGAGGTTTATTTTTTTATATGGGCTATCTTATTTTACAGGTACTTTTTGAGGAAAATAAAACGGTACTTACTTGATATTGTGCAGATCTACATAGATAGAGTAATTGTCCTCAAAGATCAAGCTCTTACATTTTCATTTGTGCAGCAGTGATATAAATGTAGCTAATTTCCATCATCCTTGAGGCGATTCTGCAAAACAATTTCCAAGTGAGGGCAAAAGCGCTGACAAAAACAAATAAGAGCATGTAAGTCATTATTGACTCTTAGCCTATTTTAACTACTCTCTGTTTGTGTTTGCAGCTGCAGGTTATTTCAGGCTGCTCTTTGATGAGTTTATGTATGTTGTCTCTGTAAATTGTGCAATCATAGGTGGCATTGATGTGGGTTGTAGAGTAATTGGAGGACCACATAATAACAGCTCTTTTGTATATAATTGCTGGTGTTTTATTTATCATAATGAAAGGTTTAGCAACAGGTGAAGGTGGGTTACATTAATAAATTAAAGGCCTAGCATTTTGTGTTTTCTAACATCAGTTGACTGTGAAAGCCATCTCGAATTAGGTTGGCTCCAAAAGTTAACCGATTTGAAACAGAGTTTTTGAAACAAAGACCTTGCACAATATGCTAGAGCTCAGAATATGCATTAGCGATGGGTGTTAGCTACTACCAAACCTAAGGAAAAAGATTGAGCTTTCATTTTTGTTTCAATGGCTAAGTTCTTGCTCTTCCATTCTGCCATTTATGTACTTCAACTTGTCAAATTCAAACTCACCTTTATTTCTAAATGAGAGGGAATGGCTGCTGCTTCCTGACAGGTTATTATTGATCCTTTTCAATGTGCCCAATGGCACCTAATGGTGCATCTCTCTTATTTTGGGCATTTTGGTATGCGTTTCAGACATGCATGGAGAGAACAAAGGTGAATATATTATCAGAAAGAGATAAATCTATCTCATTAATCCCTTATTCTCCCAGAATGGGAGGCCGAAGGAATACTCTGTGCTTGGCCCCCCACAGATGGGCTGAGAGGAGAAATAAGAGGGGCGAGGAACTGTGGTGTCAATCTGTTCATCATTAGACTTTACAGTGATGGCAAGAGGAAGAGAGAAATTTCCAGGGATGTGGCTTTTACAACAAAATTATCAATTACTCTATTTAAAATAAGCTGTTGTCAATCTAGTTTTGAAGAAACATATTAAAATTATTTTATTTCACCACAAGAAACTTCAAAATATGCAAAGGTTCATAATTGTTAAGAATTAAAGATCTAGCATTCCTTAAAGGAATGCATATGGCCCGGCACTTTTCATACCCGATTTTTAAAATAAGATCATTTTATGTTGAGAAATGATGGAATTATAGCCATTTTGATCAAACCTTTAAATTTAGATTAAGTGCAATCTAATGTGATATCTAGCATTTGTTGTGATAGACTCTCACCCACTGCCACGCCAAGTTTTAGCTCAATAGCTGTAAAATTTGCTAAGTTATAGTTATTTTTGTGTTGGCTAATGGTGAGTTATATCTGAGTTATATCTATTTTTTATATGTAATAATGTTGTGTTGGCAACCATTTTTAAATGGGTTCACTCTAAAAGATAATCAGTTCTAGATATATAGCTGTAGCATAAAGAAGCACCAATTTAATTGGTTCAATAAAACTGAAAGCATTCCAGAACCCTCCTTTCCTTTCCAGTTTGCACTCGTTCACGAGCTGCTACTGCACCTGATCTTTGACATCCAACACACCGACCCTGTCTTTTCCGATGACGATCTTATCACTCTTCAAGCTCTTGATCCTGCGGTCAACAAACTTATTCTTTGTCTCACTGACCCTGTTGTAAACAAATCATCTACATCTGACCTTGATGACGTTCCAGAGTTGCAAGCTCTTTATAAAGTTTGTTTGTTGCTTAAGTTGGTCAAGGGCATTCTAGTGCATGTTTCCGACACAACCACTTCACTTGTGTTGGTGGTTTTGCATAAACACAAGGGGTGATGATGGTTCACGCCCATGACCTTCCTTCTACCAGACACAGAAGTGTCAAGGTAACTTTCGACACTTTAAAACAGACTGCTTACTGGCCTGGAATGTGTAAAGATGTCACTGTTTACATCAAAGAATGTCCAAAATGCTGCTAATCTCAACCTGCAAACCCTATCCACATAGAAACAATGAGACAACCTAAATGGTATCACTCGTGTCTGCCCTCTCTTAACAAAATGATGTTTCTGACAATCATCATGACCCTTGTCAGCCTGATAACCGCAACATCTCCCAAGATTGTTGAACTCGGTCCAGATTCAGAAATCAATCTTAAAGACCAACCAGGTCTACTAATTACCAACTGCCGCTTACACACTCAGAGAGTAGCTGTAAGATTTAGGTTATCACCCTTCCTTATCCTCATCTATCTGCTACACAGCCAATGATTCCTTGCTGAGAGTTTCATTGAATTCTGTCTGGTGGTTCATGAGATATTTTGCTAACAGACAAACAGGGCTGACACCAACAGTTAATGCCAAGTTTTTAAGCAAAGCTGTTTTGTAATTTGTTGCACTCAAAGTATGTGTTGTAGGCAATGCTCAGCACATACTTTGCTAACAGACTGTCAGAGTTGACTGAATTAATTTCTGTCAAAATTTTAAACACAGACAGATCTTGCATGATTAGTTAGACCTCAGAGTATATGTTGGGAATCAGTCTCAGCTACAACCACACCAAATGTTAGCTCATTATCGCTGAAATGTATAAAGTTATAGTGTTTTTTGTGATTTCTTATAGCTCTGGGGACCATCTTGACTCAGTTGTAAATGTCAACCCAATGATTAGTTTCTGAAAGTTTCATTACAACTTGTTCAGTGATTCATGAGATATTTTACGAATGTACAGATAAACGAATACACACACCGATACAAGCAAAAACAGCATTGTCCACTTTCTCCTTCAGCACTGGGAGATAAGAAAAATGCAATACATGCTTTACAATTGTTTTCTGCTGAATGTTAATTTAATCATTATATATGTTTTATATATTATAATCAAAATGGATCAAATTATTTTTGGCAAGGTTGAAATCACCTTGTCTGAGATTTTCTATCCCATACACTGCTGTGTGGTTAGATTACCAGCAAATTCAATTGATTTCAGTCAAAAATGACATTGATTTTCACCCACCGGTCGGTGGCCGGAGGAGTCCATAAAACAGATAAAGAGGTCATAACCATTTTACCAGCCTGTAGAAATCCACAGAAAGATTTAATGGGTCATGAAAGCCTGCTGGTTAAAAATAAGTCCCTGCAAAAGGCCAGCAAAATTACACAAGAATGCTGCGTTACAAAAAAAGAGCTCCATCTATAAGTAATTTTAAGGCAGACATCTTTAAAATCGGCTGTATAGAGAAGAAATAAATCAGGATTTTACTAAATACTGAATCTGAACTAGCTAAATTTTCTTGTACAATCCTATTTCCTAAAAAGTTGGAACACTGTGTAAAATGTAAATAAAAACTGAATGCAATGATTTGCAAATCTCATGAACTCACAATTTATTCACAATGAAACATAGTGGACATGTCACATATTTAAGAAATTTACTCATTTTTAGAAGGAAAAAATAACATAACACACTTCAAAAAACTGGGATAGGGCCATGTTCACCACTGTAAAGCATCCCCTTTTCTTTTAGCAACAGTCTGCAATTGTCTAGGAACTGAGGAGACCAGCTGCTGGAGTTTTTAGATTGGAAAGTCCCATTCTTTGACTTCTTTGCTGGATTTTTTGCTGGATGAGAGTATATGTTGGTCTAAAACCTTTATTTTATTTTCTGTATTATTGGTGCCTTTACAGATGTGTAAGCTGCCCATGCCATAAGTACTAATGTACCCCCATACCATCAGCGAGGCAGGCTTTGGAACTGTGTGCCGATAACAGGTTGGACGGTTCCTCTCCTCTTTAGTAAAAAGGACGTGGCACCTGTGGTTTCCAAAAAGGATGTCTAACTTTGTTTCGTCTGACTGCAGAAAAGTTTTCCACTTTGACTCAATCTATTTTATATGTACTTTGGCCTAGAGAAGACAGCAGAATATCTTGATAGTGTTCACATATGGCTTTTTCTTTGCATGATAGAGCTTTAACCTGTATTTGTGGATGACACTGCAAACTCATAATTGTTTTTATTTACATTTTATACAACATCCCAACTTTTTCAGAATTGGGGTCATACTTTTGTCAGATTATTGCTTAGTAGTTACAAATAAGTACAAAAGAAAGTTACTCTTGGGTACCTGTATTTGGAGGAGCAAATGGTGTTGATTTATTTTCCCCCAACTTTCTTGAGCACATCCCTAACTTTTAAATGAATGAGAATACGTCTGAGCTGCTCTCTGTGTGTGCAGACCAAAGGGTCAACAAGCAAGAGCAGATGTGATGCTGACAGATAAAAAAACAACAACAACGTATTACTAATATATATCTCGCTTTCCTGAGAAGGCTGGATCTGGAGCTGGATATCAGTCCTGTCGACTTTTTTACTTCAACTGTCAAAATGCTAACTGATTTACAGGTGTGTGTTTGCTCCTCCATCATCTCCAGCTGCACTGGCTGTGGCAAGCTGTGTGGTAGAAATGGAAAGAGTGCAGACTTTGAAGATTACACACACACACACACACACACACACACACACTCCTGGTATCTCTGCTTTGTCTGAGATTGTAGAATTTGAAGAAGCCAAGTACCTCTTCCTCGTCTTCCTCCTCCTGAGATATCATTTACTCCTAGAAATTGGAGGAGAGAAAATGTGACGAGTGACGGATGTTAAAATACTGGGTTTGGCATGAAACCACCTGTCATTTAAAAAAAATAAATCTCAAACTGTGTGTGATTTTATGCTACCTATAAACTTTTTTAATTATTGCTAGTAACACAATTAGAAGCATATTATGACAATAGTTGACGTCACCAAGCTTATCTCATCTTATCACATAACAAGTTTCTCTCCAATGTAGACATTCAGATAAGCATAACCCACATGATAACCATAGATTATTCTTCTCAAAACCATTAAATTAAGTGTCTTTCAGCAGAGATCCATGAGCTTTGAAGAATGTTGTGTTTTAATACATGCATGATAAATTTTGCTTTTATTTTGATGATTTAACTGGAAGTGCTGAGACTTTCTCTACATCAGCCACAGAGGTTTGAATGACAGATAAACATATTATAAATTCAAATGTTCTATGTTACTCATGTGAATGTGCAGCTCCGATTCTCTTATTAGGTAGAGATTATTTGTGTAAATAAACTATTTCTCACTCTTCTTTGTCATTTAATAGGGATGCACAATATTCTCAGCATGTTTCAGCAAAAGAAAATATTGCATCAGCCAAGATATGCAGGTCAGATTTGGTCCGTTGTGGCTAATTTCAGAATGAGATAATCCAAGCTTGTTAAAGAAGGGTAAACACTACAGTTTTTTTGTTTTTTATGTTGTATATAACCCAGTTAGCCTAACTTTAGGATATCATAAAAAAGAACAATAATTTAATTCCTTGGCTTGTCATTTTTAAATCTGCATCATTATTGATCAAAATGAGTTGGAAAATATCAGCATATTGGATGCATGTCCTGTGTTTACAATTGTTTAATTTGGTGTGTTAAGAAACTTGAAGCAAATTGCAAAAAAAACATTTGATTCCTTTAGAGTGAGAATTGGTTGAAATTGATCCTGGAAACTGGAAGAGAAACAAGTTTTGTTTTTTTAAAAATGCATTTAAAAGAAAATATTTGAAGTATGGCTTTAATTACAGTAAGTTTGCTTTAACTGAGGGTAAATTACACATCCAGGACTGGTTGTGTTTTTAATGTGAGATGAAATTTAAGTAAAAAAAATAAAATAAATAAATTTTAAACGGGAAATCAAAATTGGACTTGACTTTAAATTCTTAATATGTGTCTAATATACAGTTATATTATATAACAGAGGCTCATTTGTTGTGTGTGATGTGTCCGCTGATTGAAATGAGCGCTGCCTGAGGGGTGGAGTCTCTCTGTCAAACTGTAAGGAACCTTGCACCAAGGGAACTTTAGAATGAATCTTTGTTTTGGTCGACTCTCCTCCTCTAGATCTTCTGTCATCCTTTGATCATGTCAGGCCTCTTGTTCGCTCTCTGTCTGGCCTCGTGGGGTTGACGGGGAGAGAAGACGTATTGAGGACTGCTCCAGGAGAGAGACAAAAGTATATTACTCATCATGTCGTCCTTTTACCCCCGCAGGGTCATTCCTACCATCAACTCCAATCCCCCTCCTCCTGGAGATTCAAAGTCAGGTGACAGGAGGTAAGAAAATACTTCTGGTTATTCCTAGATATGAGATGGGACTTCTTCTGTATTACTCTAACCAATACTGGGGTGGTTGTTTTGTCTTGCAACCAGAGATGGACACTCTATCAAATTATAGACCTAGAATTTCATGAAGGAATGCATATCACCCACCACCTTTCATGCCAAAGTTTTAAACCAAAATAATTTTATGTTGAGAAGGGATGGAATTATAGCCATTTTGACCTTTTAAATTAGATTATGCACAATTTCATGCAATATTGTGAGATCTCACAAGATGTGTTAGCACTCAGAAAATGTGTCGAGGATGACTCATCTACTACCACATCAAATTTCAGCTCAATGTCTTTAAAATTGGCTGAGTTATATCTATTTTTGTGTTTGCTAAGGTCAGTTGGCTTTGGTCGCCATCTTGAATTTGTTTGACTCTAAAAATTAACAATCTGTAGATGTGCATCTAATGACTTTCTGAGAGTTTCATCAAAACCCATCCACTGGTTCATGAGATAATTTGCTTACAGACAGACTCTAATAGTTAATGGTACAATTTTAAAAACAAATTTTGAGCAATCAGTTAGCACTTGAAGTATGTGTTGGGAATAACTCTCAGCTACTACCACACCAAAATTTAAGTCAATATTTGTAAAATTAGCAAGGCTATAGACATTTTTGTGTATGTTAAAGTTGCTTAGTGGTGGTATTTTCCTAATGCCACAAACAAACACACAGACACAAAATATTATC
>JAOXNZ010000002.1:8660751-8673926 GCA_028566095.1 Kryptolebias brasiliensis | reverse complement strand
TAGTAGTTTTTTTTTGTTGTTTTTTTTTTTTTTTTTCAAATTCCTAAAATGAATATCCACTTTTGTTTATTTATTTATTGTTATGTGGGTAGCTGTAGCATTAAATTTCTGGTTAAATTCTAAAGAAAAAGTTTATCTATGTTTCTTTGTAAAAAAAAAGGATTAATTATGTCTTCATATCAAGTCCAGAATCAAGCTATTTTTACCTTTTTATTTTTGTCTGTATGTGTGTGTACTATCATCCAGGAAAATCTGCGTGTGTGTGTGTCTCTGTCTGTCTATTTCAGTGCCCTGTGGAGTGTCTGTGGGCCCCGAGGAACTCTGTTTGATTGTTTAAAGCCCTTCTTAATTGGCGCTTTGTCTGTGCGCTCCTAAATGAGCCGGGACACCCACCGTGGGGGTTCCCGTGGAGACCGTGGGCCGTTTGACAGCCCCCACGGTGGGGCCTGTCCCACAACCCCTCAAACTGCCAGCCGCATGACAGCGGCCCATGCTGCACCACCCTGGCCAATTAAAACTCAGCTGTCAGGACCAGATTCTGTACCAACACTGGGTGACTGAGTGTGACTGGGAGAGCAGAAAGACTGAGGAGGTGTGTGTGGCGGGGGGAGGGGGAGGGGGGCTGTGTATGTCAGGGATGTTCAAGTGCTCTTGCAGTCATGAGCTGATTAATAAACCCCTTTTCTCTTCAAGTCCTCTGTGTGTTTTTATACAGTTTGTATGGTCCATTGTAATAAGGTGTACATGAAGCAGTCCTGTGTTTTGTTTTAAATTGTGAGCATTTACAAAACTGTGGGCGTGCTCTTTGAGGACTAAAGTGCTCAGCAGACATGTTGTATTAGGTTTCATGTAGACAAATTTGTAATTTGGAGCAATCACTTAGGACAAGACCTTGCACCATTTTATCTGGTCAGGACTTGAGGCCAAAGTCAATACTCATAGTGTAGTAATGAGTAGGGACTAACTGAGCACATTTTATTAAGCCTCTAAGGAGTGAATCTGATGCCATCCTCTGTCCCAATGAAAATATCTCATTCTCTTTCTTTAACACATTTTCTTCTCTGTCTGTTTCTCTGACTTTCTTTCATTCTCCGTTTGCCTGCTGCATTACTAAAACTTAAAGTGATAGTTCAGATCTTTTGAAGTTTAGTTTTATAGAAAGGTTATGAACAATTAACATCTTGCCTATCATAAAATCCATACAAAAATGGATACGTTTGCTTGTACCCTTTCATTAAAGAAAAAGCTCACTGAAATAACTTTAAAACTGAGAAAAGTAATAAGAAGAAAATCTTACAGAAAATCAACTTGTGAAAATCAGTCACTGCTTTTGAATTTTGGTTCAAGAGGATATATTTTTAAAAAAATAAACAAACTCATTAAATTTGCTTTGGAAAAAAGATCTAGAAAAGATTTAAACTAATTTGACCACAAGTACATGTTAAATTAAGGTGGGTCCTGTAATCAGCATCGCAGGTTTTTCAATCTTGTAATCAGTCAGTCAGTCTGCATATTCAAAAGGTGAAAAGTAGTCACAGTGCTGTTTGGTATCATGGTGTGTACCACACTGAACATGGACCACAGAAAGCTAAGGACAGAGTTGTCTCAGGCGTTTGGAAAAAAGATTATCGACATGTTAAAGCTAAAGGCTATAAGGCCATCCCAAGCAGCTTGATGTTCCTGTGACTACAGCTGCACAGATTATTCAGAGGTCCACAGGACTGTAGACAACCTCCCTGGGACCTTGACTGGTACCTTCAAAGTCAAGGTACATCAGTGTCAGATTACAGGATCAGTCGCTGTTTGAGCCAAAGTGGACTTAATAAAAGTCGACTGAGGAGGACACCACTGTTGAAAGCAAATTTTAAAAAGCGGGACTGTAATTTGCCAAAATGCATACTAACAAGCAACAAAGCTTCTGGAAGAATGTCCTTTGGACAGATGAGACAAAACTGGAGCTTTTTGGCAACAGGTTCCAACAGCTCTAAGTTCACAGACTCAGAAACAAAGCTCCAGTGTCAAACATTTCATAGCAGTTCACGTGAATGCTATTTAAAATAAACTTTACATCGCTGTCACATTTGCATTACACTGTTATTTACTTGGAATTCATGGTTACTTGGAGCTCAAACAGGAGCAGCACAAGGAAACTTTAGAAGGAAACCTGGTGCAGACTGACCCACTTACGACAGGAACATCAAGATATTTCTGCCAGAATAACTGTGTAATGTGAAACTGATGGCCTCGAAAAGTGTATAAAACACCATTTGCATGAATCACTGTGAAATGTGTTGGACTGGAATTATTTTAAGGCCTCAGCAATCCACTTTGTTATTGGCGCTGCTTGGAGCCATTAGTTCATCAATCCAGTCAGTTACTCTGTTTCTCCAAACCGAGGTCGTTCAAATCTACAGCAGACAAGATATTAATTTTTCATAACTTTTCCGCAGAACCCTACTTAAAAAATCTAAAATATTGCTTAAATGCCACCTGTTCATTAGTGTTATCAATGCCTCATTCCTTGATTTTGTTGTCTAGCAAACATGAACAAGTCCCCTTCAAATACAACTCAAAGAATCATCTAATTCTGGAACTTCTTTGTTGAAAAACTCAACTTTATGCTGAAGCTATAAAATCACAGTTAAATGAGAGTTATGCCAAGGGATTCAGGAGTGACAAAGATGAGTAAAACACCCCTTTGGCAGACTATAAAGTTGTAATCCAAGAATCCTTCATTGGGCATAGATTCACTTTAATCCTCGCTGAAGGCAAAATACAGTTATTGGAAACTTTTCACCTCATCATAACCATGTTCAAGCATCACATAAAAGCTTGGTGCAGTAATACAAAATCCTGAACATTCTTCTCTACAAAAGGGCTCATCTTACCTTATGGTCTCCTTATTGAATCCTCTGCCTCTCTGTGGTAGATATGCTATATGTAGCGAACAATGTAACATTGTTGTGAAGGTGCGCTAGCACTCTACCCTTGGGCTACTCTGTGAAGGAGCCTGATTTGATTGACAGACAGTTTCTATGGGGGTAAGTAATAAAGTCAGAGTCAGAAACAGTGCAGCAGCATATCTGCCTTTCACCTCCTGTGTGGCTGAACAGAAATACAAGATATTTTCTTTCAGTTTTGTCTGTGAGGTGGAAATGTATCTTTTTGATATAAAAGATTTTAGAAATCAACTGATATACAGTGTAATGCAGGGAAAGTAGAACAGCAGCAACATACACAGGACCTGTAATACACTTTTTCCGAAATATAACTGCAAAATTGAAGTTTTCAATTAAAAGTGAACCAATTCCAATATTCACCTGCTGAAAAGCTGACTTTTGTACTTGCTTTATTAGAGACTGACATAGATTGTGCTTGGCGACAATGTGATACAGTAATGGCATACACATGAGAAAACACACATATGCTCACACACACACAGATGTACTCATCTCATCTTCTACGTCCTGCATCTGGAAGTTGCTCCATGAAAAGTGGCTTCTTCCTGCTCTCACTGGAAACGTTTTCCAACCAGTGTTAGACTTTTGGGAGCTGGCCTACATCCAGGAACACTCAGGCTTCACAGCTGTCTTACAGCGTTTAAATGCAGCATATGGTACCCAAGAACCACTGTTTCACCATTAAATACCCTGTTTTTTCATCAAGGAAGTGAGGCCATTTAATGTCAGCTTCACTTGGAGAGAAGAAAGAAGTTTTGAAAATAAAAGCTGAGCTGTGAGAACGAGTGATGTTGGGTTTTGTTTTTTTTTTCTCAGACCATCACTAATTTTGGCAGTGATGACATTTTGATTCTCAGTCTGTGAGTTTGTGAAACAACACCATCTGTGTGCTTTCCTCTAATTAGGGTAATAGCTACAAATATTACTGCAACAGTTCCTCATGACAAGCTGTTACATGCCAACGTGTGAAGACTTTTCTGGGTTTGATGGACGCAAGTTAGCAATTACACTGATGTTAGTGGACAGCAATGCTGCATTTTAATACCAACCTGGGAACCCTCTTATCATTCTCAGGTGTATTTGTTTCCATGAAGTAGATCACATTTACTGTATTGTACTTTTAATTGCATTTTTATCTACACTTTATTTGTGTATTTTTGATTTTCTGTTTTTTGGGGTCACATTTTGGAAAATAAAACACTCTGCACATTATCCTGTTTTGTAAAAACAATAAGACCTTTGTGCTGCCTGTGATGAGTGCATGACTGCAATTACCAAGCTTCACCTGCTGTGCAACATGCTTTGCATTGCCTCAAAAACAACACCATATTCATCATCAAAAGCTGACAAAACATTTCATTTCAGGACACACAATACATCCTGTAATCTACTCAATCTCCTTACTCCATTTTCTTTGGTGCCATTTGAACCCAAAATTTGACATTAACAAATGGAAGTTAATTTGCCTCCCTCAGAAACCCTTATATTCAGTCTAAAGGTTAATGTTTCTGCTAATTTATAATGCGGGATTGCTGTCAGCATGAGGGGGAAATGGTTTTGAAAGGGCTGACATTGTAAATTAAGCCTGTCAGATTGTCTCTCTGCGCCAACGGATCAGAAGATGCCGCAGTCTATGATGTCAGACAGGCGGGCAAACAGCCCTGGGGGACAGACCTTTCTCCTCCACTTCCAAACTCTGGAATGCCAGGAAATATTGGAAAGGTGGCTGGATGAACAATCAGGAAAATAGAGGTCTACTCGGGACTGCCACTCACTGGTCAAAACTGTGTGGGATGTTGATGAGATTTTAGCAAATTTCTTGAGACATAGAGGAGAATTCCTAGCGAACTGAAAACTTAAGCTTTATACTTCTGTCACTGTGTTTTGACAGGACCACTTGCTATTTGTTTGTTGTTTTGCTTTCTTTGTAATTTGAAATCAGTTCTTGATGAATGTCCAGGCATTTTCCTCAAAAGTTACTGTTATGATTCAATCCATCAAATAACAGCCCATGCCCAAATTTAGCAATCCCATGAAGCTACCACTACCATGTTTCACAGATAACACTTTTATTTTTTCTTTTGCACACACAAAAAAGTACTTTTCATGGGTTTTTTGTCCTAGTAGGTATACATGATATTTTTTCAATCTTCTTTGGGTGAATTTTTGAGTATTTCATCTTTTTTGTTCCTTTCCTAACTTTTTCCTGAGAAATAAAACTCAACTATAACACATGGACTAACATGATTGTCACAAACCTTGTTAGATTTGAAAAATTGAAGCAGTAAAGTAAAGCCTATGAGCTAATCAAGCTACAAGAAATACCATTATAGTCCTGCTAGTGAGACATTGAATCAAAATTTCCTTTGACATAACAGTATGTGAAAAAAATCATTTAGGCATTGTTTTCTGAGTGAAAAAAAAATTAACAGATTAGATATTCACTTTTATATATAAAGCCAGATGTTTGTTTTTTTTTCTCTTTCTCTCTTTCTTCTTGTCACAGCTGTACTGATTCAAAATAACCAGATGGGACTTTTATTTCTCAGATGTCTCAGACACTTGTAGCAGATCCAAAATTGTCTGTTTGTGGTTGTGTCTAGCTTCACTGTAAGATGTTTTGAATCTGTACACATTGCAAATAGCTCTTACTAACTGCAGACTGTTGGGACACATTTAAATGATATGTCACCTGACTGTATTACAAGTTTGCACCAAATGAACAGCAAAAGAGGAGAAACAGGAAATTATTTTACTGCTATCTAAAAGAAGTAACATCCACTAGAGTTTATAGCGTCACTGTATACTGCACACTATATGCCCAGTTTAAACTGTCCTTGCTTCTCAAAACAGATGAGTTATACACTAACCTGTTCTTTGGACAAGCTGTGTGAGTTAGCCATTAAAAAACATAGTTTAGCTCCTACTGTGCAGTTATCAGTAGACATTTATATTTTTTCCTGTCTAAATGTGTCTTTCAGTTGACATTCTAGCAGTCAGCATGTCCCTCATCTGTGATGACTCCTTGATGAGGCTCCCAGGCCTCACAACGGGCCTGAGGTGCTTCACCAGGGTGACCTTTAGCAGTTAACATAAAAGATACACACAACTCACAGAAAGTGTGTCAGACCCATGCATGTAGTCACAAACAATATTTATATATATTGTGCATACACTAAACAGAAGCAGTAAGAGATGCTTCCTTGTTTTTCTTTCTTACTAATTGATTTTTAAGTGTCATTATTACAACCTGATTAAACAAGAAGGACATGAATTCTAGTCCAAGTGGCATACTCCCTTAATAAATCTTTCTCCACATAAGAGCAAACACACACACCTGCGTACACACACCTGGCCACCCATTTACTCAGTCAATTCTTGCTGCTCCAAAGCCCCACCCAGTGTCGAACAAGAAGTGCATGACGTTGCTCTCTTGGACACAAGGATTTAATAGGTGACCCTGGGCTGCATGCTGGGTCCCCCGCTTCCTGGGCTCATCCAGCCGTAAAATGAGGCACAGGCAGGACCCGGCTGGTAATGAGAACTGGCATTTTGCTCAGGATAACCTCAGGAAAATCGCTTCTATAAATACCCTCTATAAATAAAAGTGTACCTTGGCCCAAGACTGCGTAAGGGACTCTCTCTGAAAAGGTCATCTATTGCCCCGACTCCACCAATACTCACCGTGCTCATATTCCCTCCTTCTGAAGTACCTTGCTTTTTCAGCCCTGGTTCTCTTTTCTTTTACTTTCACTATGAGTTTGTGTTTAAACTGCAAAAAAGTTCACATTAGCATTTATGTTTCATTACCTGTAGAAGGGTCTTCTTGTCATAAAGTAAGTGGTTAAAAGATCAAAAAAGAAAACAAAAAGACATCACTCATTTTCACAGGGGAGCTGGTGCCTATCTCCAGTGGTCATTGTGTAAGAGGCGTGGTAGAGACTCTCACACACACCTAGTGCCACTTTAGAGTTATCAATTAATCTAACATGCATGCCCTGAACAGATTTCAAGTCCAATCCAGGGAAACTACTAAACCACTTTATCCAATATAGAAACAAGTCAAGAATGCCACTGAAGTAGACAAACAAACTAAAAGCCAGATACTGAGATGGAACAACTAAAAACACAACTGGCTCGAGAAGAATTACTTCGCTCTATCAACAGAGGATCTGGAATAAAAAAAGAAAGAGAGACAAAGCTGATTAGAACATATTCTGAGGGTAACTAATGTTTGCTTTCAGAGCAGGTATGACACTCCAAAAGTGGCAGCAGGTTTGAGAGCAGAGCAAAAATTAAGACTAACTTGAACCAAAGAAGAATCTGAGGAGACAAGGAGATGGGTAATAACTGTATATTACATAAAAAAACTGAAAGACAAAGTGAAAACATGAACACTAAACCTATAGACCATGGCACTTCCAGTCTTATTTTCTTGAATACGCGTGTACCTGGTCAGGCAGCAAGATTCACATCCCCATTTTACATTTTGTAAAAGTGACAAAAAACTTGGCACATTCTGAACAAGTTTTAGAGTTAGATACACTAACATTGTGTTAATTACCCCCTAAAGGCTTGTGGGTGTGTGTGTATGTGTGTGTCAGCATCATGGTCATGTCTCATTTGTCAGTGCCAAGCCTAATCTGCTGCCTGTAACTGTAACCATCTTGTTTTCCACATTAGAGGTAGAAACCTCTATACACGAAAGTGTTGTGGAAATACTGTCCTACTTTATACCTCTTCTTTATTAAAAAATTAACAAATAACATGATGGTTTGAACTTTTTTTTTATAAAGAGACAGAACCCTTTTGTTGGCAGAGGAGAGAACCAGGCTCTATTTTTAAAACACATAGAAAAAATAAGTATTTTACCTTAAGAAATTACAGCAAGTGTATATTTGTGGTTTGCTAGGGCCTTAAAAGGTGATATTTAAGAGAAAAGGAAAAGGATTGCCACAAAATTCCACACTGATTTTTGAATGAGAGTGAAACTGCACTGGGACACTTTGTTGTATAAATACAATGAATAACCTGACAGATTAAATAAAATTCCCTTTATTCATTCGCCATGCCCTCCCTCCTTCTCTGTGGGAGTTTTCATGCCACAGAAGGAGCCAAGGACCTTCTCTGCAGGCTAGGTCACCACTTAAACTGTGCTTAGCCCCCATTTTACTGCTTGTGGGCAACTTAAACTGATTAGCCTCGACCTTATAAGGCTGACTGACCTCCCAGTGCATCCTGTACCACTTATTGATCAATATTCATATTGATCCAAATCCCCCTATGCTGGGTCGAGAACGAATGTTTCCATTGATTTGACCAGATTAGAAAGGACAAAAGGTTTCCAAATCAGTTTAGATGCAACCTGCCAATGGGATATGACAGCAAGCTGCATGGCGATTAGATTTGATGAGTGTTAACTGTGGAATTGATACAGCAAGACTGCACCGATCGGCAGCTAATCGAGTAACTCACTATGTTAATTCAGTCATGCTTGCCCTTTAAATGCATGAGGTTATACCAATTGATTTAACCGGCTGCACCAAAATTTAGATCAAAAGCATACAGTTTACAGTTTCACTGTAAGTAATGATACACTTCTATAAACAAACCCCAACTCCATAAAAGTTTAAATGTTCTTTAAAATAAATAAAATAAAAACAGAATGCAGTCATTTGCAAATCTCATAAACCTATAATTAATTCACGGTGGAACATAGTAAACATATCAAATGTTTAAACTAAGAAATTTTACCATTTTTAGGAGAAAAAAACAAGGTAATTTCGAATTTGATGGCAGCAACACATCTCAAAATCTACTAGAATCTACTTCAAAAGATCTGAACTATCCCTTTATTGGTGATCATTATGAGTCTGAATGAGAAAATTTGGGGGATGCAAAGGATTTAGATCTAAAATTTCAAACAACTACATTAAACGTTTATTCTGTAAATACTGCATGGATAACATTTGTATGACATCAATAGGTTGTATATTTTACTTTCAGAAATAAAAATTAGTTTCTATCTGACTGTAATTTGGATGAAGCAAATAAGTGGTGTAAGAGGTTTTCTTTTATCTTTGCTATACTACTTTTTTAGCTGACAAATGTGGCACTGCGACAACAGCATGACAAATACAGTGAATTTAATTCTGATTTAATTTCTAATGTCATAAATCTCTACTCAGTGAGAATTGTAGTTCCGTATTTGTGTAAAACCTATCTGTATTAGTCACCACAGACTGCTCTTCAGCCCTCTTCAGCTAACTCTGACAACAGCTGTTCTTCTCCACAGGAAGACAGCCCACTCTCATATGTATTCACATGTTGTGCATGTTGTATTGTGCATGCACTCCATATCTTTTATTAAGCCAAGGGAAAACTTGCTTCCATGCCCATTAAATATTGATGTCCTGAGTGGAACAAAATGAGTGAATAAGTCATGAAACACTGACAACACAACACAAAAAAACAACACAGACCATGTGGACATTTGCAATGTGTGATGTTTGAATGTTACCACGGAGGGTAAGAGTGTAAAGCACAAAGAAGTACATAAAGGAATATGAAGTGATGGATTATGAGGTAACGTCAGTAGAGGTCTAAATAAAAAATGTTTTTCTTTATTTCTTGGCCTTGGCTGACCTCATTATGCTTTTGTGATTTAGTTCTAAACAAATAATCAGAGTTGGAACTTTGTTCTTTGAGATCTAAATGACAGTAATTGAAAAAGATCAAGATTGCTTTTAACAGCTGTAGAAAAGGCCAGTCCTCTGGTGTTCCTAAGGAGCTCATCACGTCTTTGGGTCAATGAGTTAATCCCAAAAACATGTCCTGTCAGAATGTCGCCATTTATCTGGGTGGGTAATGTGTGTGAAGCTCAGCATGGCTAATTCTGTTAGTGACTCCCTTCTGCCATGGAGGGGAGACCTAACTGGCAAACTCATATATTATTATCACCACAGTCTGATCTGATCCACCTACTGTATTATTCTTATCTTCTACTTTCTGCTAATGAAATGCCAATAAGGACTTCATGTGTTACAAGTAGAAGTTTGCAAGTCTGATTTTTTAAGAAGTTGGGAAACTATTACAACAACCATCCCAATACAGGCCATACATTTGATCCTCACATACCATTATATGATATGAGCACTGAAGGTATTCAAGCTTCAATCGCCTAGGATAATAATACACTCTGCCATGATGTTTTGGCCACTTCTGATTTGCTCTCCACAATTTTCAATTTCACCATTTTTCAGCTTTCTTTGACATCCAAAAGAGAACCAAGCTAAAAACCATTACTGGTGTTCATACAAAGTCTAAATGCACCTACAGAACAACCTCTTGCACCTCCTAAAGCAAAGCGTTTGCCTTTTTTGTAGTCTTTTTAGAAGAAGAATACATAGGCCTGTCAAAAATAGTACAGGGGCTGAATGCCGTCATTTATATGAAGCCGTGTGGAGCACAAAAAAAAGGTAAGAGAAGCCATTTTGGTGCTGTCAAATGGTTTTGTGGCCTCTAAAAGGCTGTGGTGATGTGTCCTGACACTTAGGGTCTTGTATGGTGCTTTTAACAGCTCTGCATGGCCACTCTGAGCATCACACGCTGCCGAGCAAGACAAAAACATACCTGTCACTTACAAACACTTACAGAGATTCCTGCATGCCAGAGCTTTTTGAGTGACTTTGTGACATTTTTGTGCCCTCTTTTTTTTCTTCTAATGAACATTGAAGCTTGTTCTATAAGAGAAAAAAAAGTGTATTTGCGAAACCACACATTTAAAATGTGAGATGTTAATAAAACTTTGATGTAATTTTCTTGCCTTTATATACCAGTACTCCTCTGGCATGAATCATTGTTTAGTTACTAATAATTATTGAGTTGATTTTCTTTTTCTTCTAATGAAGTGTCCTATATCTGAATCTACTGCCCTACAGAAAGGTCACAGTTTGTAAAACAAACATGTCAGAGGACAAAAGAGAGACAATCCTCCATTATGCCCCTATGATTTTCTTCTCTCTTGCTTTCTCTTCCCCTCATCCTCCTCTACCTTTATTTGCTGCCCTATTAACAACTGTTACTGCAGCTTTAATTACGCCCCTGTGATCTCCAAGAGTGGCGGGCACGTGTCATCTCCTTCCCAGGGGAGCCTGGGTAATTACCAGCATCCATCCAAGAGCCGTTGCTCCTGTAACTCAGTCGCCGTGGTGATCATCAGACTGCCTCTTCAAACATCTGTTCCTTGGGTGAGAAGTCCAAAGGGTCTAAGCCTGTCACACCATAGCTTCCTGTGTCAGGCATGACCTCTGACCCTAACCATGGCTCAACAGGGCTAATTTGTTTAGTCTTAGAGACAGAGAGAGAGAGATCAACTGAAACCCCAACATTAATGAAAAGTACTGAAGGTCTTGGAAAAATCATTCTCTACATCATAATATAATATTTGCACTGTATGTGCAAATCATCGGCCAGTTTTTGGCCTATACTGGCTGGGGAAATTTGAAGGTTTGAAACACTGCTATGCTACCTCTTTCAGCCTGTAATTTTTAAATATAAGTCTTGCAGTCTTGCTTGATTATTGCAAGGAAGTGTGGTGCTTCTGGTGACATTCTGTTTTTATGGGTGATCTGGTTCTAGATTCTAGTTTTTGTTTAAAAAAAATGCATACGTTTTGTGAAAATTGCCTGAGCTCAGAAAAAATCTTAATCAACCTAAACTCAAACAGAAGGAGCAAAAACGAATACTTCAAAAACCGACTATGTGTACCGGACTACAAGACAGCGTTCAATTGGTTAAGTAAACTAATCAATTCACATCTGGGATGTGATTAGTTTACTTGGCATATGTTCATGAGGAAAAACATTGATTATTTTTGCCTTAATTAAAGTGTGGACTGAACTAAACAACAAAGTTTGTTGAACAACAACAACAAAAAAATGGCTTCCTGTAGGAGTTATTAAAGGAACACTGCAAAGTCATGAAGTCCAGGAAAGAAAAAAATCATATTGAAATTCATAAAGTAATAAACAAAAACTGCAGAATATTGAAAATTTCTCATATTGATGATTAAAGTGTCCTTAAAATAACAATTTCCAAGCAAAATTTGTAACCGGATGTGAACTACCAAATGTGTTTGTTTATCTACAGAAACGACTGTAATGATGGAAAATAGGTCAACTATAGTAGCGTATGTGGAAGAGTCAACGTGAACAAGAAATCCAACACTTTTGATGTGCTGGTATGTATTTATGCACAAATTTGTTGAGCAAAGTATGTTAACATTAGACTAGAGTTGAAAAAATGTTGAAACAGTAAACTTACCGGTCTAGAAGAAGTTTTGCAAAAGCCATGTGTTTGAATGTTAAGCTCTGCCTTTATGGTCCTCCACTGCTCTGCTTGATCCCAGTATTTATTTTTTGACAGTTATCTTACTTACTATATTTCCACCTAAACATCATCTCCAAGAATCTACGATAGTCTTATACCGCCATTGTTGTTTACCTTCGGCCACCCTAATGTAGGTCAAGCTTCCATGTTATATTTTGCAGATTCAGCCGAGTGCTTCATTGGCATCAAGTGTGGACCCACATTTCAGAACTGCATAGCAATATACCCGAAAACCTAAACTCTTTCAAACTTCACCTTTTGATATAATTTGCGATAACCCTTTTTTCATACTTTGCAATGAGCACCTTTAAGTTGACAATTTTGCTACAAGACTTCATTTGGGTTTCAGTCATTTTTATTAGTTTGTTTTCATGTGATGTAATGTTAAAGAAATTTAGACCAATGAACAAAAGACCATGTTAGGTTAGCACCAAACAATTTTTTGTTGAGGTATGCATTATGCAATAAACATTTTTGGTTACAGTGCAAAGGCCAGTCTTTTAATATTTAGAAAGGAATAAAAGCTCTTTTTTTCTTGTTTTAATGCTTTCAGACCTTCTGCTGTTAGTTTTGCTCCTTGAGCTTGTTTTGCTACAAGTTAGTTTTGAGTTTAGCCGATAACCCACTTGTGTTCAGTCAGCCATCAGGTGTTTTACTGTTCCATAACCAGTTGACTGTATCCAGCTGCTTTGTTCCTCATTTCCCCTCTCTGTTGTCTGTTTCCCAAGTTGTCTGTTTCATTGGTTGAACTGCGCTGATTTTACTCTGAAACAATATGGTTTCTCTGCCACTCGTGGTGCAAGCAGCTTCTGTAACCTTTTAACG
>JAOXNZ010000002.1:8639708-8655430 GCA_028566095.1 Kryptolebias brasiliensis | reverse complement strand
CACACCCCCCCCCCCCCCCCCCAGTCGACCACCCTCCCAAACCCATGAAAGGTGATGGAATCGGGGCAGCACAGTCTGGGCCATTTCAGGCAGCCAAGCAGATGGAGCACGGCTGCATGGTCTTGAAACTGAATACATGCACAGATGCAGAACACAGTTCAGTAAGTCTGACCAACTACTTCAGCTCTCTTAGCAAAGTGACAAAGAGTTCCATTTTCTAGACTGCAACATGCCCCACTGTCACACTTCATAGATTCAGCTCAGTGAGCAAAAACAGTATTATTGTCATCATCATTATGACTATTATTACTAAATGTGACAAGTGACAGTTAAATCTAATTCAAATGTATTTTATAGTGAAACTGAATTAAATATGAATACTGATGTGTTGGACGATAGAAGAAACAGAGAGGCAGTTTCCTCAAGTCGATCTGATTTAAAACATCAGTATAAACAAAAGCTTTGCACGCAGTAGGCTATGAGCTATGAAGTATCAGTTTCCTGTACAACTTTCTCCTCCCCACCTTTCACCTCACTGTCTTTCTACCCCATCAAACTCACCACACCTAACCTGTACCTTGGCTGCTATCATTAGGGGTGGTTCTGCTCGCTCACCTGTCAGCTCCACTCCACCATGGATCAGTAGAGCCTCAGCCCAACTGCCCAGACCCCTGTCACTAACATTGACCCTCTCCCCTCATCTTGGCTTCATGGCTTTGCCCCTCACCTCCAACCTCGTTTCGCACCCCAGTCCGCCTGCTCTGGTTTTCAGGCTCATGCAGCCAATGTCCCAGCATCCAGCCCACTTCCCCCACACTCCTGCCACGGTTCAAGTTCTCAGCTCCAACTCCAGACCTAGCCCCTGGCCTTAGTCCCCCCCGGCTTCTGTGCTTCTGTTGCCCCCAGCATGGATCGACCTATCCTCAGGCAAGGTGTGGCCCCGTGTGGCCCGCCTGTCCAGAACAGAGGTTATCAGCTCTGATCCCTGCAATAGACTTCTAGCTGAACCTGCTGCCCTGAGGGGATGAAAGGATGGAGAAAACAGAGAAATGAGAGACGATTGAGCAAAAGAAGGAAGTGATGAGTGAGGAGAGGAGGAAAGTAGGAACTAACAGAGTGGATAGAGGGGGTAGGAAGGGGGACGAAGTTTTGCCTGAAGGCAGTGATGAGGCAATGAGTACTTCTCAAAAACTAGCAGGCAGTTGGAGACCACCACAGGCACTTCTACAGAGGGAGAACATGGGGGCTTTCAGGTGTGCGTCAAACACTCCATTCGCTCTGTTTTCTGGTTTCTCTCATGGCTTAACCAACCAACAAAAGATCCTTCATGAAGTTCATATCAAACAAATTAATGTTTTTGTGTGAGTCTGTTTCAAGAAATTATTTTTTTTATTCATATTTTGCCTGCTTTCACTGAGCAATAATGCCTGTGCTCATGTGCATGTATGTGTGTGAATGAGAGCGTGGGTCTGTCTGTTACCAAAATATATCATGAACCACTGGACAAATTTAATTGAAGCTTGAAGAAATTAATCACTAGATGTACATCTACAAATGAAAAGGTATTGGAGTCAGCCCAATACAAGGTGGCTGCCACAGCCAACCAACCTTAAAAGAAACAAAACTACCTTTAACTCAGTTAATTGTACAGACATTGACCTAAAATCTGGTGTAGTGGGAGCTGTGACTGATCCCCAGTACATATTCTGAGCACTAACAGATGCACAAATTCTGTGTTTAAATGTTTGCCACTAACTATTTTAAGTAAACTGTCTATCTGTTAGCAAAACATCTCATGAACAATTGGACACATTTTAATTAAGCTTTCAAAAAGTAATAATGTGATGTATATTTACAACTGATTAAAAAGTCAAAAGCTAATCAACATTAGCCAACACAAAAATGGCTACAACTCAGTCAGTTGTACAGATACAAAGCTAAAATTTGAATAAGTAGTAGCTGAGAGTCATTATTAACACAGACTGTGAGTGTGGCATCTTGCAATATTGCATGAGATTAAACAAGGAAGTTATTTTCAAGGTTTGACCAAAACAGCTAACTCTAATTTCTTAAAATGTTAGAGCTTTATTTATTTAAATTTTAGTAGACACTAAATATTCCTGTTGGCTTATTGTTCATCTTTGCTCAGTTTTTAAATATTTTTATCTAGTCATTCTAAAGGAACTTGAATAGATCTGATTCTGTGTGTCCATAGCTTTGCTAGTTGTTCAGATTTCCTATCTGTTGCTGGATATTAAATCCAAAACCAAACCATATGCCACCAATTGGCGCAAATTACCCTAGATCCAGATTATCAGTCGTAAAAAAAAAAAGAAACCTGTCCGAGTTTGAAGCATCATTAATCCTCCAGCCGTTTTGTTTTGCAGTAAGCTTGCCAACCACTCATTGAGGGTTGGTTTGTTATCGTGGTCGCAGACATTGTAATCAGGCCTCAATAATCACACTTCCAGAAGCGGAATGCGCCTGGGGCCTGCGCCAAGAGGCTCTAATGTGGGGCGCCATGGGCCGCTTGCCTGCAGACACAGAGGGCTGGCAGATGGAGGTTGCCATTAAACATGGACAATCAAAGAACACAATCACTGAGCAATATGTTGAGAGGGAGGAAGAAGATGTACCAGCTTACACTAAATTTAGTGTCATTAAAAGAATCTCTGGGATTTTCTGACGATAGTGACTGGGGTACACATGAATTTGATTGCCTAAAAATCAGTCGCGAGCAATATTCTTTGGAATATAGGTGCTCTGACTGTAGTAATTCTTTGGGATATCTTGTGAGCAAATATTGAGCTTCACAGACAACTTTAGCCCAATATTAGCTGCAGGAACAGAAGAAAAGTTGGCAGAACCACTTTGCTGCAATGAAAGTAAAATTGCAAAAAGTGTAACAGTGGTTAGTTTGATATAACATTAATTCTATACCATTTCTCCATTTGGTTTGTCTCTTTGTATCATTTTCACCTCCACCTCACCCCTTTACACAGTCTCATTTCCTCTCTCCATGTTTCAGGACTTTAGGTTCCTGGAGTCTTGGAACATGAGTCGTATACAAGTGTTTCCTGTTTCACTTCCTGAGTGGGAAGGCATGCAAAGGCGCTTTTGGAAGCAGTGATGTGGTGGCGTTCTCTGCCAACAAAACACCATATATCACATTCATTTATTGCATCTGCTTATGCCAGTGGCAGGTACACAACAGTGAACAAACAAATAGGACACGTCTGTCTCCGCACAGGACTAAAGACCAAGACAGGATGGAATGAGGCCAACTGTTAAGTGAGTGAACCTGACTTTGTGCATACAACAGAGTCCTCTGCTGGATCACACCATTAGCGCTTTCAGATCACACTTTCAATTTCAAATATAGCTTCTTATTAATCATGAATCTTTCTGGCCTTTGTGATTCCTTGCCTCTGAACCATAAATCTCTCAGGGAAGAGCCATTACAAACAATACCTGGCAGGACCTTTGCAACAGGGACCAGTGTTGGTTTGTTTCAGCTCAGATGATGTCCAGAAACTGCCTAAACACACAACATGCAGTTGCAGTCCTTCCACTGAGGTCAGATGACAGCCTGTCTGGTTTGGCAGCCTTGCCTTTCATGTCAGCAACAAGCCAGCTAGTATTTAGGATTTCTGTGGTTGGGATGGTTTCTTCCCAGATCTAAAACAAAGTTTCACAGAAATCCCTGTCTTTCATTGTGTTTTGGTGTTGTATTCTAACTGTTCCAGAGTGCTCTGTTTCCTGATCTCGATTGTTCAATGCTACACCGTAGGTATGACACATGACTACCATCAAATATGTTTTTTTTTCTTCCTGTAAATGGTGCTGTGAGTTTTGTGTTTCACATGTTTAGATCCCAAACCATAGTGACAGTCAGTTGTGGGAAAACAGCACAGAACAGAAAGGCCTCTCACAATTAAATATCCTGTCTTAAAGTGTTTTCAGGGAGTTTGTGTAAACAGGGCTCAGTCAGTGCAGCAGTAAAATGATTTCCTCTCACCACAGTGCAGTGCTATTCTGATGAACATTAAAAGGAACTGCAACATTCCCACAAGATGGTGACCAGCTTTTTTTAGTGCTTTCCACACTAATTTTATGAAACGTCTTTCCACGCCTTTAAATAGATTTACTATACATGCTCTGAAGTGGACAGTAATATCATCTTTGACTGTAATTATTGCCGAAAAAACATCTTTGTGGCTTCCTTTTAATTTTGTGAGAGAAGGGGGAATTTATGACTAATCTATGGAAGTGCATCCTATTATTGCAATAACTCATCAAAGAACCACATGACAGAGATTAGCCATTTCATTTAATCAAATTAAAGCAAATTGACATTAAAAATCATCATTTCTGGCTCTTTTTTTCACAGGAGCTTGATTAGTTATGAGCCATGCTAGATCTTCTCAGTCTTAAACACATACTGCATACAGTATTACAGAGTTAATGGAACAGATAATTGATAGTGAACATAGGAGGTTAATAATAGATGCTTAATTGACTCCTATCAATTTGTTACACTGAACATCGCTGTCTAAAGACTCTATTCATATTACCAGCAATGACTACATTTCTTCTTTATGATCAGCACATTTAGGATTCACGAGCACTGCGCAGTATTACATTGAAAGAAGGCAAAGTAATTAGGGATATAAATGATTATTGTATGCTACTGTATGTACAGTTAATCTAAGTATTAACATGATGGAAAAATCAGAAGTTATTTTTATGATTTTGTGTTATAATTAAGTGTTAAATAAATGCTTGTGCATTATATACTACAAATCTGAATATATGATGTTTGTGCATTTATAGGTAAAATGAAAATATGAAGGCTTATTTGTATATATTTTTAAACATTGCTTTAACAAAAATTAAAAGCCTTTCATTCCTTGAAAATAATTTATATGGTCATCTGCTTTTCAGAGTTTTAAACTAAAATTATTTTACGTTGAGAAATGATGGCGCTATAGGCATTTTGGTCAAATCTTGAAAATAACATTAAGCGCAACCTCACCCAATATTGTAAAATCCTGCGAGGTCTGGTAGCACTCAGAGTATGTGTTATGAATTACTCTCTTCTGCTGCCATGTTAGATTTAATCTTAATATCTATAAAATTGACTGAGTTAGGTCGATAAGCTGTGGCCATCTTGAATCAAGTTAGTTGGTATAACTTCAATATTTTACAGTGGATTTTGTAAAGCCCCAATTACAGCAGTTTGTACTCTAATGTTTTATCAATTCCTACTGTATGTAGTATTTTAACTCTGAACACCAGCCTGTACAAGTAGAGTTTCCCAGTGATGTACAAAACTGTCCATCAGCAACAAGGAAAAAAGTTTATTTTTTCTGACGCCACTAGACAGAATATGTCATGTCTCACTCCTCAGAAAAATTGTGACTGTCACAGGTCAGCTACTGTCCCAGGCCCCCCAGGCCTCTCCCAACCCTCTGGAAGAGCTCCTCTATTTATACTTATCTGTTTCACCTTTTTCCTCCCAAACAGATTGTGAGCAGGCCAACAGGAAACCCATCCTGTGTGAGTTCTACAGACGTTCCTGCTAATGCAAACAGCTGTAAAATGCTACTCAACTGTTTTTCTAGTGGGAAAAAAAAACAACAAACAAAAGCAATATTGGAAATGAAGCTTGTTTTAAGAAATTAACACATGTCAGCAAACAAAATGGGAAAACTCTTTGTTGCACGTTTTGTGAATCAATTAAATGGTAAATACTCCAATTCTCCTCCTTCGCCTATCTCTGTGACTCATAGCAATTTTACGGACCAGAAGGCTGATCGACTGATAATCTAAATGAATGTAAATAGAGTGCACTGGAACACAGGCTTTGCAGTGTTGCCGTGCATCAGTCAGAGAACTTGAGCAAACTGGGAACAGACTGATAGATAAACCTCAAAAGAGTGGCTGCATGAAGAAGCGAAGTTGTTGGAAGGTTGAGAGTGTTAATCATTGCAATTATTGAAAGTGTTCTTAGGTGACATCATCATGTCGGCCCATATATCAGCCATGAGCGGCCATCTTATGACTTAGTGACACAGCCTGAGTGGAGGACGCCGAGCAGTAAAAGTTAGCAGGTTATATGGAGTGAAAAATGGAGCCATCAAGCAGCTGTAAGCTGACAACATTTGTTATTTCTAACATATAATTTCACAGGATGGCGTTGGGAACGACTGCAAAATGTATTCCTCAACTGATTTACATTTGTTAAAACCTACTGTGCAATCATTGTTGCTTAGAAAATAAGTGAGGTACAAGTGCAAACAAAAACTAAACAGGAAACAAAAGAAGTGTAGATTCACACTTTAAGCAATGGTCCAAATTTTGTTAAGGAAGATTGAGTGAGAAGTTTATGAACAATCAATATCTTACCTGCTATAGATAGCTCTTTGAACAGCCTTAGGTGGAATGGAGAGATTAGTTTTGATTGGATTGAAAAGCTAATGGCTAATCTGAGCAGGGCTGGGGCCAAAGGGACTACTGCCATCTTAAAACAACTCTAATCAAAAAGGATTTATAGCAGTTAATGCGAATGATATTTTATAAACTTTTACACTTCGGTCAGTTTTGCATTACATGATTATTCTGGCAGAAATGTTAAGGTACTGTTTGTGCTTGCAAAAAATCATAGAAATGTATGTATTTATGGGAGCACCAATGTAATTAGTTCTTGCTCAGACTAGCCTTTAGCTTGTCAGTTTGGTCTGAATTTAACTCTATTTCTGCAAAGGAGTTTGAAGTCTTATGACCTCAAAACAGGAATAGACTTCCTTAAATGGAGCAAATCTTGAGGTTTGAAGCAATATTCCATAGAATGAAACAAACTTTAATGTAAGACATTTTTATCAGTACTTTGTTTCACTTTTTCTTCCTTCTTTCTCTTTATTCATCTAATAATCCTTGTATGATCGCCTTTAGATCTATGACACTACTACTACTGTGACAATGTGAACTGAATTACATTTTAGAACTTTGGCTGAACTGAATGTGTATCTTATTGTTCTACCTGCCTTCCTTCAGCCGTTTGACTGCTGTGAAAGCGTTTTGCTTCTTTTTACGTGACACTTATTTACAGTATATGCTGCCCTGCTCTTTTGTCAGTCTACAAGCCTGCACAGCACTCCTTCCCTCTCTAAATTTAAGATCTTGTAAACACACTCAAGCCCTCTTTGGAAACTCTCAGGAACATCAGAGGGGTCCCTGGGTTTTTTGCGTATGTCGGCTGCGTCAGCTCCTCCTGGGCAAACGCCCAATTGGCAGAGAGTCTGCTGCCCTGACCCTGAACATTGAATACGAGAGGTTAGCCAAGGGCCAGCGCCGAGGCTGAGGGTGGGTGTGGTGGTAAAGATCAGGATGGTGGAGGAGGGGGGAGACAGACAGCTATTAAACACAGTGAAGGAAGGCGCATCAGGATGTGTCTTTTATAGCCGGCTGGTACTTGAAGGCATCCAGCGTCACTCCCTGAGATGAGAAGGAGGAGGTCCAGTTAACAGATGAATCCTGTATGGGTGGAAATGATGGGATCAGGGTTTTACAAGGTCAGGACAGGGTTAGTAAAGGGTCAGGGACTCAGCAATCGCTTCTTTTCTGGTTTCATACTTAAACCGTTTTACTGCAATTATACTAAAAAACGTCTAAAAATGCCTGGATCAGACAAGGCAAGGAAAAATTGCCAATTCTGAACTTTACAAGTTGTTTGAGTTAACCTCCACGAAAAAACACAAATTTTTTTAAGAAACTTTGACTTGATGCATTATACCCTCCAGATGACCCCATGTCTCCTCCTGACTCCTTGAACCCTTTAACCCTTCAATCCTCCAGCCATCCAACCTCTCCTTTAACACTGTTGTGTCCCTTGTTTCATTTTCACTACAACCCTCCTGCGGGGACTTGAACTTGTTGGCCCATCTGAACTGGGGTGACAGCTCACTAAATCACTGGCTTTTAGTGGAACCACCCCCTTTTTTATACACTTTAATCACCAGACTCCAGTAACCAGGAATATTGGGCCCAGTGTGTGGAATTCTCCTCGTAAACGAGAAGGTACAGACCACTGATGTGCTTCTCATGGCAGAATCACTGCGTGAATTCATCTACTTCTTGCTGAGAAGGCTGTTGATGGGGGGTTGGAAAGATGGTGGAGGATGACAATCAATTGTTCAGGAGCAACAGGTTTCAGGCTGTAAACTTGAGGTCATCTCCTGTCTAGCTGACAGTTTCTCATCTTGGCATGCATGTGTTGATGGTGATGGGAGGCCTTGGATTTTGTTTGTTATTTATGGTTAGACACAGCTTTAGGAATGGTTGAGAATGATCGCAGGCCATCTTTTACACACAGCTTGTCAAAGCTTTAAAGTGGTTAACCCTTTTGTACACACTCTGACTGTGAAGAAAATCAGAAGAAATGGAGTATTTTCTGAAGACAGAAGCACTTTATGTCAAATTGATCCCACATTAGGTAACAAATCAATCCACAGTTCCATTACCAAATTTTTCTTTTCCTTTCCTTCTCTGACTCTTCTTTGGTGCCTGCTTTGATCAGTCGTTTTTCTTAACATTCATCCTCTGTCATCTTCTCTCCTGCTCTTCTCATTTTATTTCATCTCCAACTAAACATTAATCCTCATCCTCCCTGAGGAAGCCCACTTCGTGGAGCACAGAGGGTATTTTAGAGTCAGTGTTGACATTGGACAGCGAGTTAGATAAATATCCCCAACTCAAAACCACAAGACAAATGGCAGACCTGAACTTGCTGTGTTTCTGGCAGTGAGTTTGCTGGTGTGGCTTAGCTGTGGCCAGCTTTTCAGTAAAGGTGACGTCTTACTCTTGAAATAAATTCAAAAGAAGGGACTACACCAGGGTATGTGGATCAACGGAAAAAAAAATGGGGCAGAATGAATGAAAGGACATCTTGTTGTTGAAAAGCAAGCAAGCAAATTTTGAAGAGAAACTGAAACACATAAAAACTGGGTGGTAATGTCAAGAAATAAATGAAAAAAGTGACACCTTGTAACTTGTTGTTATTATTCAAATCAAAACTTCCACTGACAACAACCATGGTGGCTTTAATTATTGGTGCACATGACATCATTTGAAGGTGGAAACACACAGCCCTCACAAGCAGACAGAGCTTCATGACAGTGACAAGCTATCTACACACACTCCACATGTAACCACATGCACACACTGCAACACACACACACTCTCTCTCTCTCTTTTCAGAGATATGGGGCCCATTCTGACAACCACCAAGTTGACTTGGCATTGGTCGAACTGGAGGGATCCAAGAAAAGCAAAGCAGACCCATGAGAGGGCTGGGGCTTTTGTGTTTGTGGAGTGTCACACTTCATCACGAGGGAAACCCATAACAGGCCCAGGAAGATCTTTGAAGCTTTGGGAGGGGTGTGTGGGAATCGCCTCTGTGGCTACCTCTGATGTCAACTTCAATATTCTGATTGCAGGCTATTTCCTGGATTAGGATTTTGTTTGTCGGCTGAAAAGGAAACTGTCCGGGGATTGTATATCAGAGAGCAGACGAGCTAATTACAGAAGCCCACCAGACAATTTGCAGATTATAAACTATTTTACCAACACTTGCTGCTGTAATGCATTTCTCTGTGTTTTCCAGTCACATGAGGCCAGAATGTATTCTTTGATGCTTTTTTTTTATAATATTTTTCCTGTCTTACTGAAGATTTTATGTAATATGTTAGGGCTTGTAGACAGGCAGACATGTGTTTTAAGTATATATTTAATATTGAACTTGGATGCAACAAGAAACCTATGTGACCAATGGTTTGGGTTTTAAAAGCATTATACAGCAGGGCCAGGTGAACGCAGAGCGCACAGTTTGCTTTGGCTGCTTGATAATTAATAAAATGGTGGCGTGCTGTAATGGACCACATCCTTTTGGCTGGAGCTTCACAAGCCTCAACCACAAAAGCCATGATGTGATTCTAAGATGCCAAAAGCAGGACAGGAAGATTTGAAATCAATGAGGATCACACAGGAAAATGCATTTGTACTTTAGGGATAGTTGAGAAGTTTGGTTGTTGGAAAGTTCTCATTTCTGCTGTGTTAAATGAATCAGAAAGTTGAGATTTTTTTATTATTTATTTTGAAGCTCTTGGTTAGTGCGGAAATTTTTTCATCACACTTTGAATAATGTGCTTTATAACTTTATAGAAGGGGAGATAAATAATAATCAAATGCAGACGTTTAACAGTTCAGGGATGTTTTTTTAATCCTGCATTTGCCATTTTTTCACATGTGATATTTACAGGAGGTTCTTCTTGCTTGTGTCTTGCTTTACCACCCATTTCTGCACTTTTTGCGCAATAGTTCAGTTGATTTTCAGTCTTCTCCTGTTTTTAATATTATGTATTATGTTTGCCAAAGGAAAAAAAAAATCGAAGCCTGTAAGTTCTTGATTTGATTCTCTCAAATTTACCTATTGATTTCATAAAGCTAGCCAAGTAGAAGAGTCAGTGCACTTGGCTAGGGTTAGGGTTAGATTTTAGGAGTAGGAGGGATAAACTAAAAAATAAAGTAAGCAATAAGGAACCCAGGAACCATGGAGATGGCAAACAGTTGGATAGGACAAGTGACACGAGATACCAAGGACTATTTAAATAAGGAAGGTCGATCACTGCAACGAGGAAGAGGCATGCTAACTGGGCAGATGAAAAGCAACAACACAGGAAGCAAAATAAAATAGATTTAGCACAGAAAAATATTCCAGTAAAAACAACAAGGAAAATCATGACTAAATAACTATTAACAGAGAAAAAAATATCAAGAAAAAGCTCAACCTAACAAACACAAAAACCCAAATATTATGACAGGTCATCTCTGGAGGTTGCTGAAGACAGCTTAGCTCTGTAATCCTGTCATTACTTTTGAAATTTGTTGGACTTTAAAACCCAAATTTCTGCTAATAATTTGTTCAAGGGCCTATATAAGTGCTAATATTTTACTGCTATAGTATACATTATAATTTATGCTTTCATTTGTTATCAAAGTTGTAAATATTCCTAACTTGCACGTGCATTCGGTTAGCATTGTTGCTTTACAGAACTTGGCTGGAGCTTTTATTTTAAAAGCTACCAAATATATTAAGCCTAAAGTCACATAAAAAAAAGAAAGTTAAATAAAAGCAGCTGTTTCTCAACATCACATTACAATAGCTTTTCTGTAAGGAAAGATATTTTGAATACCAAACAATAGTTAAACTATCAGTAAATGATCTCATGGCTTTCACAAAATAGCAGCAGCTTGCAAAGCAAAACATTTTTATTCATTCTAATGTTTTTCTGTTGTGTAGAAGCCAGTTGGAACACGGGTAAAAGACAGATTTTCATTTAGTAATTTAAAGAGGAAAAAAAGCTCTTCAGGTACTGTTTGCAGACTGAGGTTGTTAAAGATGGTGTCATAATCAAACACAATTTGGATCAGACCCCGACTTTATTTTACATTCTCTCGCATTTGCAATCAAGGACCGATTAGCCTCAAACATTAATGAGCCTACTAATCCATTTGGGCCCTCATGATAACAGTTAATTGTCTGTAAAAATGTGTACAGATCCCCGTTTGGGTTGTTTACTAACTGATTTGGATGTGGTTGGGCCCTAAAGAGGTATCATTATGCTGATAGTTCTTTGGAAAATGAGCCCCTGATGGAGGAAAACACCAGAGTGGAGTAGAGTTAAGAATACACAGGGATGCTTTCAGCTATCACTCACTTGAGTACAAATTTATCACTCCTTCAACATAACATTTGGGTATCATCAGTGCTCATTTAGTGTCATCTATAATTAACATGAGCTTTCTATTTTTTCCCTTTACATTATAAACAAGGGAGTAAGTTCTTTTCTGTGACCTTTTGATAGCTGATAATTCACAATGAAAAGTCTAAAAAAATCTTGTTATAACTGGAGAACTAGATGCTCAGGCTTATTTGTTTCCACCTCTTTTATGTCAGCTGCTTTACATTTCTGGCTTATTGGAAACATAAATCTAAAAAAACAGCCCAATCTGATTTAGGTCTGTCATAAATCAGTGAAGAAGTTGTGAATTGGCTTGACTTGTAGTGTAAAGTTCTCACTGGGAACAATTACTTAAACATTGTTGAATGAGACTCAAGTCGTCAAAAAGACTCAGATCTGGCAAGCCTAAAGAAACTATTTGGGCCTTGTACAATTAAAACATTTTCCAAGAATTACCCAGACTACATTCTCTTCAGACTAAGGGGAAACACTAAACTAGACATGTTTTAAGAAAGAAATCAGGCCACCACACTAGATATATAGTGAGTCCTAATGAAACTAAACTGAACAATCTTCAACCTAGACTGGACTAAATCTAACTCAAAAACAATGGACAAATCTGGTAACAATCACCAATATTCATTATTTCAAAACAATTACATTTCTACACTGGATACATTATTAGAGATTTAATTGCAAATACGTACAGTCTTTTGGTTTAGGAAGTAGTGTGCATGGTGTACCATGTTATTGGGAAGCACGTACCTGCTTTGTCATTTTGTTGAAAGGACTACAACTGCGTAAGTGAGTTTGTATTCTGGCCACTCAGCCTGCAACCTTGGCTAGCCTGTTTTGACACTCAATTTATTGTCCTGTGATTTGAGGCCTTAGTTTCTCATTACACCTAAAGTTTTTGTGTCCTTGTGCAGCAAAAATTAGCTTGTGTGTCCGTGTAAATCACCTGTCATATGCACATGCTCCTTTAAGGAAAGGCCAAGGGTGTCATTTGATTCCTGCTGCCTTGCTTTCATATTTATGCGCCTCATATTCACGTCCATTGGCTGTGTCTCAGTTGGGCTATCCATCAACACTTTTTATCCCTGTCGCACAAACAGTATGGGCATAAAATGTTCCTATATGTCAGCAAAATGCTGCCACAAATAAAACGTGAACAACACACCTCTTTATTTGTCTGGGTAATAAACTATATAAATTAAAAGCGATAAGTGACACAATTTGCATTAGTCATAAGCATTAGGCTAGGGCTTTAATGGAAATTGCCTGTGGGACAGAGGCTGTTATATAAAGTACAAGTCAAAAAATGGGAAACATTGGTGATATATTGATGAGTTTACAAATCTGAAGGACAATCAGACTTAGGGGGATGGGCTCTCCCAGGATAGAACCATTTTTCAAACAAACATGTCAAAAAACATTTGAAAAACTCAATCAGTCATTTTCAGTAATGGTGATACACTAATATCAGAAATTTATTTGCAGTTGCTGTTATGACAGGGTATTTCAGTTCCAGTATTGTATTTTATGATTAACTAAAAAGTACAACCTAAAAAAATTCATTATAACTATAGTAAATAAAGCAGGAAAATGTTATTGTAAGCTGTTATTTTTTTTTAAATAAATTTAAATGCAAGGACATAAAACACAAAGAATAAAGAATGAAATTTGTACTTACGTTTATGTTACACTGACAAATAAAATAAAATACAAATCAGTAACATTAAATCACGTTAATCAAACTACACCAAGACCATATTCTCATGATAAAAGAATCACTTTATTCAGTTTATGCCTCGTGTATTACAATTCAAACGATCCTCATCTGCAGGTTGTATGTTTTTCCAATTATTCTGAATGAGGGGGAAAAAAAAGAGTAACAAAACAAAAACAAAAAAGAGAATCTAGTTAAAAGTGATGGGATGAAACAACGTCTTTCTCAATTTTGTAATCTCAGACAGAATCAGTTGCCTTTGGCCTGCTTAGGGGTAGAAGGTGAGGGAAGCACACAAAAGCAGTGCAATTATTCTGCTCTGGCACAACAACAGAGAGCAAAAGGAGCATCAAAGGCTTTCCTCTGAGCAAAATAGGGCTCCCTCAGAGGAAAAGCACAACCTGTATGTGTGTATGTGTGAATACCAGCGCATGGACTTTTTGTCCTCTTTAGAGTCCTAAAATAAAAAATACAGTAGGCATTAGTAATAGTGTAAAACAATAAACAATGTTTACCTCAGATAAGTTGAGTTTTTGAAACTTTTTTTTCAAGACATGTCACATATGTGAATCAAAACAAATAAAAAAATAAACGTTTTATGTTTAAATAGATAACGTAATGCAAGTCAGAACTACAAAGTTTTCCTCAGTATCTGATTGTTTATTTGTACAATTTAATTCAAATGCAGTATGTAAAATGTTCTTTTATTAGCTAAATTAAATTTCTATGAGCACACATGGCCAAGCCTTTCCTGTAAATGTTACTTTGACACATATGCAGATTTAGATTTATTTAGCTTTATTTTTATTTGTTTTTTATTTAACAATATTACTTTTATTTATTTACTTTATTACTGTTTTGCTATTATTGTTATTAAACACGTTTCAATATATTGTGTGCAGACCAATGCAATGCCCATGCACATAATATCTGTTTTTTTTATTATTTTACAATTTTAAAACTAATATAATATGCTGCTTTATTAATGTTGTATTAAAAAAAACTAGAGTGCTGAGCAAAATATGCGACTGGATTCAATGTAACAGAAGCGGAACTGATTTTCTATCAGGCATATTAAAGGGCATCTTATATTGCATTTAGGGTCCTTCCGGCACCGGAAGACTTTTTTTTCACATGTTGTGTACATCCATCGGTTGCTAAGCGAAGTTATCCCACTTCGTACCATTTAGTCAATATTTTTGTTCCAATAGACTCATAAACAAAATATAGGAAGATGAAAGTGGTCGCGTTGATAAGGTAACTGCAGCTTTTTGGCTTCTGTCGCTGATATTTTGTATTAGCAGAGCTTCAAAACGAACACTTTAGAGGAAATGTTGCATTTTATCTGTCACTTTCAAAGCAAGACTTTTGAAATACTTCAGAACTTGTGCGGATGTGAAGTTATGAGCTCTGGAGATGTTGAAAACGGATATTAGCGGGATGCTTATTTTCGTAACTGAGTGTTCATTTTACTGCGAACTTGTTAACGATTTAAACTTAGATTTACCTCTGTGCTTGTTGTGCTGCGATCCAGTGGAGGCAAAGACAGCTGCTACAACATGATGCAGTGTGTTGCTGCTGGTCACCAGATTGTGGCTCTGGCCAACCTGCGTCCTGCTCATAAAGGTGAGAAAAATGCACCGATGTGATTTAACTATAATCCACAAAGGTTAGCTGCAGTGTGTGGATCAGGCAGCAGCAGCTCTCTGTTAGTAGACATCTTTTCCACGGTACAGAATTGTTGCATTGTATAATTTTCTGTAATAAATACATGGCGAATTATAACTTTTGAAATGTTTTTTTCTGAATATCTGACAATGCTTTAGATTATATTTATACTATGTAATGTATTTCTTTTTAAATTATACACTTTATTATACACTTTAGCCAAGGTAAGATTAGGTATGGCTAACCTTGCCTTGAATTTCAGTCCAGTCTGATTAACTCCCTATATTGTTTAAATGCATAAGGAACCCCACCTTCTTCATTACGAGCAAAACTACAGATTAATTGAGTATCCCTAATTCTTCCTGTATATTTATATACATTCACTGCAGGAAGTTATATTTCTGACCTGGTGACAGTGGAGCAGCTCCACTGAAGTACTCAGGGTTTTTTTTAAATTAATCATAGTTTAGCACATTTATGTTAAAATGTAATATACAAACAGCAAAACTGAGCCCTCACACAAC
>JAOXNZ010000002.1:8623972-8639608 GCA_028566095.1 Kryptolebias brasiliensis | reverse complement strand
ATATACTTTGGCAAATACTACTGTGTTTTAATTGTTACTGAGGTTATCATAGTGACAAAGGCCTTTTTAGAAGTAGGTTTTTATTCCATTAAAATATTCTTCTTTTAGTATAGGAGTTTTATATTTCAGATTTTAACTAATTAGTTAATATATCAAAGGAATAGCACCTAATTTCAACATTTATAATATTTACATGGAGCCTTAAACTAAGTGAAGCCTCTGACAATGTCTGCAATTAGCTACACCCCTTTCTTGTAGTTCAGTGAGTCTTCATCTCTTTTTGCAAACTCATGACTGACATTTTGTTATCATGTATGAACTCTAACATGTTTTTTTCTTGTGCCACAGATGAGTTGGACAGCTACATGTACCAGACGGTGGGCCACCAAGCTATAGAGCTGTATGCTGAGGCCATGGACCTGCCTCTTTATAGACGCACCATCCAGGGCTCCAGTCTGGACACCAGCAGAAACTATAGTAAAACAGAGGGGGACGAGGTGGAGGACCTGTATCAGCTGCTGTATCTCGTCAAGGTGTGCTTGTCTGTAAAAAAGAATTAACGAAAGAAATTTCTCCTGCCAGTGATGTTTCACCTGTTTTATTAACTTCCAGTGCTGACACAAAATCTCCTCCAGTACCATTTTGTAGGTTTGTGCATCCTTGCAGAGACAATTGTGATTGTTTACAAACAAGCCAAAAATGCTTTTTGCCCTATTCCAGAATGTCTGCATTTGGCTTCTTTTTAATCTCATGGTATCTCACTTTGGGGAAGTTTTACTTGTGACTCATATGCATTTTAACTGTTTTGCATCTCTTTTATGTAAAAAAAATGACATTCTTCAGGGTTATGGTTAAGTACAAATACAGCATTTACTGTATTTCCTGAACAGCCTAAAATGGCACCCAATAAAAAGAAAGGATGCTTAGGATTAATACACAACAATTTGTCATGTGTTATCATGACTTACCATTCATAAGATCATGCTGTACAAAATGTGCCTTTTATTCATGATTGCAATGTGTTAAACTACAAGAAACTCCTAAAGTTTAAAAAATGACATTAAATGAAATGCAAAGTCAACCTAGATGTTTTGGATTTATAGACATACCCTCTCAAAGAGCTTCTGTTTGTGTCATAGCATCATATGGCCTGCTGCACAATTCCTGCTGTCAAGTTCAGCCAATTTGTTTGGAAAAGTAGGAAGTTGTGTTAGTGCTTTTAGTCTGTCTCATTTAGTATGTCTTAACTTCCTTTCTAAATGTGGTAAGTTTTCTTTTCGCCTCACGCCGGAACACTCGTGTGCTTGCTGTATCACTTGATCAAAGTTTTATGTGCAGAGTTGGAGAGAGGTGCCCTTCAACAATGGCTTCACAGGGAAAAGTTCAGTATATTTTATCTCACTTGACAGAAGATCAGATACAAAAATTAATCACTGAATTAATATTTCATCAAACACCACGTTTGCCAGGACGCTGAGAAAATATTCATTTGATGGCAAATTATGCATGAGACCTCGGTGGTCCGGTGTGGTGCAGGGTGGCTGACTGACAGGTTTGAGATAACTGCGTGTGTGTGTTTAACTCACCGTTGGCACTACCTGTCTATCTGACCGCCTGCAGCCATGAGGATGCTACCTGGACAGAAACTTCAACAGCACCAAGAGCTTTTCCTGCTGTCAACACAAACTGTTTGTGGGGATTGATCCTGTGTAACACTTTATCCCCTCTGCACCCCTACACAACCTCATATTTTATCTAGATACATCAAAATTTAAACCCCTCCTATGGGATTGCGGATAGGAGTTTGTTGTTGGGGAGGGAGTTGGCTTGATGTGGTGGAAATAAGAGGGATAGGGTTTTCTCATGATCTGTTCTAAAGGTTGATCTGTAGACGTAAAGTAAGGCTGCTCCAGTGTTTGACTTGTCCACACATACAGCCTTCATGGCTAGGGCCAGTCAGGCCACCTGAAGGCATTTCACACCCTCTTCCTGCCTTTTTTTTTTTTTCCTGCCATCTTCTGTAAAAATTGCTAGCCTGACACATTTACATTTACTACACGAGAAAGATCTTGAGCTGGTGTTTTATTGTGAATATAAACATATTCACACAGTCTAGTTTTTTAGCATCTCGTGATCATTGAATTTTGTTGCATGTGATGCAATACCGTCTCTGCCTGTGGCCATTTCTCTAATTGCAAAAGCCTGCTAATTTTCCATTTCCAGGGCTCCCCTGGCCTGACCTCAGCATTCAGACAGGCCATAGATCAGGGCAGTTGGACTCCCACGGGGCCCTTACAGGCCTGCAGACCTCCAGTCATGTCCCCATTTACCCCTTTCACCGTCATCAACAATCCTGCACCATAAACAACAGGCTTCCTCTTTTGCTTACTGAGTGATGGCGACCATAAGAATACAACTTGGTGTCTCAGATTTCAGTTTCAGTTGCTGCTCCTCAAAGCAGTTTTTTTTTTATTTTGCATTCCCACTAATCAGTATGTTGACTTACTTGAACCTTGTGGTCCGCATATGTTAGGTGGTCAACTTTATTAATTTTGTTGGCTGCCTTAAAAAAACATTAAAAATGAGTCGAACCATCTCAAATATTTGCTTGAATTTATAGGCATCATCACTTTCAGTCTAGTACCATTTATATTTGTATTTTGTTGTTTAAAAAGGTGACTATTCAATCAATATTCAATTAGTAGGTGTTAGAGAGAGAGAAGAAATGGATAGGCGAGTGATTAAAAAAACACTGATAATTTGCTGTTAAAAAAATCAGTTTTAGCATGAATGAATGTGTTTTATCCAGAAAGTGTGATATTTTGAAAAATAATCTCCAGAACTTTGAAATAATTAATTAGATGTTACAAGATTATATTTGGCAAAAAAAACTTGACTGTAGATGAAAGTTGTTGTTTTTTTTCCCTCAGACCCAAAGTTGATGAGTTTTAGGTGATTATATCTCCCTCCTCCTCCTTTGAAATCCCTGCAACAAGCTTGTAGCATGAGTCAACAGTGCCATCTATGGATCATTCAGATTCACTGAAAAGCCAAACTTGCCTGAGAATGTCTGAAACCACTCAAAAAATTCAAAGGAAAAGATCATATTCTTCAGAACTATTGTTGATAGATAAAAAAAAAACCCTGTAATTATAATAGAAAAAAAGGCCTATCCTTTTTCTGGCAGTAGTGATAATAGCAGAATGACAATGTGGCTTCTTTTGGGCCCTTTGCTCTCATCGCTGGCTGTGCATGGCAGTGTTCCTTTGAACTGTGTAACCTGATAGACTTGCAAGCCGCACCATACCCTGTCCCATCCTGCTAGGTGCTGATCTTTGAACCCCGCTCTTTGAGGAAGAGAAATAACATTTTTGGGGAAGCACTTTAGGACATTTTTGGCTTACGGCTGTATTTTCATAAAAGGAATTGCATCTTCTGCAAGGCTTCAAAAGTGAGCTGGGATGTAAGCATTAAAAGAGAAGTCTCTCTAACTGCAAAACAATTTTATGTTTCTGTTTAGAGTTTAAATACTTGCGATCTCTTTAGATGGTGTGGAGGCACATTACTTTTAAAATAATATTTTATAAGTTGTGTGCCCACACTTCACTGTGCGGTCGGTCTGCTCTTCTTTGTATTATCTGCTCTGATGTGTGATACAGATCAACAGTGTCAGTCACCCCTGGCTGTAACGCCAGTCCCCTGCTGCCCAAAGCCTGCAAAACCCCCTCATATTAGTCATATCACATCCCTCAAGTCTTATATCCTTCTCCCTGTGCTCTGTGACCTGACACAGTGGCTCTTTATGCCCCGTGACCCAGCTCATGTGTGTCTGCTTGCATGCACGCTCGTGTGTTCAAGGTCAGGTCAATCTGGGCCTCTGTTCCACGATAACAGGTCCATCTCTGTCCTGCTTACACACCTCTACCTTTCTTCATTTCCTTCAGTTTGCCTTCTTTCAGCACTTCAGATCAGACAGATCATTCCTCTCACCCATCCATGCGCTCTTCTTCTCTCCGCCCGACTCAACTTCAAAATAACTGGTGATGCACACAAGTTTTTAATTATTAGTTGTTTAGAACTTTAAGGAGCACGTCTATTTTACAGTACAAAGATGTTTATACAAGCAACACAACTCGTATGAAAGTGAGTTTTGAAAATTGTAGTTTTGGTCCCCTAATGTAACAATAGATAAAATACATAAAAACGAAAATGGCTCTATCTAGGCTAACTCTGTAACCTTTGAGCTGATGAATAAAGACAAAGACATTTAAGCTCATTAGAGTGATGAGGAACAATAGATGATATCTACGCACATGTTCTATTCCGCCAGCTCTAATTAGCAGTGCTATAACATCTCTGTCATACCGAGACCCGGCTTTGAGAGCGATGGAAATGTTACTTTCAGATCTAATTTCCTATCCTATAACGACTTTTCAGAAACCCTTTTTTCATAAAAGTTTGTTTTATTCTCTTGGATAATTTTGTCACAGGTCAGCTAACATCCAGCCTACCTTCATTTATGTTTTTATTTTATTCTTTTTCTTGAGATGTCTTGGAAAAAGTCCTGAAGAGGTGCCCTGAGACCTTTGGCCTTTGTAGATGAAACATTCCCTTCCTCTGTTGTGTGTTAAAACATCTTGTGTTTAGTGAGGTAATCCTTCTCTTAAACTCACACACACACACTCTTTCCTTCTTTCCATGTTTCTCCTGACCTTTATTAAACACACTTCCCCCATCCCATCCTCAGCCCCTACTACTGCACCATTATTGACATCAGCACACAAGAGTGGGGCCCTCTGAGATCATCAAGGCAGTCTGTCCACAAGTCCAAACATTCTTTTACATTCTTCCCTCTTTCCCTCGTTCTTTTCGTCAACTTTTTCTCCATTGTATTGTTGTCACACTTTCATCCGGACCCTTCAGAAGCCCTGCAATGTCTCGTGCCAAGTGTCCTGATGGAGGTGCCTCCTGCTGCGAGAGGCGAGAAGAGGGAAGAACAGAAGGGAGACGAGAAAAAAAGGAGCAGAGAGGAGGAGGGAATCTCTCTAGTTGGACCAGGAGCTCTGTAGTATTGATTAGGCAGCTGAGGTGTAGTGAGACAAGATGTTGAGGAGGGGTGTGAACCATGAAAGGAAAGGAGAAGGGGGGTCAAAATCAAACATCCAGGCGCTCTCTGATTACCAGTATGGTGCCGCATTAGACGTACATTGGGGGCTCAACAGGAAAATGGATTTCTTTAAAAAGCTGCTTAATACATAAATCATGACCTCTGGGGTCACAGCCAGGGTTTAGAAGATCAGATCAATAACAAAGCTGATGCAGGCTTGTTGTAGGTGGTTTGCGGTGCACAGAGACCTCTAAATGGTGTTACTGGAAGTAGCTTACAAACAGTTTAGGGCCAACGCACAACCATTTGTACAAAGTTTATTTTATAATTTGATTTCACCTAAGTTCAAAGTGCTTTATTTAAAGATATATTACAGCATGAGCAAGTATAGATTCCTTCAAACAATTGTCTTTCAGGATTGCCTCTTTGTGATAGCCATTGTTATCTTTTCCTTTTCTCTGAGATTCTTGTATTTATGTTGGTCGACACAGTGGCAGTGGGGTTGAGATTGCAGGCTTGTTTTGCACATGAGGAAGGATAGCATTAGCGTTGAGATAATGGCGCTGTGTATTGTTCACCGGCTGTGTGGAAGTGGTGGGACAGGATCTATTAGATGCAGGCCCATTTCCCACCAACTGACGCTACCAGTCCCCGCAAACATTAGATAAAGAGTCAAGCCTCGAGCCTTTGTAATTTGTTTGTATTTTTCTGCTTAATGTACTTTGCTCCATCTTGTTTAGTGATGATGGAAGCTGATAGCCTTATCTTGCCTTGCCAAGGGCATGAGCCACCTCAGACTGCTTGGTTGAACATTGTCCCAATGAAGAATGTGTGTTTTAAGTCTTTTTTTCTGTGTTTTATTTTGATGCCGGATGCTTAATAGCTATTTTTTATGAAAGGTTATTTGCATTGGCGTTATCAGCTGGCACTATATTTTATGATCTCCACTGAAATATATGTTTACTATTATCAAAATTGTATTGTTACAATTTTGTTTAAAATCTTTATTATACGTTTTTTAATAGTTTCTTTATAGTGCATTTGAGTGCCTTTTTCATAACAATATCAATTACCTATTATTACATTCTCAATGCCCTGTACTCTTTAAAAAGTTACATTTAGACTTGATTTAAAGATAAAATGTTAGATCTGTGTGACTTTAAGAAGCTAATGTGTGACTTATGCCAGCTATTTATATTCTCTAAGCATCAGAAAATTCAATGGATATTCTAAGATGTTTAAGAAAAACAAAAATAATGTAGAAAATTTAATTGAAAATCTTTTGAATTCACCAGTATCCACAACTAGTCAGGGCGGCTCAATATTGTCTGCCTCATAACAGGTAGTGTTAAGTCTTTCAACTCCCTGCCATTCATCTACTCAAATTTAAGAGCTCTTTTATGTTTTGTTCTGTGAACCATTCCCCTCAAGAAATATTTGTGGCAGGCCCCATCACCTCCTGCAGTTAAAGTCATGACCAGCCATAGAAAAAAAAGCACTGTCTGGAGTCTGAAGAGTAGGTTAAACCAGCATCACTGCTATATTTTCCTCCAGTCTCTCACTGGGGAATGAATAGAGGTGGGGGTGTTTGTCATGTCTTTTGGATCTATTGAGGATGTTGGCCAGGAGAGCCACAATGCCAAAAGCCTGAAATTTGACCTCGCTAGAAAAACATTTACAGTTTGGAATGTGTGTGCACATACATGGACACTAGTACTTGTGTGAATACACCCTGTGGACTAGGCATTTGTTTTGGACCTTAAAAAAACTGACATTGCTCTTTGATTTTGCTCCTCTCACTTTCTGAAAGCAGCTTCTTACCTGAGATGCTCAAACAAACTTTTACCTCGGCCAAGTGGGAATATTGCTACGACACAACCGGGATCATGACTTTGTTTTATCCCCCAGGGAAAGCAGTTACTAGTACTTATCTGTTATCCTTTTATTGGTGAGAAGACCTTGAAAGTTCAGAGGAAGTTATGTGATATATTGTCATGTCAAAAATCACTATGAAACTGTTAATCAACTAAAAAGGAAAAAAAAAAGAAAAAAACATTCAGTGACTATTTGATTTATCTTAAATGTTGTGGTTTTTATTACCTAATAATAATTAAGCTTGTTTGCCTAAATTGCACATATTCATATGCATCAATTAACGATGTCTTTTTCTCCTTACAAACATTGATTTTTTGTGTGTATGTTAATATGGAAAACCTCTTTGTGCTTGGCCTGCTGAAACTAGAGCTTTGTGCTTGTTTTGGCTAAGTTTCCATTCCTCCCTGTCTGACAACTGGCTAGGCTCGTGTTTACGTAACCATATATATCTAAAAAGAAAACCAGGAAACATTAATCTCTCTAAATTTTTGACCCCAATGAATTTCTACATTTTCCAGCTGTGCATCATGACATATTTATGCTCAAGCTCTAGTGCTGAAAACAGTTCAGTCTTTGGGAGCATAAAGTTCAGTCTAGGAAACCGTACAAAATGCAAACTCACCAATGTAATTCTGCAGTGGTACCGTCATGGATAAAATCTGTTTTTTCTTTCTTTCTTTTTTGTCAGGCCCAAATAAGTGCACACTTACCTGTCACTCGTCAGATTTCTTTGTGGTTGATAATCTTACCTCACTCATCGTGTTGAGGAGACAATGTGTCAAGTCAAATCCTTTGTTGACTGGTCACACCTGCATAGTGACCTAAGCAGTAGATAATTCTATCCTGCAGTCTACTTCCTCTCTTTCCTTCTTGATGCCCTGACCTACATGTTTTCTGAAACTGGTCGAGGCATTTAGACTTTATGAGCCGCAGGCTTAGTGAGAACTTTGTTTTTTTTGTTTCAACGCTGTGTATAGTTTAGGACTGACACGTGTTGAATCATCTTGCCAGCTCGTCCACAACCACAAAGGAAGAGCCCGTCACTCAACTGCTGCTTCAAACACATAGTACCACCAATTTACTAAAGAGGAATGTGTTTTGAAAGCCTTTTACGAACAAGATTTTGCCTGATGTTTGTTTTACAGACACTCGCAAAGCCTCTGCGTCCATTTTTTATGTTATTACGGTGGATCACAGTGTTTAAAGTGTTTTGCCCTGTCTAGATTTCTTTAAGAAGCTTACAATCTTGTAAACTTAGAGTGTTAAATATTTCTGCAATACATTCAGTTGCAATATTGTTGTTGAATATTGTGATAACAATATTAGTTGCAATAAATCCACATTTTCCTCTCTTTTTTTCCCCCTTCATCATGATTCTCATAACACTCTCTGTGTCCTTTAACATTTTGGCCACTGTAATTTGAATTGGCTCTGGAGATTTAAGGTGGTTTTCTGATTGCCAAATATGTTATTGGCATGGAGTTTGTGTCTATGATTTATGACAATCTTTTGCAATATTGATATTGCACACATTGATATTACAATGAAATGTTTTAAATGCAGCCCTAATTGCAATTCTATGCATACTTTTCCTCTACTTATAACTCTTTTATCTACTCTACAATACAAAATGATAGTAAGGAACAAACAGGCAGTCCTCTCCTACTAGCTCAGACTGAGCTTCCTTTCATTTTGGTATGTCTAAGCTGCCAGGGCACCCCAACACGCCCCAGGACCATGTCAATGTTACATTAAACACTATCACTTGACCTTAGCAGGCCCTGTCCCGGTACTGCATCTACTTCAGCAGCTACCCCCCACCCCCCCATGTTCCCAACAGGAGAACAATTCCATTACATTACAACAGGCCCTGAGCTGGGCTAATGCAGAGAACATTAAAGCCATGTCGCATCCAGTCACTTACTTGATGGATCCAGGAAGGGATAGATGGGAGATGGAGTGGAATGTTGAAGATGAGGGGTACAGGATTAAAGGCTCTGGGGTCGGGCATAGTGATAATGTGATGTTGTGATTGCAGCAATGGAGAGGATGAGGCAGTACCCTGGTGCCCTTGAGCAAACTGTCATTCAAAGCACTTTAATTAATATCTCTACCTTGTCCACCTCCCTGCCATCACAGATAACACACTCCATACAAGAGGTGATTTATATAAAACAACACATTGTACATGCAACAACTTTGAACTTTATAAAAGGAGCATTTTGTAATGGAAATTTATGGCCTTTTGGTTATAATAGGTACAACCTGGCAGCTCTGGGCTCCTGCTTTTCAAGACAGACTGATGCAAGCATTTTGGAAACCCACCATTTTGCAAATTGGAGCTTTGTATTGTTAGGGTGTATAATTAGGACCTCATTGTGACAGCCATTGAAAGTGCATTAATGAGGGTTCTGATGTATTCCATATGAATATGAATATTGAATTTTAAATATTTTATGGCTTTCTAATTGCCTTGGTTGCTGTTAATGACTTTGACTGTTAAACATTACCCTGACTGAATATCTAGCAAGGCTAAGTACCCTTTAAAGCTGTGAGCTGAGTCAAATTTTTTTGTTCATGATTTTTGTCTACTGTACGTATCTTTGGCACAAATACATTTCTTGACTGAAGGCATGTCTGTGACTGTGCATACATTTGAACCAGTCTTTTACTCCTTTACAAAGATGGATGCATATATAATTACAAAATATATCACACACACTACCTTGATATAGAGTTTAATGGCCGTATCGTTTCTTTGTGGAGCATGTCTGCTGGCCTTAATCTTCTCCACAGCTGACATCTTAATAACTCAGCCCTCTCCATCCATTTCCACAGGAGACATCCGGATGTGGGGGAAGGATTAGTTTAATGAATTTGACAATTAGTAACAGAAGTTAATGACTGCATGGGGCTAAGTACCCTGATGGACATAGCTGGGGGGACTAAGGACTTCCATTGCTGTGGGCCATAGATCCTCATTAATAGCTTCTCTGCCTGTTGGAGAGGACAGGGGAAGCCAGGCAGTGCCTTTGTTTAGTCTGCCTCTGATGGAGCTGCTAGGGCTTTGGACCATTTGCACAACACCATGCCAGAATTAGTCCCTCTATGGACAAGAGCTCATGCCGGGCCCCAAGTCTTGGACCAGGTAAAGCTTATTTTAATGAACAAGGGTCATTTAACATAAAAAAGGAAACTGTGACATGGAATCAGGGCAGAAAGCTCTTTTCTTAGATCTTGTGCCAACAGTCTAGACAAAAAAATGGTTTGTGGGCCTTCTGCAGACCTCTGCCTTGATTTATCATCATATTACCCAGATCCTACCTCTGATTCAGGCAAAACATTATTTAGCCATATAGCTCTTGGAAAGAATTTTATTGTTCCCTATTACTATACAAGGCTTTATGAGCTACCATGTTACTATGTCAAATATTTTAACTTTAAACCATAATTTTTTCATTCACTGTAAAATTAAACTCTGTTTTTTTATCCCAGTATGAATACACATGGAGTAATTGCCAAAGTATCTATCAATTCAGATGTACTCCTCCTTCAAAATAATTTATCCTACCTTCTCCCCCCAAAATGTAAGATTTAAATTTGCAAAATAATATCCAGAGCAGCAGTAGCTGCCCCCTCATTCTTGCCTGTCTACTGTTGGTAGCTATAATGATGACAAAAAAACACATAGCCACATCTAAAAATAACTTTTTTCCAAAGCTACTTCCAAATGCTCTAGCAGCAAGTAAAGGGAAGATGAGGTATTTATCTAATGTTATCATTAGTGTTGAGTAGGCTATGTGGGGGTGTAAGCTTGTCTGATAAGATGTAATGAGAGCCAGAAAAAAAGATGAGCCATTTAATTAGACAAGTTCAACTTTAGAGGTCCAAGTACCTATAAAAGTCTGCCTCCTGAGAGAAAGAAAGAGGGAGACAGAAAGACTAAAACACACAAAGAAGCTGTTATTTGTTGTTGCTCTGATGCTCTGATACTCCTGTCAGGTCCTGCCAAGTTTAAAGCCAAGGGACTAAATTGGTGTTGATGTTGCACACTCCTTCAACTCTCTAATTTGTAAATCTTTGCCACTTTCTCTCTGTCTGTCCTTATTCAACTCTTTACCTCCTAATTTGCCTCTTTAGAGAGTGACAGTTGCATTTAGAGAAAAGGTTATCATTGTATTAGAATAGAGTGTTTTCCTCGAGGCTTACCTCAAATTACATGACACTGCCTGCAGCCCCCTTTCGCTCTATGCTAGACTGAAATGTTATCAGTCTGACTTAATTACTGTCACTGAGCAATGGAATTGGCTCTAATGTATGTTTCACTCTCTGACACACTGGAGAGATATTAAAACTTGAGGAAAATCCCCTCTTAAGACACCTTCGTGGTTAACTTGGGTCAAAGAGTTAATTTCTGACTGGGCTTGTTTGGATGTGTTTAGATTTATACCTCTCATCCTCTGCTGCACAGTAAAGGCAGCTCACATATACTGCCACACACACTCCCTCACACGCCCACACACACATAGAGCACATCCTTTATCTGATTAGCTGGGACGCCTATGTGTGTCTGTGTGCACGAGGTGTTGTGCGTTTCAGCTCAGCATCAGGCCCGAGGCAGGGCATGGATTTCATTTAGGAAAGTATCAAAGGTTTACACCGTGTTCACTTTAATCAGCATGTTTATCAGGCAGAGAAAAATTGCAGGAAGGGACCACAGGGAGAGGGAGGGGCGGGGGGTTATCTTAAGGACCAGTAGCCAGGGAAATTGATAATGGCTACAAGGTAATTTACTGGAGACTCGGGCATCCCTCCACTGCTCCTACCCTTGCCTCTCATTCTAATTACAGCCCATGTAATGTTCTAATGAATCTGCAGGTGTGTGTGTGTGTGTGTGTGTGGGTGGAAGAGGGGTGTGGAGGTGGGGTCGGAGACATTTAAGACCATGTATGTAGTTTCATCAGCATGGAGCTCCTGTTTGATTGTGTGTGTCACTTCAGATCAAGCGTGTTTTGTGTAAGTAGATTGGATGCATCTCAGGGCTGTATCAGTAACTCTCAAGTGCATTGTCCCACTGTTTTTGAAAATTAAATATAATGTGAGAAGCAATTAGATCAGCCTTTAGCATTATTAAAGATGCATGACACAGACTGAAAGTTCAGATTATACTTTGGATTGTCACTGTGGCTCCATCTTTTGGTTGGGCGTGCAGAAGACAGGAGCTGTGGCCAGACTGTTGAGGTGCAGAAACCACCTTTGGCAGTTCTTCTGCCTCCAGAAACACACAAATGAAGCATAAACACACACATTCACTTTGAGAGGCATGTGTGCAAGCCTCCAGGGGATATGGGCTGGACCAGAGAGGCCTTGATGGGACCAGAGTGTAAACATCCCCACAGGATTGAGGTCCAATGAAAGGCATGAGCTGTCAGGAATTTGTTTTCTCTGTCTTCCTTTCCGATGCGTGTGGTTTCATGGATTTGTATGGTATTGTTCATATAATACCATGGGTACAAGTTGAGAAACCAGTCATACTGAGAGACTGTGACATAACAGTGTTTTTACAGCGCATGTTGTTTATGCTGTAATAAATAAGGCAAAAAAAGTTTCCCGTCTTTTTGTCCTTACAGGAAAAGAAGGGTGTCGAGGCAGTGTCTGTAGGGGCCATCCTGTCTGATTACCAGAGGATCCGTGTGGAAAATGTGTAAGTCAAACACTCAGAATTCAGAGCACACTTTGTGCCTAAAGTGCATTCGAATTTGCTGCAAACAGGCCTCAAGTGACGCACACTCTGTGGTTCACTGAAGGAAAAGAGTACATCCTCTGTTGTCTTTACCTCACTGTGTGTTCTAAACTTGGACTGAGTTTTGTTTAAACACATGCACATATACACACATTTTGTTTTGTTTATCCCACTTTATTTAGACTAGCTTTGATTTTATGGTGTGGTTGTGTTTTTTTATGGAGCAAAAGAGAAAAGGGATGAAACTGATAGTTGCAGCATTGTTTTGATTTTGTAAAATAAAAAAAAAACATTTGTCGTTTTTTTTTTTTTTCTGATTTACTGTTCCAAGTCCTTCACACTTGTTTTTGTTTCTCCTGCAATGTTCTAACGTATCTTGGAATTCACACAATGTAGCACTTTTTAAACTCTCCACTTATTAGCAAATAATAAATTTAGTTACTGTTAAACTATTATTCACATACATCCTCTAAAGACAAACATACACAGACATATCTGAAGCATTTTGTAAAGAGTAGGCATTTGTTAACAGCTTGGCTCAGTTACCTACAGTATATACTTGTTTTTCACATGACTATCTTTGAAAGAGAAGCCACAGTTTTAGATTAAATTTTTTGTACTTAGCCTGCTCTTAAACAAAGCTGTTGGCTCCGATGGCAGATAGAAGATGCTGTGGGTTTATCAAGATAATAGTGTTACCTTTAATTGGAGAAATTACTCAAGTTTTAGCCAAGTTTTGAAAATGTTTTGAAATTGTTCCAATGTTGGAAAATATTGAATATTAACCTCTCTGCATCGCTTTCACCCGCTCGATAGATGTATGCGACTTGGTTTGCAGCCCTTGGCCTACCTGTGGCGTCGAGACCAAGAGTCACTCCTCTCTGAGATGATATCATCTAACCTACGTGCTATCCTCATCAAAGTTGCCGCCTTTGGTTAGTGAGGTTCTCTCTTCTCTTTGTTTCTTAGCTAGAAAGTGAGCAATCTGATGTTACCTCAGTTCTAGTCTTCTCTTTCCTTTTTATTACTTGCTCTCAAGATACCATGTTGGTCAGGTTGTGTATCAGGATCAAAAGAACAGAATTTGGATAGGTGAAAGATAGCTGTGAAAACAAGTACTGTAACTCAAGAGAAAAGGAGAGAGCAGCAGAGTAAAATTCTGATCATTAATCTGTGCTTTAGCAGTGATGTTAAGACTTGCGCCAGCGGCAAACGTATTGAAGCAGAAAACAATATGAAATGATAAGAAGTGCATAGGGAGGAGATGTGGGGGAATTGGGATTACACTGTGATATTGGGAGGTTGGGTGGCAGTTGAGAAACATTCACAAGTGATTGCCCTGTGCATTGCAATGCAGCCTGCCAATAATTGACTCGTGTGTCAGAAACGCTGCATTCTCTGCATATGCATAGCTTTGACTACATGGCCCGTGATGTGAAGATTAAAATATGGTATCTCTTATTCACAGTTTGCAACTGCTTCAGCACTGATGAGAGAGGTTAATGTGGTGTCACATGCTCTTTTTTTGCCTGAAAACAGAACGATCAGATTACTGTAAAACAGGAGCGATAGAAAAAAAAAATCTCTTTTCCTCTTTCAGGTACATGATGTTAAGATCCCTGTCTGTATCTGCTTTGACAGTGCAGTTTGGATCCTTTTTGACTGTGGCAGTGATAAATGATAATTATGACTACAAATGGTTCTTTTCTTATCAACTCACAGAGATGAATCATTATATACACACTGTTTGCGTGCTGTTAAGTGCTTGTTGTCACCTTTGGAAGCAATCAGTTGAAATGGGGGCCACGGCTGACTGATGACCCACAGAGCTGAGTAATGTGTTCGGGATATTTAACATATCTTTCAACACTGCTCAAATGACGCCTTATGGAATGCACTTGCTAAACCATTTATCTTTGGTGTTTAAGTTGCTGTGGCCATTTCTTTTTTTTATGGCTTTCATAAAGCTTATTTTGATAATAAATAATACAACATGTAAGGTGCCCATCAGATGTGGAGTGATGTCAGAATCCATGTCTTCAAGATTATTTTTTGCTCTTGAATTATTGTTATTATTTACTTACCAAAATTACTATTTTTTATTAGAAAATAGAAAATATTTTTTATTACATATTTTTTTTATTACATGTACAGCAATAGAAGATCTAACCCTGCAATTAACAATAATTGATCAATCATTGCCAATATATCCTTATGATTTTTTTATTTTTATTTTTTTAAGAAAACACCCAACTTTAAAGGCTTCAGTCACCCTCTAACCCTGTTCCCCTACAAGGCTTTCTAATCTAAACACAACTTTGTCCAAAAGCAAATTCCCAACATTTTTTGAAAGATTATAATTAGAATGGAAGATCACCTCGGGTGCCTTTAAGTGTGTATCTTGGCCTCGGCACTGTAGATGTTTGTGTGAGTAGGTGTACGTGTGTGTTTTGGCTACAAGTAAAAAGAGCAGATCGTATCAGCGCTGACTTCTCACCTGTCCCAGGGCAGTAGTAATTAGAAAGGAGAGGATTGAATGGGGGGGAGGGGGGCAAGTGCTCGAGGCATTTTAGGCAGCACTTATAATTGCAACTTTGGTAGGAGCAGGTCTGAGCAGTGAGGTGTGCTGTTTAGGGGAGATTAGGTGACAGAAAAGCGTACCTGGTGGGCTTTGGCTTGTGTGTGGCAGAGCAGGAAAAAGAGTTTGAGGGATTTACTTTTACAGACCCCAAGAAAAGAAAAAAAAACAACTTTCACATGGCAAAGGTTAAGCCTGCATCAGAACGTCAAACTGCAACATCTTATGACATTTTGTAGCAGTCTGAAATGTGTTTTATCTATCTATCTATCTATCTATCTGTCTGTCTGTCTGTCTGTCTGTCTGTCTGTCTGTCTGTCTGTCTGTCTGTCT
>JAOXNZ010000002.1:8605850-8623872 GCA_028566095.1 Kryptolebias brasiliensis | reverse complement strand
GTCTGTCTGTCTGTCTGTCTGTCTGTCTGTCTGTCTGTCTGTCTGTCTGTCTGTCTGTCTGTCTGTCTGTCTGTCTTCTCATTAATATGTTATATGAGATTATTTTCCTTTATTAATCCCTTTAAAACACTAAGGAAAGTTTTCATTAGCACTTTTTCTTCCTTTCTTGCTTTATCCCTTCAATAAAAAGACAGCTATCTAAATGATCCTCAAAGTAATAAGCCTTCTTATGTGTGCAAATGGCAGGGAAAAAAATAAGAAATAAACAATTTTAAAACATATTTTCTACGATGCCAAATCTAATAAAGGTAAATAAGTTCCACCACCTTAAGTTTATGCAAATGAATGAAAGAATATGTTTGTAATTAAAGAGGAATGTATTGTATTGTTGTGGAAGTATCTCTTTAAAATGCATTATTTCTTGAGCTAACCTCACTAATTGGCATTTCCAAAGGTAATATTAAATATTCATGTAATTAGATAATTGATTGATTAGTGCAGGTATGTATCGGGGCACAGGTTCAGCAGTTAATTGGTCCTGAGCTCCAAGGATAATTGGCATGTGTGAAAATTAGGGTCTGTCTGTATGAACTTTTACCCTTCACATGAATATAACCTTTGAGCTACCAAAATGAAATTTACTCATTCTTAAAGGACAATTAATAATCAAAGATATTAAAGAAAATTTATTAGAATGTTTTCACTGAGAACAACTGATTTATTTATAGTTTTTTTTTTTTCATTAGTTGTTTGTTTTATAAAAAATAGAAGATTCCTTAATGAGATGGTTTGAATTTTGTGTTGTTTGTATTTTTCAGTAAATAATTTATTAAATCTCCAGTAACACACAAGATAGGATTTGTACATAGAAATAAGTAAGCTGTTCCACAACCTGGAAGATTTGTCTTTTTTGTAAGTTAAACTTGTACTCTACTTTATTCAATTATTTTTTACACCACAGTATCCTGACATTTCCATTTGTTTCCTGTCTAATGTCATTAAACAGTGAAGGTATTTTTGTGTAACTCTTTAGACTGTTTTTCATATAACATAAATGAGACTAAACTGTGGGAAACTGTGGGCCACTTTTGATTTTCTTTGTAAATCTTTTACCCTTCACTTTAGATCATAGACTTAATGTCCCAAAATGGAAATAAAATATATAAATAAATTTCCAGCCACCATAAAAGGCACTTTTATTTTTCTGCCTGTTAGCAAAATATCTTATAAAGCACTAGATGAATTTTAATTAAACTCTCAAAAAGTAAACAGTGTTCAAGGGCAACCAGCATAAAACAATCACCAAATCTGTCGTGTAAGTTCACTTGCTGTGGCGACTCCTACAGAAGGGAGCAGCAGAGAAGAAAACTAATATTAATTAACTTTTGCAAAGACAAAGATGACTATAACTCAGTCAGTTTTACAAATTTTGAGCTAAAAACATTTTGAGAGGCATTGCCATGACATAGTCCAAGACAAAGATCTTTATTCACAACTTTGGCATGCAAAGCCTTGGCTGATATACATTTTTTTCAAGGAATGCAAGTTTCATTTATGACTTTTGTAGGTTTTACGCTGACCACATTTTACAAGCTTGTTATTACCCCCTTTTTTAGTGATTTGTTTTTCTAAAAGTAAGATTACATTTTGATGTGACTGCAGTTCATGCTGCCCATTATACTACTCACAGAAACTGAATTTCAGATAAGAGCTTGACAAATTTCACATATAATCGTATCATCCTTTATACCATGCCACTTTCCTCCTCTTCTTTCTTATTTCCCTTCTGTATTCCTCTGTCTGTCTTGCAAAGATTAGGTGATAGTGAGCAGCCATTGTTTTGGCAGGGGTCTTTTAGAGTATTGTTTAAAGGCCGATGTGGCTCACCTATGAGGGAGGAGATGCTTATTTCATCCTTTTAAAGGCTAAAATGTTACATATCATGAATCCAATTTTCTCAGCCTTTTCTCTCTGAAGGCAGGGATTAAAGCAGAGCTGTCAGCTGATACACCAGATCTTAAGACAGCCTTCAGATATCCGTAATACTGCGCTCAGCTCAGTTTAGATGCTATCTGGAATCGCCCCGCTTTTAATTTGGCATTAGGCTCTGTAAGCAAAATCACAAGCAGTTTCAATTAAATAGGTAACCCAATGCTGTCGGTTTACAAAAACCAAAGTCTTCAAGGGGTAAAAGACCAATCATGGTTGCTAAAAAGAAATGAAGCAAGATAATAGTCTGGAGATAATTGTGTTTGAGTACTAGAAGAAGTGAGAGAAGCCTTTTCTTTTGAGTGGAATTTGTTGAGTAAAGAAAAGTTTTTTTGTTGTCGTTAGAAAACTTTGTTCTGAGAAGCAATTTTTGCAGAAAAACAGATTGAATGTTTTATCCATTTAGTAAACTCGTTTTGTTACGTAACTCAGTCATGACAATAAAACCATGTGCTTTATCCTTTCATTGCAATGCAACGTTCTGTTGCCAAAACAACTTTGACTTTTTAGAACATAAATAACGAACCTCTAGTGATATCATACAATTTACGGCACATGTACACTGATATTGGATTCTTTGGGCTGTACATGACATGGAGTTCTGCATTTCCTACATCTGTGCAGTAAGACCCAGAGAGTTGACAGTCTAGTGAATTCTTGGCATTCTTTATTGTGGTCCAACTAGAGCCTTTGCTGCAGCTTTTGTGGTGAGCTGGGGCACATTGACCATTTGAGATGCCAAGGAGGTGTGTGTTTAGTCTGCAGTGGTACTTAGGTGGCTTATTGGTACCAATGTAACATTCATTTTAATGCCAAACTCTAAATTTCCTGACAGAACGTTGCATTGCAATGAAAGGATAAATGTTATTCACTTCACCTCTTTTACCTTTTCTTTCTTTCTGAGCTTGGTCGCCTTGGTTTTCTGGTTAACTTTATCTTCCTCCTTAATATCAACCTCCTAAATGCCGACAGTGCTTCTAAAAAATGCATTTTCTCATTATGGGAATCCCTGGTTTTAAAGTTCACTGAATTTAATTGGTGTTTTATAGGATAATATGAGGTAAAAAGCCCCTTTAAAATAGAATCATTCCTCTCAGTCTCTCTTAGGGAAGCTCGTGTCTCTCCAAAGTGTGGTCTTACTGTCTCCAGTGGCAGACTAATGGCAGCTTCTAGTGGGCTTATTTGGGTTTAATGTGGCATAATGAGGTTAGGTAATTGGGTTTAGGTCAAGTTGTAAAACAGGTTTAGAGGAGACAGAGATGTGAAGATCATGTAAATGAGTGGTGTTAGATCGCTAAAGGCTCACAACTGTGGCTACTTAAAGACTTTGCAAAGCATATATTGTACAAGTGCATGCTATCCTTAGGTACAAATGGTTCAACTAACCTTAATTCAGTATGGAACATCAATTAAAAAACACTCATACAAGTGCTAAGTGGTCTTTGGAGAAATAGTTCCACAATAATGCCGTCTTTGTATCATATTGTCACTTACTTCTGTCTTTCTAGGTTTCAGTCATCCCCTTCCCTCATTCGAAATATCAAATCATGTGTCATATATAATTAAGAAGCTGGGAAGTTAATGAACATATTAAAAAACATTGCACATCCACAGCAACTTGGGGCCAATTTTTAAAATTTGTTAAAAGGCATGACTAATTAAAGAGGATATTTTAATTAGATTGAATTTTAATACTTTTTTTCACCCTCCTTATTACCTTTGTGGCAGGGTTAAGATGAGAGGATGTTGAGATTAGATATTCTCACACTAATTAAGACTACAGATCCCCTGGGAAGAGAATAAGGGTCTGCTCATTCCGTCTTTCCGCACCCTGTCTACCCTCCTTCTTTCCTTCCCTCCTTACTACTCTGGCCCTGCGTCTTTACCCCCGTAGCGCTGGACCACAGGGACCTGGAGGAGAGACACAGCTGGGATTAAAATGAACGCGGAATGGGATGCGACATCCCTCCTTCACATCTCTTCTCCATTTTCTCTCATCTTCCATCCATTGCTCCCCATGGGGGCCTGAAGATGACACATTAACCTTTGAGGTTGTCAGGGCATGAGAGAAGAGAGATTCTCACATTAGGATTAACTTTATTCATCTAATTAAACACATGATTGTGCCAACGGACAGGGCCATGTGATCTCCACGAGTGGAGGAGCTATGTTGGATTTTCAGGGAAATTAATAGGCCAATTCAGCAACTATTTTTTTTATTGCGATGGCATCACTGTCACAACTGTACATCACTCAGTATAGGTCATCAGCTACTTGTTAATGATTATGTCAATCACTTAGTCCACAGCTACAGAACAGTAAATGAAAAATGTTGAAGAATAGGGCTAACTTTTTTGAATAAACATCAAGTAGCACTTGTTTGGGTTCAATGTCTTTGCCCTTATAGTGTTAAAAAAAACAATCAGCTTTTTTATGGTAGCATAAGCAAATAACTACAATACATCTTTTGGAATTTCCTCAAATCTTGCATTTTGCATTTATGTCCTGTTATGTTCTTTATTGTTCTATTCTCTGTAGAGAACACCTGCTACTCTGGGCTTTGTTTTTTATTGTAGCGGTGAAGAATGTGCAGTTGGAAATCGTAGGCTGCACTTTCTGCCTGAAAGGAGTGACAAGATGAAATAGAGTTCACTATGATAGCCTCAAACACAAGCATCTAGAAGACATTATCAGGAATTACTTTTGCAAATGAGGAAAAAACATCCAATGCTCAACAAGCTTAGTAAAGCGTGGACTGTTTCATTTGCTCTTTCATTCTTCCTAATACTTTGTACATAATCCCTAAATTAGACTGATCAATGTGCTAATCTTTCTTTGAGCCAAGAGATTTTTGATTTAGATTTCTTTAAAAGAAAAAAAAGACTGCCCCTTTTTTATATGGGGACTTCTTCTTTGGTTGGCCTATTTTTGTTTTATTGTCTGAGGAGTGGGGGCCAGTGAGCCTGTATTTTTGGAGTGTGGCACCACTGGGTATACATGCAAAACTCCACACCACCCTTCTCTTCCCCTTCTCCTTTTCTCTCTCATGCCAGTGAGTCACTTCCATACACCGTTTCAAGGGAAGGGGAGGAAAAAGACAAATAAACAAGATCTCTTTCCAGAGTTTATATTCTCAAAGAGAACGAAATGTGTGTGGGGGGGTTGGCAGGCAAGGGTGTGTTGGGGGAGTCTGTGGCCAGCAATTGAAAATTGTTGCCCTTACCCAAAGAGATCTGTGTACACTACTTGCAAAGTCAAACAAATAGAACCAGGGTGCAGGTTTATGAGAGTGTTTGTGCGACTGCCCGTAAACCTCCCTGCCTGTCATCTTCAATCACTGTTCTGTTTCTGATCAGACCTTGTTTTTTCCCCCTCTTTTTTCTCTCTTTCTCCACACATTTGTCTCTGTGCTGTGGCATTTGTTTGTGTGTTTCTCTCTATTTGTGTTGTTTTGTATATATTCTTGTGCGTTTTCCATGCGGATGCCAGGCCTGGATCCAGAAAAGCACTTAGGGAAATCCCTTGCTGATATGGAACCCCATCTGAAACAGGTCATAGACTTGTAGATACCCTATTTAAATATTGACTTTAGTGCTTTTATAAATTTGAGGATTAACATGACATAATAACATTTAATCTAGTCTAACGTTTTATATACAACTACATGAATTAAAATGTTTTGTTTTCACTGAGCAGCTCTCCAACAAGTATGGAGTCCATATCTGTGGTGAAGGAGGTGAATATGAAAGTTTCACCCTTGATTGTCCTCTCTTCAAAAAGAAAATTGTCATGTGAGTAAACCTTTATACTGTTGCATTTCTTTCCAGCATTTTTTAAAACAAAAATCAGGATTTTTTTTTTTTCCATTTGGGCAGTGATGCAGCTGAGACAGTGATCCACTCAGCAGATGCTTTTGCTCCAGTTGGCTACCTGCGCTTCACCAAAATGCACACAGAGAACAAACACTGCGTGAGTCAATCTTCTATTGGTATACCTTGGTTCACAAATAAGATCAGTGCTTTTCAATAATTTTGCAAGCAAAAGTTTGACCTGCTTTCAGGACGATTACTTTAAAACTGCTCTCAAGGCAAAAAATACAAGAACACAACCTCTGGGTGTCTGATTACTTTGTTGAACGGAGGAGAAACTCCACTCTGCAGGGTAGAGTTCAGCTCCAGAAGGCCTTCCCAACTCTCTCACACACAGTCTTGCTCTCGGTCTTTCCTTTAATCTCTCCCTCTTGCTCCTCTAGCCCCACGTGGCCTAGTTTGACATCTGCAATATTTGCTGCAGCCTGAAACTACGCCCAGCTTAATAAACATGTCTGGCCACATTAAGGCGCTTTGCATTCAGGTAGATGGCTGCGAGGTCACAAACGAGGGTTGCAGGGAAGGAGCAGGAATTGACTTTTGGCAAACTGGAAGCTGAATAAGACCTCACAAGTTACAAGAATGATAAACATTTCTCTTTGACCTGTAATACAAGTTGAGAATCCCCAAATTATTGGAAGAAAGCTTTAGTGAATACAGATGCTTTATTTTGATTTTAATTACTCCGTTTCAGATTCTTTAATCCTACTAACCATTCCATTTTCCAGGTGCTACTTGTTTTTTGTAGTTGTGGTAAAGGTTCCACCAAGGAATCAACACACATTTAAGACAGGCAGAGTGTGTGCATATATTTCTTTGCACATCATGGAATAATATGAACATGTGCTTTTGTGTTTATGCACTGCTTTATGTATGTACTGTACATCTGCATGTTAGATGGGGGATGGGACTGTTATGGACAGGAAACATACCCCCATCCCACAACAACTGCGACCCTGCAGCCTCAGCCCCTGGAGCTATGTATTTTTTCTACCACCCCCATTACACAGACATTGCATGCTCCCGCAGCCCCCCCTAGGTTGCTGGGAGAAGAGCAGGGAAAACCAGACCTTGCAAGAGTGGGAGAGAGGAAGGAGGAGGGATGGGGGGACAGAACCAGGGGAGAACCTGCCCTGGTTCAGCCTTCCGAAGCTCTTCTCGTCAGGGTGACAGATCTGCGGTGACACCAGCACTAGAGGAAACGGCACCGAGCTCAGGGGGTGGGGATGGACCACCATCATTTGCCCTCCTTTAATGCTAGTCAAGCTATTTTTCATGCTGGCCAGGAGAGAGAGGCTGGAGTATAATTAATTTGATTATCATATGGCCTAATGCGGCTGACAGGAGACGAGGGGGGTGAATGAGTGTCGGGCAGTGCGAGGGGAGCATTGAGGAAATATGAAATATGTATTTAAACGTTTGACACCCCGGCAAGATTTGGCAGGTAATATGTATGCCTTAGAGAATGGTAATGATTTGTTATTTAAAGATGTAGCAGGGAGCCGAGGCAAAGTACAAGTAAACGAGTAAAGAAAAAAATAGTAAAATCCAAAAATATGTTTCACCCATCTAGTCAAGTGTTTTGACTGACAGGCAGGATGATTGAATCTACAGTATCAGAAAACACCACTCCCTATTCGCCTGAACCACGAATATGTTAGCATGTTGTTTTATATTCATTCACCTTGAAGTTATGTGTGTCTGGGTCCTTGTCATGTAAGAATGACACGCACACACTCAGCCTACTTAGTTGAAAAAGGTTGGCTAATTATACAGCGTTTTGTCTGTCTTTGCAAAAGGCTCTGTGCTCTTTGGTGGGCATTTGGCCTGATGAATTCCCTGTGGCGCTTTATTGCAGGATGTGGTGGCGAGAGCTCTGCCCCATGGTAGTTGTCCTTGCCAGAGCGCCATTGACAAGATGACTGAAGAGGTGGAATATGCTGATCAAGCCGAAGACAACCAGCACAAATTTACATCAAACTGTGACCTTAGTTGTCAGCGGGGCCACGGTGAGATTCATTTGTTGTGAGACTCGCACATGCAGATATGCATGCATGAGTGTGTATTTATGTCTGTGTGTGTCAGATGATATCTTTGTGTGGTTTGTGCTCTCTGGATCTGAGTCGTATGTGGCCAGCATCATAATGCTGCTGTTTGTGAATGACTGTTTGACAAAAGCTGTCATTTAAGGAGTGTATTTGTGACAGTCTCTGAATTAATTTTGCTACTGTCATAAACCACATATGTATGCCTTAGATTTTAAACAAGATATGTCTTGGCTATAAAATAGAAGAAATACATACTTATTTTTAAATGTTTCAAAAGTTTTTACCAAGCATGAAACATGATTCATGACACATGATCCAGAATAAATTACACATAATGCATGGTACAACACAATATACATAGACATAAGGTATGTTGCATGATACAGGATATACGACACAAGATCCATGACACAAAATACTTAATACACTATACATGAACATGACAGATAAAAAATGTTACATGACACATAATAATTGAGGTATATAACATGATGCACAATACATGATGATGAACTACTACTTTTTCTACTCAGAAAACTTGTGGAAATCCTAACTTGACAATCTTTTTGTTTTCCAACAGAAAACTCTCCATCATGTTCAAAAAAAAGCTCCAGAGGCTACCAGTGGATCTCAGGCATTAATGGACTTAAAAGTCAAGAAATTGGAATTAAAGGGCAGACATCAGCAGCTTTCACACAGCTGCAAAGTAAGAGGAAAACGTAAAAAAAAAAAAACGCAATAATAAACATGTAATATTTTCTTGAAGAACAATGTCTGCAGTAAGAAAGTGATAGTTGTTTAAATATTGTGTGCATGATACAATTTTATATATCTTGAAACTCAGTAAAAATACGTGGGTAACTGAAAAAACACATTTCTGTCCACTGTAAAAATCAATCATCGAAAAACACACAAGTAAACTAAGCTGTGTTTATTTTCATAATTTTATCTAATATAACTAAAACATGAATTTAATTACTTGAGAGGTAATTTAAGTTGCTCCATAATTTTTACATCAACAAACTGTTAAAAAATAACTTGTTTAGGCTTCTTTGTCTCGTGGTTGCCATTTGTTCGCATTTCTGCGTTATCTCTACATACATTGAGAGCTTTAGAACTCATTCCTTGCTCAGAAGTGCTTGTCAACTCTGCAGACAAACCCTGTGTGTCAAAACTCTGTCAAAAGAATAAGATAGCAAGCTGGCCACCATACAAGGACAAGCATTTCAAATTAACTCAAAACCAAGCTTTTTTCAAACTCACACATATACACAGGCATACACACACGCACAGTGCAGCCATGTTGGACGGGTTATCATTCTGCCCTGCAGAACTTTAAAAGTACATTTCTTTTTTTCTCTTTTTCTTTTTGATGGAGATAGAAGAGCAAAAGATGAAAAGCATATTTAATGTTTATGGCGGTGCTTGGCTGAACAGCCTTCACGGTGCAGAGACAATATTAAACAAGTTAATATTTAATGAACAACCTCTTTGTATGAGGGCGAAGTAGTGGGAGACGTTAGTGTTGGCAAAGGAAAAACAAACTTGAAGCTCTTTCAGATGATAGTAGGGAAAAGGGCTTTGCTTTAAGCACTTGTGCTTGCGTTTGCATCTAAGGGCTACAAAACTGTATTAGACTGCTTTTTTTAGGGGGTGGGGGGACACAAGTACCGCTTTAAAGCATTAGATTTTAATGTCATACTATCTACTTTTAAATGCAATGGTGATAACATTTAGGTGACTAGAGTTGGATGATTACTGTGTTATGTAGGTGTGGCACAGCTGTAAGCTTTGTTGGTTTAGCTAAACTAGTGCAAATGTTTGACTTTACCATTTGTTTACCTGCAAACAGAAGAACTGCAATGGGAATGGGTGCAATTTACATTTTTATAAAAATAGAAATTAATATATATTTTGTCACAGTTAACCAAACCTGCTCTTTTACAAATAATAATACAGTGGGGCTGATTGTGACGTTTTTATTTGGTCTCAGGCCTGCCCATTTTGCTGGTTTGTACAACTTAATGTCAACTTTAGTATATGTAGTATATATTAGTTTTTTGCCAGTGTTTTATAGAGCATCTTTTTCAGCTGAGGTAAAGATATGTCATTGTGGTTTGTTGCTTATAATGTGATACCTGTCTCCAGATGAGTTGGACAACAGAGCTTGGAAGCTGAAAAATATTATATTGGTTCATCTGTATGTGAGGAACATGGGCGACTTTGCTGTTCTCAACGCAGTCTACAAGAAACACTTTGATACAAACCCTCCAGCCAGGTAAAGGTGCAAGCAATCACGAGTCTACTCATGTTTTTCTTCATTCTGTTCAAACTTGCGTTTACTTTCTCTTGTTTATTTTCAGTCTCTGTTTGAGTTGGTGTCAGTGCAGCATTTATGAGAGTTTCATCTTGTATGCATGCAGGGTTTGTGTACAGGCACCTCTCCCTGACGGTCAGCTGCTGCAGATGGACTGTCTTCTCCATGACTGGATTGAGCCCCTGGAGGAAGGCTGCTTCCACCAGAAGGAAGCCCTGCATGTCCAGAGCCTGTCCCACTGGGCCCCAGCTAACATAGGGCCATACAGCCAGGCCCTCAGGGTAAGGCTCACAAACCTCCAACAGTGAAACAGGTAGCCATGCTGACAGATTTAATTGCTGGCAACAAAGGAAAGCATTTGCTTAAGTAATTGTAATATTTTATGAAGGGCTTCCATTTAGCCCAGCTTTAATTTTTTGCTGTTTTGTGGTTGCAGTTTTTTTCTAACAAAACATAAAAAGTCAATTTACTGTCAAATTTGTGAGCCCAAGGCAATATATAAATTCCCTTCTAATTGATTGATTAGTTATTCACCTTTTATCATTTTAGCCTTGCTATCTTATATAAGAATAATGTTGATAGGGCTATATAGTTATTTACATTTCATTGTCATTTTTTGTTCATATTTTTGTCCTGTTATTCCTATACACACATTATCATACTTTGTTTTAAAGTCAGGAACAAAGAATTGAGGGCCAGACATCAGCAGCTTTCACACAGCTGCAAAGCAAGAGAAAACGTCAGGAAAAATGCATTAATAAATATATGATATTTTCTTTACAAAGAAAGTCTTAAGTAAGAAAATGATAAATTAAAAAGAAAAATGTGTACATGATATTTTGAACATTCATTTATCCTGCCATATAATCCCACTTGTGTCTGACTTTTATGATGTTTTGCGTCAGTATGGTAATTACAGAGCAACAGCTCACATGCTTTGTTGTGTATCTTTTTTTTTTGTCACATGAAAATATCTTGTAGATGTGTCCCAATCGTTGATGAATGTGTGTATATGCATATGATTGCTGTTTTAAGTAACAGATTATTCTCATGACTGCTTTTGTTTTTCCATGCAAATATGCATCCATTTTATAGTTGTGTATCTACTTTTGCACTTGTTTGTAAAGCACCGTCTTGAACGTTTTTCACATTGTTTTAAACCTTGAAAGAATGTCAAATTCAAAGGCAAAGCAGAGGAAGTGTGGGCCGTGGTTGCACGGTTGGCTTGGTGTTGTGTTTACCCAGTGTGTATTATATAGGATTACACTTGTCAAGCTACTGTCAACAAGGATAGTGTCCATCTCCTCCACACTGTCCTTGATCCTTCAGCCAAATCTGTCTATGAGTGAGAACATGTGTGGATTAGCCGTTTGCTCGGAGCTTGACGGCATATCTCAGCAGTGTGTCACTGAAGTTCAGTTTGGATTCTTGAAATGTAACCTACAGACTTGAGTTTGCATTCAGTCTGCAACAGTGTTTGATTTCCTCAATGAAGCCTCATCGAGACATGAAATTAAAGTCAGCTGTATGTTAGTGACGGTGCCTCTAGAAAAAAAAAGTCTAATCTCGTATTCCTCTCATTATTATTCATATTCATAGCAATTTGAGAAAACAATGAAGCGAGTTTGCTTGCATGGCACTTCACACGACCCCGGTGTGGTCTCTCAATGCATCTCCTCCTCCATGCAACAATGGCTTAATTTGATCAAAAATGTATTAACAACTCTTCAGCGCAGCTAGAGAGTTTTTACATATTGATACAATTACCCCCTTGCTGTGAGAAAGCATGCAGACCCCCCTCCGCCGCCTCTCAACACTGCCGTGTTGTCTTCATCTTAATGACAGTTTTCCTTGGTGACTGTTGCTGTGTGACACCATAGAGACAAGGGCTCAGGCAATCACAGTGAGAGAAAAACTGTTGTCTGAGACGAAACAGTATTGTTGAAAATAATTAGTAAATTAAAGATGGTTTTAAATTTACCAAAAGAACAATTCCATGTCCCGAAAGTGTACTAAGTTCTGTTCAGCACTGGTGCTTTTGAGATGATGACTTTGAAGCAATGAGCCAGACTTTAAATTAAACTTAGAGTTTCATTGTTGGTTAATAGTTTTCTTTATTGTTTGTCAGCCAGGTAGAAATTAGAAATGCTTACCATTAGATTAGTTAGTTCAGTTAAGTAGGACTATGAACACAATGTTTATTGTCCAGTTACATTGGGCTACTTTATTCATCTGTGTCCAATGATTTGAGAGACAGCACATGGCCAGTGACAGAAAATGGCCTTACGGAACATAATGGTTGTAGGTCTCTACATGTAGGGCTGCCGCCGGTGGAAGCATAGAGGAACTGCTTATCGGACTGGCATGTGATGGATGCTGGACCTTCAAACTCCATCCATCTATTCATCTGTCTGCTTGGCTTGTCACGTCTCTCAGCGTCAGCTCTCGGAAATGGCAAGCTGACTGAATGTCGACTTGTTCTGGCAAGATGACAGATTCAGATCTGACTTGATTCAGAGAATTAGTTAACCTTTTTAATGTCAAAGCTGGGGGGCTCTTGATGTATTGTATGTTGATATATAATCCTGCATCGGTTTAGTTTAAAGCCCCAAGCTACATAGAAAAGAACTGTTATTTAATTTATGCTTTGTTTTATGCTTTGTCATGTTATTTTTTTTGCCTGATTGACACATGTTTAGAGGCTACTCCATAATAAGAATTGCAGCATAATGATATCTAATTATTTGTTAGTGTGGAATTAATTTTTGACACTAATTGTTTTGTTTTGCGGTTCATTTATCAAGAATTTAATGTGAATTTGCCTGTCATTTGTTTTAGATAATATTTACATAGTTTAATTAAAATGTAAGCAATATAACTTTTTTATTTCACAATCAACAAATTATGTTTTTGGACATCCACATTTGTCGCAGAATCGCAAAACAAATTATAGCATTACAATAGCACACTTTTAAAAGAAAAGTGTTTCTTGATGTATTTTCTGTTTGAAGATTTTAAACAAATTGTCCTCACAATTACAAAATAGCTTCATTTTTCTACTCTCAGTATTCCACTTTTTTTTTTCTTTTCTAGCTGAAATATGTTTGAACTAATAACAAAAGATTACATCAATGCCTTAGCAGATACACTAAATTGGTCAATCATCTGGAGTTAGCAACAGGGGTCCCCCCCCCCATGTCTATTCAAATTAATGCTGCCTATTTGGTCACATTCCCTTTGGAGGCACATTTACAGAGGCAAACACAATAGCTAAAGCAGATCTGAATAGAAGGACTATCAGCTGAATGGTTGTTAAACATCTCCTCTTTCCTGTTAAGGCAAGTGGCTCACCCCTGGGATATTTGCCGGGGAAATTATACTCACTGATCACATTCTGTGGGGTGTGTTTAGGGAGCTGCCTGCACCAGCCTCGGGTTGCGAGTGCGTACCGACCCCTTCGCCTCGATCCCCTAATTGTGAGTGACAGTCAATATTGAGGGAGATTGTCTTGCACACACCAGCGATAGGATTTGCATTGGATTTTGAAAATTGTCAAAGTGGACTGTGAAGCATCAAGAGCGAAGTGGATCTGACGCTGCCTATTAGCATCAAATAGTGGAGTGTTATCGAGGCGGGTGGTAGAATTTGAATAATCTTCTTACAGGAGTCTAAATATCTAAAAACAATGGATTGAACTTTGTCTGGCCCTTTTGAATTGAAATTAAGAGGTCAGGCTGAGTTAGTGAGGTGTTTGGCCACCCATGTTGACCGGAAAAGATTGTGTAAAAAACCTATACAGAGTTACCTACAGAGTTACAACTGATCATTATTCATCTCTGTTTTAAAAGAATTTTGCTGCTGTAGTTTTGTATTTTCAGCTAGAAGTCTAAACACAAAAAGTGTGATGAATAGCAGAAATTAAAGTTATTGCTTTACTTTAATGTTTTTTTTCTCACTCAGAATGTTTCTTTGCTGCAAAAAAGTCAGCTTTCAAAAAAACAAACCACACACACACACAGCAACACTTTCCTCCACCACCCACTCATCAAACTACTGTCCCGCCTTTAAAACTCCAAACTTCCTCAGCTCACATCTAGAGACTACATCTACCTCAATTATAACAGAAGAGTAATTAGCTAAAAAACAGTGTGTGTGCATGCGTCTGCGTTCGGGGAGGTATTCATGCAGCACGAACAGATTAATTAGGACATTTAACTTCATTTCTAGTACAACAAAATTAATCCCATAAAATATGAGGCGTCTCTGAGGAGGTGCCTGTCAGCATCTGATGCCTCTCCCCTGTTTGCCATAATCTATTAAAACCCTGCTTTTATCTCACCTCTCCCTTGTCATGCGTTATGGATTTTTTCATAAACATGGCCCATACTTCATAAATGTCTCAATTTTCTAGTCTATTAACATTACTTCAAAAGCGCTTGATAAAACAGGAGGGCATGCGTGAAATAATGCACTAATAATATGAAACGCTGGAGGCTAGAACAGTAGGGGCGGCTCTCCAGCATGCACGCTCAGACAATGCAAGGGATGTTATCAAGTTTAATAAAAGAACAAATGATCACTTCCAACTAGGGAGGAGGGGAGATGAGGCAGGGAGGAAGGGGTGGGTTCACAAGGAGAACAGTTGTCGAGTAATTGAGTTGATGAAAAATGAGGTCTTGAAGGCTTCGCGGTTTGAGAAGTTATGCGATTGAAGGCTACTCAGAGCTGTGGTATTCTTCAGCACGTGTAGTTACTTGCTCCTATTTGCAGCAGAGGATGTTAACACAGATTTGTTTTCCTTTTCATTTCACTGAAGGCATAAGCAGAATAGGCTCGTTGTTTCTTTGCTTGAATGCCTGAGTTGTTTGCAGCGAGTTGGACCTTTTGTCTGGGGAGAGAGTCGGAGAGGATTTTGACTGACAGACGAGCCTCACCTCAGAGCCTTTCCACAGAGAGCATTGATTCAGTTCCTATCTCTGCACATCACCTATGTAGGCTTGTTCCCAAGCACCAGGGTCAACTGTCTTCACTTGAATTGGGCAAATAGGAAACGTGCTGATCAAACTCAGTAAGACCTGAACACAGAGACATGTCTGCTGTTAGCCCCGAGGCTAAGTCTTGCAGGGACACGTGTGGACACACACATACACCTGTGTGCTCTTTGTGGTAGGCTCTATGTGACAAGGTGAGCTGTTGTGATCGTTAAAATGAGTCATGGGTGAGTCACTGTAATACACTCATGACTAATAGGAAATGCATAGCGTATTCAAATGGCAGGCACATGCAAAATAAACATTATCTCCAAGTATATGTTTATGAAATTTTTACTTTTATGCCAGAATGCAAAAACAAGAACAGGACTTCTTTCCCCCTCCACTTCTTATACATCTCCACATCCTAAGAAATATATTTGTTTTGACACATGGGCTTCGCTTCATCTTGGGACAGTACTGAGCTGCTGGACGGGGGATGGGAGCTTGTGTCTCTAAATTCAGACACGTAATGCGAGAGGTCAGATCACACCACCTTTTTAATCTGATGAGGGGGTAGTTTTATGGAAAGTGGTAGACAGCAACAAGGGTAATTATGTTACTTCTAGCGCTGTCCTCCCAGGCCCCTGTCTTCCCTTGCTTACCCACCATGACGGCAAGGAGACTGACCCGCCTTGGCGGTAATCATTTTCATGAGACATTGGTGTCTTTCACTACAGTAGCCTGTGCTGCTGCTGCAGCTCCATGTGGGCGCAGGCTGGTATCGGCTTGTACCAGGCGAGGACAGGGGAAGGACTGGATCTGTCAGAGTGCATCGGCTCTCAGACGGTCGCATTCGCCTGTGCTGTGCTTCTGCCTTGGCCCCTGCCACACTCCCACTCATTAATGGGCCCGGGCCTATGACAACTGATCCTAATTGTCTTTGAACAGCTCTTCATGTATTATTGGTGCCTGACTGCCTCAGTTCATGTCAACAAGCCATTGGAAGTTGGGACAGGGTAGCTATCGTCCCTCTTTTTCTTTCACACATAAGGCAAAAACAAACATGAGGAGATACACATCATAGTCTTTGTATAAATGTAGGCAGAAGTTTATTTCTGCAGTGATCTTTGCAGGACCAAGTGTCCCTCAAGAGGCTTTGCAAATTCACAAATATGTACAGTCTGGGTAAAGGGCATAATGGTATTATTTTGTGTCTATTTGGGGAATGTACCAAAACATTATTGTAATCAGTTAAAGTGTTTGAATATAAATACATTTGATAAATGATAGATGCTGATTTTTAATTTGAGGGAACTGCATGCTACATTAGTGTGTATGTGTGTGCATGAGAGCAATCTTGTTTGCTTCTCACTTTGTCACCACTGATGAGCAGTGGGAGGGTGAACGGTTCAGAGACATCAAGAAAGCATCTGAAAAGCATCATGTAAAGATCTCACCACTGCAGACATCTGCCGAGACACTCGTGCTATTACAATTGCAATCACAAACACTCAGTCAAAACACATCAATTATTTGTAGTCCCATGTGTGAATTATTACCCCATATCCAACTATTTACTTCCCATTTCACCCCGATACTTGAATCCAGTAAAAGGAGAGGTGGCTTTTTATTTGCAGGATGAAATAACTGAATACCAGATGCATAGATAAAAAGCATAGCAGCGTGTCCTGTCCACTCCCATCACTGTCTGAGAGAGGAAAGATGTATGACCATCCCATTACTATGGTAACTAGCCACTATATTCAGAGCTGCCCGGGTGTGTTTCTTCCCCCTGCCGTGACGAGAGGGCATAGCTGACAGGGCCTGCACACACACAGTTGACACACAAACACACAGATAGGAAGGATCTGGAAGAGATGTCTTTTGAAATTTCATGTGTGGCAAATTTAGATATAATAATATGCAGGCAATAATACCTATGTGCTGTTCAATATTTCTTACTGATCATCTTTTATCCAAAACAATATCTTTTAGAAAACTGAACTGGAATAATTAAAATACAAGGACAGTTAAATGTTTAGCCAAAATCAAGTACAAAGTCTTCATGAGTTTTAGCACAATTGTGATTAGGAGAAAGCTTGGAAGATGTTATTATTAAAATGAAAGTTAATAACTGCAACCAGCCCAGATTTAGAAGTTTATTTCACCCAGTGTCTCTTCTGCTCAGCACTTTGCTGCAGTTAAAATGACTTTTGTAATTAAGCCTCTGCGATTCTACAAGTTGCTTACATCTAAAGCAGCCGTCAATGACTGGGTAAAAGTTAAGACCTTCACATATAACCTAATGATAAAATTTCCACCTTGTCATTATTTATTAAGCTATTTTATTTTTTAGCTGCACCACGAATGACTCAGGAGAGGGTTAGTGTTGATGTCTCATTGATTTTCAGCCTTCTGCTTCATCATAAATTTCACATGAAACAATTCTTCAGAGTATTAAGTTTTAACTTGGGTCATTCAGGTTTCAGATGCTGTTATTAAAACATGCTTTGTTGCAGAGAAATCTCGTGGAGATTAAAAATCTACAGCAACATATTTTGTTGTCTTTGGATATGTCAGCATGTTTACTTGAAATACAAATTTATTATCGATAGAGGTTCATAATGTAGGTGAATTTCTAGTCCCACCAGTGACAGCAGTGTAATAAAGACATGTTCATGGTAAGACTTCAGTCATACGATATGAACTATAGAATATTTACTACATGTCAAAATGTATTGAATTAAATGCAGTGTATTGACACAAATGTTAATATTTGCTGCATTTTTCTTGTGAGATTCAGAACATTTTAAGAACACTTATTAG
>JAOXNZ010000002.1:8572455-8596366 GCA_028566095.1 Kryptolebias brasiliensis | reverse complement strand
TGTATATATATATGTATATATATATATATGAGAAACATTTTTCACTTGAAGATGCTGTTTAGGATCAAAATGCCAGCTGTGTCTGTGAAGCCATAGGGCCCCATAGCTGTTGTGCATTGATAATTTCTCTAATCATGTGGATGAAGAAGCTTGCAGGGTTAATTGGGAGCATACTGGAGTCGCTACACGTGTGAAATTGTATTTACGCTGCATTAAACTACAAAGAGCTTGTTTGTCTGCGTGCATGCGAGAATGTGTGGAAAAGGTTTGACGACTGTGGAGACGGTGATGTGATAAGTCAAAAAATGTTAAACAGGCATCCCTTTGTGTTGACACATGTTCTGAAACATATTGAGTTTAAAGCATATATTTTTAATGCTAAATCACGTTACTGAAACAAAGAATTCCTGTAGCACAATCTTTAATTTTCGGAAAAATTGCTTTACTAAATTATTTGTGCTATATTTGCAGTTTCTTTTGTGAACAGCGCAGCAAAACTTTTTTGGACTTTTTAAGTGTACCTACTGCTGTGATTTTACAGTGGCCACATCATTATAAACTTTTCTTCTCTGTATTGACATTGCCCAGTGAGTTTCATTTACACAAACAATCTGGCAAGCCTCACAGTGGAGTCTTGAGAAAAGAGTGAATGAAAGAGTGAATAGGAGAGGATATTATAGCAGACTGACAGCACTACAGTAAGTGCTGAGACATAAGAACCACATGCTGAAGGCGTCCTGCTGGGCAGGAAATGTAGGGGAACTGGCTAAGCTGTGCAGCCCCATCAGCTCCCTGCTGTTCCCCTCCTTTACACCACTTCCTTATTACCGTGTTTACCGTTCGGCTTTCATGCCTGTCGGCCCTCCAACCCACCACACGCTCCAGGCACATGGACGCAAGTTAGAGGAGGGGAGGGAATGGGGAAAAAGGAAAACAAACACAAGAAGAAGCAGGTCACACCCCATCAGTGTTAGAGAGCTGAGCGCAGCAGATTCAAACTGTATATGCTTTTACCTGCTACCTACAGAGTGAAAGAGCACAGGGGGAATGGTGCATGCCCTGGAACTGAAATGGCATGAAGTAATGAGATGGATTGCGTTAAGTGGCTGGTGAGGAACACACACACACACTCGTTCTGCCACCTGCCAGCCCTCCTAACTTGCCACTCCAGCACTCAGCTCCATCATATATCAAACTCTGTGCTTTATCGGATTAATTTAATTAATGTTGTCTGATCATAGAGGAGTGAAAGTGGTCCCCCTTTCTCCACTCTGCCAGCGAGGCATGCAGTAATAGAGCTGTGATCATTATTCCATGTTTGCATACAGAAGCACACTAAATTTAGTACATTTAGCGGCACAGAACTGCTGAGCAATCTTCCCACCTAATGTTGAATTGTGGTAGGTGCGTTAAAAAGGAAACAAATGGGGACTGATGTAACCTTATCCGACAGCTCTTATAAAAAGTCAGCAACTGCGCTGTGGCAATGAAATCCTGCCAGAGGCTTGTGCACTGCAATGAAGTCCTCAAATCCTCTTGCAGACTGCTGGTTGGGTATACTACCCAGGCACTCAAGGCCTGCAGGGTGGCCTTTAAGCCTGGCTGAGCAGAACTCCCTGTCCTGTCACTTTTCTCCCTACTTTGCTTTCTGTTCCATGTTCAATCACTATTGACAAGCGCTGGAGCAGTTCCCTCCAGGAGAATACCTAGCCTGTGCCAGAAGTGCTAATATAACATTTATCAAAGCTCTGGACACGTATATGTGCTGTCACTTTGTCTGACATGCGGAGAGGTCCATGCTGACATGGCTTTTGTTGTTGCCCCCTTTGATTGTTATTGTTGATCACTGCAAACAAGCTCCCTTCAAAATCAGCACAGTTCAGAAATCTTAACCTAACCTCTACACATATATATATATTTTTTCACAAGTGTTTGCTTAAGTTTAACCTGAAGGTAAGTGCTGCTTCAGTGAATGTGGCAGATTGGGTCATGACGGGTCCATCTTTTGAAGGGATAAAGAGGCCGCCATTTGGTCTTGTCAATTATTTTGTTTTTTTTTTGTGAGTGAATACAAAAATAAAATGTAAGTAACCTGTTATTATTTTGCACTTAAGAAGTGGGGTGTAAGTGGATGAAAATTGATCCTGCAAATTGAAAAGGGGGTTAAGTGTTTTCTGCCCTATCGACTCTGACTAAAATGACAGTTACATAAAACACTCATTTCTCTCCCATTAGCAGATGAAGCCACCACCAAGTATTATTAGGGGGCCACATTGTAGCAGTGCTCTAAGACATTTTGTTTCTGTTAATGGCCCTCAGTCCAACGAAGAAAGAACAATATTTTGCCTGTTGAGATAAAATTGAGACTCTAAATGTGTGTGGCAAAACATGTTGTGAATGATCTCCTCATAAAGGCAAAGAGTCATCTTGGATAGAATCTGTCATTTTGGCAAATGCAACTCAAATTGAATTTATCTGTGCGTTTTATTTACGGTTGCAAACACTATGGATTCATTCTGAATTGTTTGTACTCTGTCATTACCAAGGGTCATTTCACAGTCTCACATTAATTGTTATGCTGTCTGCCTGTCAAGTAAAAAGCCTGTCTTAGTGCTGCGTGGTTGCATTTTTCTGATGGGCTTTACAATAATGTTGATGGGTTAGTGTTTGTGTTCAGAGACCACAAACACGCACCTCAGCAGTAGGGCCATGCATTTGATTGATTGTAGTGTGTTACAGAATACATAGTATATAATTTCCCATGTGGTTAATTTGTATACAATCTGTTTCATTGCAGAACTTGTGGGAATCTGAGCTCAAACTTGTGCCACTATTAATCGTAGCGGTACCTGCCTTACCCAGGGATGCAACTGTTGAGCTTCACGTAACTGCAGTTAAAGATGATCCCTCCCAAAGAACGCCCTATCAAATAACTACAAATGTGGCATGTGGATCTATAGAGTGCCACACTGTATTGACGGAGAACCACAGTAGTGGTTCTCTGTCACTTTCTCTGGACGTTCCTGGTGACAACCTGAAGGTTAGTGACGTGAAATGTGTCACAGAGGAAGTTGGCACCACATTCATGAAAGCCATGAAGATGATGGATTCTCAGCTGGTGCCACAGTGTGCAAGGGTATTCTACAAGTGTAGCCACGCCCTGGTTCACCAGATTGTTCAAGGTATGCCATCAAAGACACTACCACCAATCAGCCACAACTTTTGAATCATATTTTCCCTATATGTTAAAGGAACTTTTTTATGTTGTAAGGCTCTTCCTGATTATTTTACAAGTGATTTGTACAAAGATTTTAAAATTTTCATTCCTATTAGGAGAAGCTACTACTATAGGAAGTTTGCTTAGTCTACTACATTTAGCTGTGTGGTTTAAAAGTTGGGTCTAATGTTTATGCAGGATTTATAACAGTCTAATGTTTTTAATCATTAGTAGAATTTATTTTTTTGTAAGGTATCCTATTGAGATGTGGGATTTGTGTGCCACTCAGTTCTTCAACACTCTAATAATGAAACAAAGTGACAGGCTGTCTTGCTCTGCATTCTTTTCTCAAAGAAAGTTTGAGCTTACATTGGTTAAATCAACATAAAGTATTCAAGGAAACAGCATCCCCAGAGGATCTCCTCGCCTTCCTGTGTTTAATTATTGTAAGTCATTTGTTGTGTCTGCAGTGAGTACAGTAACCCAGGCAGCTGGCACAGTCTTTTGTCATCATTACACTTTTATACGCCACTGTCTCTGGCTCCCAGGATTGTAGGATCTCGTCAAAGCGAATGTGGAGCGGTATTTGTTTTATCCTGAGAGATGTTCTCTTCAGGAGAAAAGGGCAATGAGCACATCGATCACACAGACTTGGCTGTCAAGTCATCGTTAAAGCAGTCAATTAACATTTTTGAATCTTTGCCAAACCACCCATCTTACTGTCATTTTTACTGTGGCATAGGTTATTGTTTTCAGAACGCAGAATTATGGTTACTAGTATTGAATCGGAAAAGGTTGATCTGTTTAACATATGTCTAGATATGCATGACAGGAAAACTGTGTAATATGTGATATCTAATTATATCATTGTTACTGAGAATTTATTGTGCTCTTCTGTTATTCACAACAGTTAGTATAACAAATTTAGCAATAGCATTTTATTAAAAAACCTTTTCTAAAATACTTTATTTTTATATTGGGAATTTAATTATTAAGCCTTTTATATGTATGAACTATTTTCAAAATGTCATTGTATCGGTTAACTGTTTCTTTGATTATGAAGTGCCCAAATTTCTCCCCTAAAACCATTTACTAACTCATTATTGAGATCAGCTCTGTTACCTTCCAATGCTTATACAGCCAAGCTCTGCAAGCTTACCCAATGGCATTTTTATGGGTCACAGCCTGTGATCATTGGGTGAAGAATCCAAAAAGTCAAAGGAGAAAAAGTAACACCTCTGGCGTTAGCAGCCACAGCCTTACGATTGCTGCTGTCAACGAACAGACACACGGAGGAGCAAAATGTGACTGCACCCCCTTTGATTTACTTGCTTTAGGATTCACAGTTGATAGATGTGGCATATGGTTTGAATGAAACCTTTAAACATCTTGTCTCAACTTGTTACTTACGATAGAAAGGTTCTCAAAGATTGGCCCCCATAAACCTATAATGTTTTGGTACAGCCCTAAATAATATCATAAGTATAGAAAAGAAATAAAAGAAAAACACATTTTTTCATTAAAGAAATATGAATACATTTTTTTTACATCATAACAAAGAAATCAACTACAGTAGGTTGCCAAAGCAAATTGAGCTCATTTTACCTATAAACACTCTAAAACAAAGCTAGAGTTTAAAATATTCTTTTAAATCCTGAGACTTTTCTGGAAAAAGTCCTTGATTAAACTGTCATTGGTCACTAAAACCTTTATGTCTCACATTTTGTTGCAGCTTAGATTTTTTTTTTCTATTGTAACCTCATTATTATGCACATTAACATAATAAATGGTTAGGTCTCATCTTAAAAACAAGATAGCTAAAGAATGCTCATGCATCATTAACCTCAAAAGAAAAGAAAAAAAAAAACATCCTAAGTGTTACTTCCAAACAGAAACATCCTTACTGTCTTAATAAAATAAAAATTAGTTAACATCAACTATGAAGCTCCGAACAGCTGATGGAACCTGCAAAGTCATGCACTAATTCTCTGCAGGTTTATGGTTACAAGTATATACAAGAAGTCTTGTAATTTGTGGATAATTATGGTGATATTGATGAAAGAAAGGTGACTAAGCCCTGTTTCTTTATAGGTCTCTTGCATACTCCCAGTTCATTAGCTTTTGTCTGTTCTTCTTGGACTACATTTTTATGAGCCAACACTTGCTAGTTACCATCTTGTTTATGGGATAATTTGACGAGTTTGAGAGTCAGTGTAGAAAAACAAAAAATTACGGGCTATTGAAGTCTTGGCCCGTGCTTAAAAGCCCTACGAACCTTTCAGCAGGCTTCATCCATTTCAGGCAGACAAAACCTTTTTTCCCCCACCAAAACCTTTATATACACCCCTACTTTTCTTCTGCTTAGACTGACTGTGTATAACATTTATAACATTTTGTATAACATTTTGCATAAAAATTTGTTAGAGGTATTAGTAATTGTTTTGACTGCATCCATTTCAGGGTGTTATGTTTTTCCATGAAGCAGAGTAAGACTTATGGCAGGGCAACTTGGATATAGATTAGTTGAATTTTATTTTTTAAATCTTACTGCCAATGTCCACTTGGTCTTACAATGAAGTGACAAGAAAAAAAGTCAGTGAATCAGAGGAGGAAGACTGGGTGTATAATTGGAGGTGTACATACAATTTTGGACTTAATTTGACCAATTTTTTAATTGGGATTTATGTTACATTTGACAATTGCCTAAATTAAAAAAAAAAAAAAAAGCAAAGCATGGTCATTTATGTCACCTTCACCCCCCTTGTGGTCTCTCGCTTTCATGCATGTGACGACAGGGGCTGAAAGAGACTCAAAGGGAGAGCGCAATTATTTCCCATCCAGTGGTACAAAGATTAAAACGTCCTGACATAAAACACACTTAGTGCGCAAGGTGTGATGAAGGGTTTGTTTCTTCTCTTAACGAAACCATCCGATCTGTGATCTCTGTAGCCCGTTCAGTTGTCAGAGAACCCTCTCCAGAAGATCCTGCGTCCCGTGGCGCTCTGATAACACATATTTAGGCTTTGTATACCTTCCAAAAAGGCCCTGTGTTCAGTGGGGACATTTTAAGCTAGTGTATATTAGCTAATTAGGGTGTGGAAGCTCTTTGTGAGGATGTTTGGCACGCTGTGTGTGTGCTTTAAATGAGAGAGAACAAAGCTTATTAACAGCTTACCAGTTCTTGTAACCTCTGTGTGCTGATTTAACTTTGTTTAAGTTCACACAGATGTCACACAGTTATAGTAAAGTAACAGTAGATGTTCAAAAGGCACTACTTTATCTATGGAGATTCAGATAACTAATGCGCTGTATTAGACAGGTCTCAGTGTGAAAGCAACAGATTGACATAATAGTAATAGTACAACTGAGACATGGCGAGTCATCCAGAATGTGCAGCTGTATTAGGGAGTTGTGTTGGATCGCAGTGACCACACCCAAATACCATCCGTTATGTTGTTGTAACAGAAGAAATAAGGCTTGACTGTGAGACACTTGTGACCAATTAGTGTACAGAACACAAGAGGGAAGAGGGCAACATCCCAGCTGCCTGCTGCTAAATAGACAGGCTGTCATCAGGCATGTTCACAGTCAGGCAGCAAATAAACACACACATATACTGTATATACTAACAAAAAGAACTTAACAAGAGCAGAGGATTCAGTCAAACATATATATTTCTGTGGATGGGTTGGTGGGCAACTACAGTTTGTAAGTAACTAATGTTTGACTCCAGCTTAAGCTGTCATGTCACTAATCCTCTCTCTCGTTTTCTCCGTCATCTTGTTTATCTTTCAGGACTTGAAGAAAGTTTGAGAAGCTCTTTAGGAGAGTCCACCCCGTCGATGGCCTTTGTTCCAGTACTGGACCTGCCCAACTCCCAGATCCTCCACTTGTCCTGCTGGCTCAGTTTATAGATACTCATCTATATTCAATTCACAGCTCTAAACATCAGTTAGGCTTTTCTGGAGATATAACATATATATATAGTTGACAACTATAACAACCGAACAACTTAAAAAGCAACAAAAGGCGATGTGAAAAAGACCTCCCATCACTGTTGATTGTTTATATCGTTAATTGTTGATATCAGATAAAAAACAAAACAAAAAAAACAGCGTGTGTCTTAATGCTTTCTCAAAGTTTACCATTTGGAGGATGTGTTTATTCCATTTTGAACTCCAGAACCTTGGCCAGTAATCCAGTTTTTCCTCCAGCAGAGTTTAAAACCACAACAGCTGTTACTTTACCTCAAAGATAAGTCTAATGGAACTTCTACATCCTAAAAGTACATACCAGAAGACTACAGAGCACAGTCTACAAAGCAGTGTTTTATTTCAGGAGGTGATAAACTCTATCCCTTGATATCTTACTGGTTCTGGTGGAATTTCTCTGAGCTTGCTAGCTGACAGTCCTCATAAAGGCCCAGCACCACCTCTGACACCATCTGTTCAGCTGTAAACCTGCAGATTTACTGTGTGACTGGTTCAGGGCCGTGTGTAATGTATTTGGATGAGGTGAGTGAGTTTCTCTCTCATGCTCCATAGGGCACTAGGTGTGTTATTATTGTGTAATAGGCAATCAGCACCAAGCACCTGAAAAGATTAAGCCTCTTTATGTTTTCTATTGATTCTAAGGCAGCCTGGTTAATAGAAGAAGGACACAAGCACACAAGGCTTCAGGGCAAGTGTGCGCTTAAGTTAAGGAGCGCGCGTGTGTTGAGGAGATGTCAGTGGACGCAGTGTGACAATATTGGAAGAAAATAACACCATTAACCATTGCTCCTGAAACATTTGTTTTCTCAAAGATCATGAACCATATTGATAATCTAAGTTTGAATGCATCTTCACCCGGGCGATTCTCTTCATTGTGCTCGTGGAGCAGAGTGGGGTATTGATCTTCACCCAACGCGATGTTGTTCTGATTGTTGTCATCAAAAATTGAACAATAGAGGCAGCCGATAGAGCCTTAAGACTTGTATTGATTGTCGAAAAATACGAACAAGCAATTATTTATGAGAGCAAGCATTTGATTCTGCATAAAAACCCAGTGTGTGTTAATGTTCAGCTGAAATAAACACAACCTTTCACTGGAGGAGGATTCTGAATTTTCAATTGATGCTGCTATTAAATCATTTTAAAAATTTCAGTAGTTTTGTTATGTGCCTATACATGTCAGCAAACATCTGTTAATCTTATAAATAGGTGTCTGGTTTTATTTAAATGATTGTAATAAATGTATCTGTTAAACAAATGGCAGTTCACAAACACAACCAAACTAGAAGAGTTATTTTGGCCACAGTTAGTTTTTCTTTTTTAATTATTATTTTTGTTTACGTCTTAGTCCGACTGCCAAGCCATGTTGTGAATGTAAATCATGTTGAACAAACATGTGGTCAGTTGTTTTTCTTTTTTACATGTTTATGATGAAAAATCTGTATTTCTTTTTTTTCTGACAAATGCTTGTTTCATAATAACCAATAAAAAAATAAAAATAAATGTCATGCCATGGAGATCAATTTTAATTATGCATAAGCAATGGATATTGTTTTCAATAAAATACAAACATCTATATATTTTTATTGAGTTGTTTTTAATTATGAAATATTTAACACTGTTAAGGAATTCACATGTACAAATCTCAGAGCACAGAGGAGCACAACCACTAGATTTACTCTGCGCTGACCACTTTTCCATCATACATTAAACATTATATTCTGTCTTTCAGCAGGCGTGTTTTTATACACACTCTGGCAAAGCCACAAGTATATCCTCACAACCTCATCATAACCAATGTGATGGCCTGTGGCAGACACGTTTCTTTGTGTCCTCACCACACTGCGGCCTCTCTAAATGAATAAAGACAGGGTGACATTTATCTTTTTTTTTCCTTTCATGTGTTTTGTCAAATGTATATTTTCTACCAAGCTGACCTGCAACCACTCCACAAAGAAACTGGCTGTTGTGGCTAATATTGTCCTTTGTGTGGAGTGTACCAGCCTGCGGCCCTTGTCATTGTGGCCTTGCACATGGACTTTAACTGCGTTTCTTCCTCCAGGCAAACCCTGCTGATGTCTGTGACTTTTTTTATCCCCACAGCAGTGGGCTACAGTAGGGTAAGTCTGGCCTCGCCGCACGAGACGCCTCTTCACATCGTAGACCTCTTGCCTCGGTGACTGCGGTTTTGTTTGTTTTCATGTTGGAATCCTTTTTTTGTTATGTTTCATAATGTATTGTTTTCTTCCCCCAGATGGATTGTGAAAGCATGTCTTTATGGCCACAGCACTGACTAACTTTTTCTGGTTGCTGAACATAACCAACCAACACATTCTGTTCAGTGGTCTCTGCTCCCCTCTTGTGGTCATTTGAAGCACTACAGTTTGAATAAGAGAGCTGTCTGCTCCTCTTCCCTGTTTCTCATCATGTCCTCAGAAAGCCTGCTAGCAAATAAGACCATGAAGGGCTTCCAGTTGGAATATTCAAAAAAAGCATTGCTTGGAGATGCAAAGTTTAAGCTTTAAATGTGTGCAATATTTGATGGACAACATGGATCAATGTAACTCACATTTGATTCTTGTGATATTAAATCCTTGTTTAGGATTTTAATTTTTTTTTAATTAATGTAATCATTGGACATTTATAGTTTTCCTTAAATAGCTTATTTTTTAGCTAAAGCAAATTCATATTTTAGTGTTTTAGTTTGGGGTTCTTAAGTCATCTTTTTACAGAATTGCTTACACATGGGTCTGAAATTAAATGTATAGGATCTATTAAGCCAGTCAATGTTTGTAGATGTAAGCACATTTAGTATCAGCAGCTTTTCAGATGACACACCTTTTATAACTAAGCTGTCTGTAAACTTGATAAACATTGGTTATTTTATTTATGTAAAAATGAAAATATTTAACAACAGTACTATACAAAACTGGCTTTAAAATATGGCAGCTCCATATTTGTCAAACCAAGTGGGCTGTAAGGTGTGAAAATATACCGTTTTAAGAGACAAATAACAGCACCTGCCCAGAAGAATGTATACTTTTAACCATACAGGCCATTTAAGTGTTACGTTTGTGACAAAACTTTTACACAGTCCCTGCATGTCAAAACAGACAGACAAAATGAAACCAATGTTGAGAGATTTAAAAAATACAAATAAATTAGCTCGTGTTGATAATGAAATAAGAAGTCTCACATGTGTCACGAGTTTGGAGGTAAATGTAATTTGGATTTAATCTTTACATTTTGGGGGGTTATTTGCTTTGCTTCATATAAAACATTAACATTTATTTATATTAACATTACAGTAAACAAAAGAAATTGTGGTCAAACTATGTTTTCCCTGATGTGTAGTTTGTATATTTTATTTAGGAAGGAAATAGCGTCAACAAGAAAGGCAGCGGAACTAAAGATATAGTTTTGTACACAGGGACGATTATAGTGAGGCACCCAATCCAGGATATTGGTCGCAGGCAGCGCGTTTTTGGTTGTGTACATGCGTAGCCAGCTGTAGTTTCACGACTCATGCCGAAAAAAACTTCTTAAAGGTCTGAAAGCTTTATTGTGTTTTAGTGTGTCGTTATATTAAATATAGATAGTAACGTTTTCATTCGAAATTATGTTTTCTAGCTAAATGTAGCCAATTAGCCTAGCTGGTGGTTCATTGTCGTGAAAGCTAACGTTACTACGTATGTTGCGACAGATAAAGGTACCGCGTTTATCGATAAAAATATAAATAGGAAAGCTGCTAATTGCACATACCGCCACTCTTTATTGAAAAAAAAGCTTTTGAATTAGACTTTTACTTATTTCAACATTTCGATGTGTTTTGTTTCCTGCGCCTACTTCGCCTTCGGCTTCTTTGTTTTGTTTGTTTACAGTCTTATAACCAATAATCGTTTATTTTTGTTTTGTTGTTTGCAGAATTGTCGTTTTAGCTGTATGAGATGGAAACCACAGAAAAAGAAACTCCTGCTAAGAAGGCTGCAGCGCCTTCGGTGTCTCAAATAAATGCGGAATATGTCACACAGGTAATCACGCATAAAAGACCTATTATGAATTGTATATTCTTTTGAACTGTTTAGTGAACAACGTGCTTTTGTGTAGCCTGAGAAGTTGGGAAAAACAGAATGTGTCCCTTTATGATAATGACTGGGGGATGTTTTCCTCTTGATGGTTTTATAATTGGTTCAAGGTTAACAATTATAGGTAGAAACCAAAACATTCAGACATTTATATCTTGTTACTTTTAGGTCATCCACCTATATACCAACCTAATAAATTGTACTTTTATACATTGATTATATACTTTGTGTAATGTTGACTGTAAAGCATTTTTTTTCCTGTTTCTTGTTTTCAGTTGGCTAATAAATATTGGGCTCCTCATACAAAGGACAAACTACCATTTGACCCTAAGGTGAGTTATTCAAATCTGCATCTTAGAAGTGTTATAACAAATATGTCACAGGCACTTGATGCTTAAAAAAAAGTGTAGCTCATGTCATCAAAACAGTTCTGACCTGTTGAAATAGATGTGATGCATCTTGGGGTTTTGTGTGGTGAAGAAACTCTGTAGATTGGGTTTGTAGTAATTTGTGCTTTGTGGAATTTTAGGAGTGTATTTTGTGTTTTACAGTGAGTAGGATGTGTTGTTCTGCTGCTGTTGTCCACTTCTACCCACTGGGGTGTGCCTGGTCTGCAATCATAGCCCTTTTGACAATATATTTTTGTTATGCAGCCCATTTTTAGGTATCCTATTATAGTGTACACATGAACCATTCAAGCGAACCAAGTTTCTCGACAAATCGTGCTTACATAAATGAAGCTGGTATTGTTGAACCAGCAGAGTGAAAGCAGCACTATTGATTAGAGCAGTGGTTCCAAATCTTGGTCCTCAAGGAACACTATCGTGCATGTTTTCATTGTTTCCCTGCTCTTCAGCAGGTCTTCAAGTTCTGCAGAAACCTGTTAATCACTCACTCATTCAGTTCAGGTGTGTCAAAGCATAACAAGTAAAGCATGCGGGGACCAGGGTTGGGAATCACTGGGTCAGAGTAAGTAGTAAGAGAGATTGATAAACATTAGCCCCCCCCCACTATGCAGCCACAGCTATTTCACACATTGCACTGATGTTGAAAAGAGGCATCTCAGACCCATTTTAAAAGCGTTGTGTGGGAGGGGTTATCGTTGAAGTTGGCGGAACATGTCAAAAGTAACAATAATGCAAAGCTGACTACTGCTAGTATAGTATTTGTAATGTTGTAACAGTCATTGCTTTTGCCCTCACGCCAAAATGCAAGTTTTTGTTTCTTACAGTACTTTCCATTCTTCTGCTTGCCTTGTCTTTTGACGATTTCAATATCATTTTGTGTGTGTTCAGGTGATGGAAGATGTCTATGAGAAAGAGATTCTCATGTCTAAGTAAGTGACTATGTAACACATTTTACTGATATTACATGTTGAAATCTGTTGGACACATTTTATTCTTGAAAATCTTATTTTATCTTCTCCACTTCATATTTACAGATTTGCCATCAGAAAAATAATGCTGCTTGAATTCAGGTGGGTTTTTTTTTTCACTTTCACTTTTTTTGTTCTACATATTAAGCAACCATCAGGCAATGTGGCAACACTATTTGCAGTGTAGATAATTTATTATTTTTTTCTCCTTTTAGTCAATACCTTGAAAATTACCTTTGGGTAAACTACACGCCCGAGGTGTCCAGCAAAGCCTATATCATGTCCATTTGTTGCATCGTCAATGAGAAGCTCAGAGAGAACGTTCCAGCGTGGGAGGTAAAACAAAACATTAGACTGTCTATTTTTAGATACATTTTTAATTCTTATGAATCACACCATATTCAAAATATAATTCAAGAGTCTATAGTTGTATCGACCTACATATAAGTTCCTTAACAATACATACACACATTTTCTGTCAACATTTAAACCGCACAATCTTTGCTGTTGTGTGTTCCTTATAAGGTCTTTAAAAAGGCGACTAGCCATTTCCCATTCTTCTTCAAATGTGTGATGGAGGCTGTCCTGGCAGGCGAGGAGTCTGGCCTTACTGTGAAGGAACAAACTGTGCTTCTGGTCTTCCTGGATCACTGCTTCAACAGTCTGGTTTGTACCATTATCACATCTAGTATCTGGTTTAACAGATTAGGAAAACAAAATTCCTCTGTTTTATTTATTTTATTATATTTGTGTGTGTGTGCATGTGTCTGTGATATTTACAAGCTTCAAATCTACAAAAAATAAAAAACAAAGCAATATGAATATATTTAAATTGTACATTATAACACTCAATAATCTTTGTGATAAGCATTCAATTTGTTTATTAAACCATATAATACTGTGGTTTTAGTTGTGATAGTTTGAAATAACTGGAATAATAGCAACTTTGTTCACATTAAGTAATGTGCTAAGATTTATTTCAGTAATACTTAAGGTAGTTATTAGTATTACCCACTAGGTGGCAGTAGTACACAAGGTCTGCTGTTATGTATTCTGAAAAGCGGTTTGAGACTACAAGGAAACACTGCCAATGTCTCACTTTAAAATCTGCTGTGATAGCCTGCTGCACTTCGATTGTATACCATAAAGACCTGTAAATATTTTATTTGAAGACTTTTATTAAGAACTATAGTGCAATAACAATCTGTCATGCACAGTGGATTTGGACTGCTTCATCTCCCAACTTGTATGTCTTTGTCTCTTTCTCTCTCCGGATGCTCCTTCCTTCCAGGAGGTAGATTTAATCAGAGAACAGGTGCAGCAGCTCATCTCTCTGCCAATGTGGATGTGCCTTTTACCAGTAAGATGTCAGCCTGTCTTTTAAATTAAGTTTTCCTTGTAGTTATTGGCAGCACAAGTTACATCATTATTGTCAGAATTAGGAACTGTCTCTTTTTTGTGACTCTAATTGTAGTTTAACTTCTCACTAATCTTCTTTATTATTTCTGCTTGATTTCATTTTATATTTCATCACATTTGCAGTCCAGACTCCAACATGAGCTGAAAAAGGTTCCAAAACTGCAGAAGTTCTGGAATCTAATCAAGAAGAAATTTGATAAGATGGACGCTGACGCAGCTGAGCAGTAATAACATTTTCTTGCTTGCGTGTTCAAAAGATCAATACAGACTTAAGAAATTGTCATTTTTGTTCCGCACGTTTCCAGACTCGTTCTGATTTGTGTATTTTGTGTCTTTTCCAGGGCAACCAAAGAGAGGACCTTCCTCACATCTCTGATTAAAAAGTTTCTTGGAGTCCTGATGTCGATTACACAATCAGGTAATTTAAAAAAAAAAAAGCTTTTATCTCACTCAAGCAATAGGGCTGGGTCATGTAGAACAAAGCAGTACTTCTTTCAGCAAGAAAATGACAAATACATTTTTATAGTTTTTATATCACTGAAAAGATGTATCTCATGTGTTGATAATTAAAATACCAATTAATACTAATCTGATTTCTCCACCTCTGCTTGCATGAGTATTGTCCTCATTGTCTTTTAAAACTTCCACAATGTTTAGGAGTAGATTCTGGTTATTTGAAACACATTATTTTTTTATTTTGTAATCACAGTTTCATTTGCTCTGCTCTCGTTATTCTAAGTCCTGCTGCTGCCGAAGGAGCATGCACTCCTGCTGCCATACAGCCACAGGCAGGACCATTGTGCTATAATGCAAGCCGACACATCGGCCCCCTACCTGAATGCTAAAAACAGAATGTGTGTTTTAGATAGAATTCCACCCTGACAGACTGGATTACAATCTAGAGCCCAGCAGGAGCCGCATCACTCTGATGCTTGCTGAATGCCTCAAACTTTTAAGTGCACACACACTTATACATAAGTATGCTTGATGAGGAGTGAGGTCCCAGCATGCCCCTGCGCTAGCCATGCAGCATCTCATAGAGGCCAATTCAGTCAGCACGACACGGTGGTGCTATCCACATGCATTTTCTACCCTCAAATCCTGAGTGAAAACTGAACATCCTTGTCTACATTACATCCAGCCGTCAGTTTGTTTGTTTTTTTTAGATTTGTTTGTTTCTTGAATTTATCATAAAACAGGATGCACTATACAGTCTAAGTGATAACTCAAAAGATATCCTTCATTTTCTGCAGGGTCTGTATCTATGGACAAAGTGCATTACTGTGAGAGATTCATTGAGCTCATGATTGATTTGGAGGTAAGACATAACTTCCTGCTTCACAATCCTTTTCTGTAAATCTTATCTTCTGACTTTTGAGCCTCTTCTCTCTGTGATTGAGTTTTGTTTTAAATTAACAATGAAACACAGTGTGCTCATTTTTACATTGATGTGCACTGTAAGTGTAAGTCTTCAGTGCATTTGCCATTGACAGGGTGAGATCTAGACATCAGTGACATCAGTTTTTGGAGAGCTAACTTCGTTTTGGCTTTCACATTCATAGCACACAGGTCAATAGACAATGGATAAACGTTAAATCCTAACTCCACTGTGTGCTTCTGTTATTGCTGTTTACAAAGCTGTGCACTATTTGAAACATGAGCCTTGATCAGAGTATGGCAGAAGTTATCATGCCCTTTGAAATGTTCTATAAGATAAATTGTGTGGTTTCTCATGCTTATGATTGAGATCCATTATTTTTTTACTTGAATATAGTTTTAACAGCATAAAGTACATGTCAGTTATTTTTTCTCTATGAGCTGCAGAGTTACAACTAACATGCAGCTTTGTAAAAGAAAAGTAAAATACATTTTTTTATTGTAATTTGAAGAATTTATAAAATGATACGGTGGTTAACTTAAAAAATAGTTAAGGAAAGAAAAGGAGGGTATAGGCTGTCATAAAGCCAAACTTACCAGTGAGGGTGGTGTGAATACATGTTCTCACGTAAGGTTGTTGTTTTTGCTGTCGGGGCATATTGTCTGTTAGCGACAAGGGAGGTCAATAGTTTTCATCTTACTGTCTGCTGACATGCTGGCCTTGCTGTTCCTGGCAGTGGTTAGTGGCCGGCCAGCTGACTGTCTCCACAGACTTCCCCTGTCCTTCAATGCTATCTTTTTACAAAGCTTGAGTTGCCTGGAATCCATACTTCCTCTGTCTGATGACGACCTGAAAATGAATGCAGGGAAACAGATCCGTGTTCCTGTCTTTTTTTTCTGGCTGCTAGATGAAAGATGGCTGTTGGATATCAAAGCATCTGTTCTCTTGGTGTTTGAATGTCTGCTGTGTCTGAAGAGCTGGTTTAATTGAATAAAAAACATGTCTTTTAGTTGTGTTTTGCTTTTTAGATTTTTAATATATTCCTTTTTTTTCCCCATTGTTGTTTTCTTTTCTTGTCAGTTCTTTCAGCCTTTATGGTATGATTTTTTTATACATCGGTCATGTTTTCACTTTGACTGTTCATTAACATGCTCAGAATCTCTTTATTATGTTTTATACTAAAGCAGATGTGTTGTCATGTTGACAGGTTTCCTATCTTTTTGCAACTTCATGAAAGTTGTTAAAAGTTAGCTGAGCCAGATTTTTGTTACTTTTACATCTTACTGAGAGTGTGCCTGATTTCAGCCTTTTTACCCCAAATGTCAAAACAACCTTAAAACAAAAAAGGAGCATTTGGACAAGTGATGTTTTGTTAATTATAATCTAGATGCTGAGAACTCAGGTTGAGTCGATTGCTTTATTTTACCACTGAAAGTTCATGCAGTACCTGATTTATTATTTTTTTTATTGCTGGCCCTCAAGACAATTTTCATGCAAATCTGTCTTAAATTATTTTGTTCCTGAACTCTAAAATATGTAATACTTTCTGTTTTCTTCTCACATTTTCCTTTTGTATGTTTGAAATCAAGTATTTTCTCTTTAACTACAATCATGTTCAAGGTTTTTAACATGGTGTTGTATATGTACAGGCACTGCTTCCCACCAGGCGCTGGTTCAACACGGTGCTGGATGACTCTCATTTAGTGGTCTACTGTCACCTCTCTGGCCTTGTCAAAAAAGAGAAAGAGGGACATCTTTTCTGTCAGGTATTGTAATTATGCATGTGCATTTCCCTGGTAACATTCATACATACAAAATAGTTTTTTTAATGTTAGGATTTATACTTGTGTTTGTTGTTTAATTTTGTAGCTTCTTGACATGCTGAAATTCTACACTGGTTTTGAGATCAATGACCAAACAGGAATTGCTCTGACTGAGAAAGAGATGACCACTTTGCACTATGACAGAATAACCTCACTACAGGTAAATACACAATGATGGGTGGGCAGTCCGATTTTAGTGGCAAATTTAATCTAGTCTTTCTTTTTGTTTCATTTATTATTACTGATATATTGCACACTAAAGATATCAGTGACCATCTACAGAACACAGATATCATATGGAAGAGGGCATATATATGAAATATTACTGCAAGCTCCAGCTCCAGATGAGGTTTTCAAAGTTGTAAAAAATCGTACTTTTTTTTTTTGTTTTATCAGATGACTTGTTCTTGATTGGTTCTTTTTAAAAATACTTCTACTAGTCATTCTGAGTCATTTTTCTTCACCATCAGGTATGCAGGTAAACCTAGGCCCTTTGAGTTACCTCCGTGTTTGAAAAGTTCTATATAAATAAAGTTGAGTTGAGTATGTGTTGTTTAACATACATGTGTCTATAACATTTTTGCACCTTCTTTTCGTCCCCAGAGAGCCGCCTTTGCTCATTTCCCAGAGTTGCTCGACTTTGCTTTGTCTAATGTAGCAGCAGTGGACACTCGAGAATCCTTAACCAAACTCTTTGGGCATCTCAGGTAAGTGAAAATATTAGAAAAGAACAGTGATTAAATTATGTAGCGAGTTGCAGTTTGACGGTGTGTAGATGAAGGGATGTGGTGATGGGATTTGTATCACTGGGTGGTTTTCAACGTTTTTGCTAGCAGTAAATGGAACGAACACATTTACTTAAACAGCAGTAACTGTTATTGTTTACAAGTTTTCAAAATTACTTTTAGGATGTTTATCCTAGATACCAAGGTCCTCCTAATTACTATAAAGTACAGGTCTGAGTCAAAATACAAGCATACACGGATCGTTAACTTGCCACTTTGTCGTAATATAACAGAACTGCCTGTACTGCCTGACTTCCTTGCTAAACGGCAGCTAGTGAACCCTTGAACGGGCAGCTGGTACCAGCCAGGGAGAGGCACGCCTCATTAATTTAATCGATTTGCAGTGGCTTGGGAATAAACTCTTTGAACAGCTGTGTTTGTCAGATCATATTAGTTTGCCAAAGAGCCAAAAGCCACCCTCACTTTGGTGAATGGACCTGCATTTGAGTGGCTGTGTGTGTGTGTGTGTGGCTTTTAACTTGTACCCAAGTGAATGAGACTGAAAAACATACTTTTAATTTGTAAGAGCTTCAAGGTCTAGCTTTTGTTTTAGAGTTTAATAGTTTATTGATATTGTAAAATTTCTGGCAAATTTTTCTGAGTGCATGAAATCATTGTCGCTCTAAACACGCTATAGGAATCAAAACAAAGTCACTACAGATACATATGCAAAAAAACGTACTTGACTTCCACCTTAAAGTGTTTTCATGACCCTTTTCTGAGTTCTTTTAACATTATTTTTTATTTGTGTAATGGATATCAGGTGCTTAAATTGCACACTAAGTTGTTTTGAGTGAGTTGAAAGGTTATAAGTCAAGTGAACTGTATCAGCCAACGACTTGGATGAACCTTTTTTGTATTTCTAGAAGCACTGCTCTTTTTCCCAGAATTAGGGTTTTGGATAAAGCAGGAACTGCATTGTTCACAGCTTCGCTACTGTCACCAAAACAGCTCCGGGGCAACTCTAAATATGCCGATTAGATTTAACAAGGCATTTTTCATCCAAACAACTCATGCTAATGCCAGTTTATTCCAGCTGTGCTTCTCATCAGCTAAGCTCCCAGTCAACCGCCACTCTGAATTTATCCGCTAACTCCCGCAAACACACACTTATATTGTTGCATAGCCTGCCCACACATGCACTCCAACATGCACACAGACACACTGACACTTCTTTCAGCAATTTCAAACATGGCGAGTGCATTTCAGGTCAAAACAGAAGTTGAATACATGATCAAAGAGAATGTTTTACTGTGAAATGCTGGGAAAAAAGTAAAAATGTGTCAATCATCACTGTACAAAATGTCAAAATAAGTGGGCTAATTAGTTTTTTTAGATATATTTCTTTTGTTTCAGAAACAGTCTTTTTTATCAGCTTCATGTCTCATTTAATGCTTGTGAAAGTTTTAATAAAACGTAAGTTTCATATTAGAAAAATTGTTTAACAACAGAGCTTGTCAATTATATTTTTGAAGTACTGCATTAGAAAAGTTATAAAATTCAAAAAGTATCCTTCAGGGAATGGGACTGTTTGACTGTATGTCCCATAGTGTGTAGTTCAGTGCAGTGGTTCCCAACCTAGGAGGATGCTGAAGAACTTGGAGGAGGTAGTAGAAAGAGTAGAAGCCTGTAGGCAGCTGTTACAAACATCCATCTCTTCTCCAGACAGAGCTATGCATTACAATTGTTAGCTTTAATTGGAATAAAAATGTTTGGAATGTATTAAATATAGGTGATAAAATTATAAATAATTTTATCATTGTTTGTGTGCACTCATATGCTGGTGGGGGGCAGCTTTTCTGTCTGTGTCACTGACTGTCACTTACCTTACCCTGCCAAGGGTTTTGCTGTCCTGACCTGGTCCAGTCATCACCCTTATTTAGAGTGAGTTGTTGTGCTGCTGTTGTTTTGTTGCTAAGGGAAGGAATGTCCACACAACCCTTGCCAGGTCATCTAATGGGCAACCAAAGTGCGACATTGGCAGAATTGCAACCCCACTGCTCAATTGTGGCATCATAAGTCGCAGAAAGGATGCACATGCACGGCCACAGTTGTTTGGTGCCACGTGTGGCTGTCCGGGCCTGTCACAATGTGTTCAGGCCCTGTCCTTCATTGTGCACCAGACCTCGCCTGTGTCACAGTGTGCCAGCCTGATTAAAACAGGTCTGCATGCAGAGAGCCACGCCTCAGCTTTCTGAGACGGTGATGGGCTTTGATTTTCATAATCCTGTCTCTCAGCACGCCCTCAACCCTTAACATACATGCTGACTGAGCAGGAGTGCAGTGTGAAACAAACCACAATTGCTTTATGCCGCAGTGCTAATAAGCATGAAAAATTTGATAAGGCTCTGACGTCTTCCATACACAGTGTTGTTAGCAAAAACATGTTTCCAAAGATATGAATGTACTGTTCAAAAAGGCCTAGACCAACAGATTTATTTCTGCAGATATGCTCTGAAACGTTTTGGAACGTTTTTTTGGAATATGAGTAGACAACAGATTGTCCCCTTTATTGCTGGTCCTAATTTTTTTTAATCATTGTATATATCACAAAATCATCTTCTCTGTACTGCAGTTAGTTGTTATCTGATTATTCTTATCCCTGCTCTGGATAAGAATGTCAGCTAAATTTGTAATTTGCAAATGGTTATTTTTGGGGGGAGCTGATTAAGCACTCGTTCATTTCCTGTTTCTTTGCAGTCCCATCATGCTCCACCAGGTGGCCTCATATCTTTGTCTGCTGCCTGAGCTACCTGAAGGGCAAGACACAACCTATGAAAAAGGATTTCTTCTTGAGATGCTGGTGAGTGCAGTATTGGCTTTTTATATACAGTCCGTGTGATTATTTGTGGTGTTGATCTGGAATAATAGTGATACATTATTGTTTTTTCTAATTTATCAACATAAAAAATAACATTGCTTGAAGTTGTCTAAAAATATGGTATTTTTTTGTAAATGAAATTTCTCAAGGCTTTCTAGGAAATATTTAACACCTTTGTCATTGATCCAGGAACAACCAAAAACAACTAAATTAGTAATTTTTGGGAACATTAAATAACTATTTAGTGCTGCAACATAATGGGTTTTGTGTTTCATACTTTAATGCAATTGATATAAGCTACTGACCTTGGAATATTTATTATAATATATTTATAGCCTGTCTCATCTGACTTATCACTTCATTTTTTTTTTTTTCTAATTCAATTACTGTTTTATGTGAACATTTGTGACACAGGATAAATTGCAGTAATTGCTTATGAGATAAAAAGCTGTTTTAATTATTTTTTTGTTGTATCTCTTAATGAAGCTTGGCTTAACTTAATTGGGTATGTCAGGTTGCACTTACTTCACCAAATTAATTTTTAAACCTGTCCATGACCTTATTTATGCAGTGTCAGAAGTTAAAGTTGACACAATTGCTTTTAGTCTTAGTATGGTGTAGTAACAACCAAACACTCTTCTTTACGCTGTATTTGGTACTGATTGATTGATTACAGCAGTTTAACTGGAGGAAGTGACAAATTAAAGTTTCTCATGTCTCTCTTCTGCTGGATGTTTTTTGAGATAGCTGGACAGACACAAATTATACTCAGCAAAAGGCTATCAGTATCTGGCCTGACAGTTCATACTAACACACACATCAAACTGAGCTCAGGCTGGCTCTCAGCAATCTGATGTAAAAATGTTTGACCTTATAAACGTAACCATTCGTTTTAATAATTAAATTATTTGATTTCCCAAACAAACACTAAAATGAGGCTGGTCAATACACATTTTATTTTGTTTTTTTCTGTCACACTTTGGCACTATAACCCCTGTGATTTACTGTAAATTGCTTTTTGCTTAGCTTTACTGTTTAGTTTTGTTATATTAGTCTAGGTTATTATTTTAATAGTGCATTCACTTACAAATTAAAAATTGGAATCAACAACTTGCAGCTTAAAGAACCGTGGAAATTCAAATAACTTATAATGGTATATTAAATACTAGATGAAGTACTGAAGAACCATTATTAGCTATTTTTTATATTATAACTTTTCATAATAATTTGCAGTTTCTGTTTCCTTTTTAATGAATACAGCCTAGTCTGATTTCCAGTAAAGGAAAAGGTCATGGTGGCACAGGGGCACTTTATTAACCCAGATTCTATCTGCACATGTTATATGTGTCATTTCTACACACAGGTGTCCCGTCATGAGCGCAGAATCTCTCAGATTGAGCAGCTGAACCAGATGCCCCTTTATCCAACAGAGAAGATAATCTGGGATGAAAACATTGTCCCAACAGAATACTACTCTGGTGAAGGTGTGTGTGTTGTAAATAAATGTGGGGATTGTGTTGTGTTTGTGTGACACACGTGACAAAATCACTACACTGTTTATTACTTTATGTACCATAACAGAATTTCATTAACTTTGTAATGTGTTTTGAAGTGATATATTCAACAGCCCAATTCACCTTTGAAGCAACATCCCTTAAGAATTTCCCTTGTGTGATTTTATTTGGTGCATGATTTGCACATACTCTAAATGTGTAGGATTTATTTTTTATTTTTTGTTTATATTTATTGTATTTTTTATTATTTATATACTTGTTTATCTTACCAGGCTGTCTAGCTCTGCCAAAGCTGAATCTACAGTTCCTGACACTCCATGACTACCTTTTGAGGAATTTTAACCTCTTTCGATTGGAGTCCACTTATGAGATCAGACAGGACATAGAGGATGTGGTTTGGAGAATGAAACCATGGTGAGATGTCTTCACTTGGTTAAGAATTATCTCAACAATTTTGATACAATTGTCCTGATCACTGTCTGAAACAATCAGAAAGGACAATCCTTCTTTTTCTGCATGCAAAAAACCATTAACTCAGCCATTCATAGCAGCTATGCACAGTAATAGGATTTTTTTTTATTATGACACTATTTAGAAACCCATTGCTTAACATAAGTGTCTCCATTATGTCAAGCGACGTACTAACTTGTTTCTTCACAAGAAAATAAGCCATAGTGCCTTTCACTGCCCTAATCCAACTGATTTTCAATCTTGACAACAGCCCACAGGGCTCACCTTAACTTCTTGCCATGTCTGTCTGTGCACACAGGCAATCAGAGTATGGTGGAGTTGTGTTTGGCGGCTGGGCAAGGATGGCTCAGACAATCACCTCTTTTTCCATAGTAGAAGTTGCCAAGCCCAACATTGGAGAGAGCTGGCCTGCTCGTGTACGAGCTGATGTCACAATAAACCTCAATGTGCAAGAACATATCAAGCAAGAGTGGGAAGGTAAAAATCAATTGAATGCATTGTAACTCTTCAGTTACTTATAGCCTTCCTTTACTTTTACATTTTAATTGAAGCTCCTTTATAGTGGTTCTCCCTTTGTGCAGTTCATAATGAGTGATTTATTTTTATCCCATGTGAACTTTTACTTCTGTCTTCCTTTCCTTTAGGTCTGCGGAAGCATGATGTGTGCTTTCTCATCACAATTCGCCCCAACTTGCTCTACGGCACACGCTTCGACCGGCGCCAGCCTTTTGTAGAGCAAACTGGCCTGGTTTATGTGAGAGGCTGTGAGGTGCAGGGTATGCTGGATGAAAAGGGCCGTGTCATTGAGGAAGGTAAACTCATACATTCCTCTGCCTGTCTGATATCTACACACACGAAAAACACATGACATTTATTCTCTAAGCAGACCTCTGTGCAGCCTTCGCTACTAGGAACAATCAGACCCGTTTTTTTATGGTAGCAGTAAAATGTAGGGCTGACCTGTTCACAATAACGTTTTAACCTTCGGTCAATAACACCTAAGAACAGTAGTTTGTTTATATATAATATAT
>JAOXNZ010000002.1:8540626-8557311 GCA_028566095.1 Kryptolebias brasiliensis | reverse complement strand
GGTCTTGTTCAAATATTTTAAATAAAAAAATTAAAAATTTTTTTACTTTAGTGACCAATTATTTTATTTTTGCATCTCCAAAAACAATGCAGCTACATTCAACCCTACATACACGTATCGCTGAAGCTCCTTATTATTCTTAAATCCAAACCATGTGCCCTTCTCAAGGCAGCAGGTCACATGAATTTGATCTCCATTTGCCTGTTGCCATTTTCAGGCTTCCCAAGGGAATTGCCAAGATTACGCCCATTGTCTGGCACACACGTACTCTCAAACTTTACTCTGAAACAGAGGGAACATATTTGTCTGGTCATCTCACAGCTGAACAAACACTATTGCAACTCCTGCTGTTCTTGGCACTGTAACTGTGAACAAATCACAAACAAAATACACATATGTGTCCACAGAGAGTCCAAAGGTCTGTTACTACTCCTTCACCTGCTAAAGCACTTTCCACATTAGGCCTCAGTGCACTGATAGTACTTCAGGGCTGTCAAACGGTTCATTAACAGTACGATACTTATCTAAATCCATTTCTTCTGCCATGTGGAAATTGCTTCTGTCAACCATTCATCAGCCAGTTCTTCTTCACATATTACGTTTTACACTGTATGAGATGTGTCAGCAGTGAATTTACAGGTAGTCTAGATTTATGCCTCTTATTACTAGTACTGTATTTCTGTCTACATGGGGTTGTACAACCTTTTCTTTCTTCCCCTCCTGTTCATCCTGTCATCCTCTGTCTTTATGTTGTCTCAGGCTACAGGTTCAAACCAGTCAGTTAGATTTGACCTTGTTCTTTGGATACTGCGTTCTCCATTAGATCTTTTTTAGTTAAACATGCACATGAGCTGAGCTATGGTGGAAATATCAGCCAAATGTCAGCTTATATTATTTCTCATTTATGTGGAAGACTTGCATGTTTGTGGTTTCTGTGTCAGGTTTTGCTCTGTGACCTAAATGGGAACAATCTTATTTTTTAATGTTTTTAGAATTACAAATGAAAGAAACTAACTCAGTTGTTTTTACTCCTGTGCCACTAATAAGTTACAGTATTTGTTGTGAGTCACTGACAAGCTGGTATGTATTGTGATTTTGTATATAATCCTTAATTACATGAAGTCATAGCTCATATTTGCTGTCTTAAGTAAATTGCCTTTGGACAAGCATGGTATGATTTATTAAATATGTATTTTTGCCAATTGGTGGCAGGTAACAGGGGAAGAGGAACAAAGGCTGTCATTGTTTTTGATGTGTTGATTCCAGTGCAGCTGGAACAGGAACTGGTAATGAAGCTGCATAAATTACTAGCAAAGATGTGAGGCTGCAGTCCACATTTAATTGAAACTGAATGAATAATGCATGCTGTTGGCTTTATATTTATTTATTTATTTATTTTGTCACTTGGAAAGTCGGAGAGTATTCTTGGGGCTGATATTCACAAAGCTGAATGTTTAGAAAGTTGATAAATGACTTTTACCAGTTACAGTCGCTCACGCTTGGAGAAAAACACTAAAGATTAAGAGTCAAGAGACAATGATTATTGTAATTTGATTTTTCACAACAGTATATTAGTTGTGTAAATATGTGCATTTAATAAATTCTATAAGATTTTGGAGGGTTTATGCTGAAGCAAAGTTGTGGAGAATGTTGCATAATTTTAACAAATATGCTTTTCATTCTTTATGCTTCCATATAGAAAAGCTTAGAATGTGATCGTTGGTCTCATCTGACTAGTAGTAGTAGTTGGTAGCAGCATAATTTAGAAGTCTCTTTATGCACAACTTGGGTTTTATCTGACTGACAAGTTTTACACTGAACAGGTGCCAAAAAGAATTTAAGCAGGATGAGTACAAGAGAAAGAAAACCGATAGCTTTGAGTATGGTAATTCAGTTAACCTATTTTATTGAGTAACATAATTTTTGTTTGAATTTCTGTGGCATTTAAAACGCATAAAAAGTATATTCTACAACTTGCCATTTTTCATACTGCTTCTCTTAGACCTAAGGCAACACATATTGGGCATAATTTTGACGATCTAATGTAACAAATTCCTTTGTCTTTCTGTGAAGAACCTGGGAGAGGCGGAGTACTGTGTGGCTCTCTACATGTACATGCGTCTGTTGGGTTACCCGTCTGAGCGTATCAGCATCCTGACCACCTACAATGGACAAAAACACCTAATCCGAGATGTCATCAACCAACGATGTGCTGGAAATCCGTACTTTGGACAACCTAACAAGGTAAGAAGCAATAGAAATAGACAACTTAATAGGAATAAACAGCTGAACACAAAAACCTTTTTTTAATAAACCCAATCTTTGTTGGTGGTATGTAATAAACCACAAAGCTAGAGAAGTTTATGACCTATATAGAACAAGTTTGTTTGATTCTGTGATATATTGCTAATATACATCATCCAGTGGCATAACAACTTTATGAAAATTGAACACAGTCTTTTCAGGAAAGTGGTTAAGGAACTAAATCCTATTGGGGGGTAAAAGTAGTATCACTAACATGTCACATTGCTACTGTGTCATTGGATCCTGTGCTCTGCAAGGCTGAGCAGTCTTGTCAGTGTTTAATTTTGTTTTTGATAAATTTTTCTAACTTTCAAGATGATGTTTTCCAGCCAGTTCCCTGACATTTCACAGCTCTGTAACAGGCTCCAAAACAACTTCAATATCAAACTTTTTATATCTTATTTGGAAGGAATCCAGAGTCCCAACAGGCATTTTTCACGTTTATATATGTGTAGGATTTAGAGTCTTTAGGTGGGAGAAAAAACAAGATACTAAATATGCAAAAAAAAAAAAAAAAAGTTTCTTTACACCCCCAGATGTCAGCTGAAGTTCAACCTCTAAACCTCCTTTGCACTGAGAAAAAAAACTCACAGCTCTCAATACTCTAAAGGCTTTTGGTGTTTCGGTTTCCCATAACTACTGATGCAAACTTTTTTTCAAAGTTTGTCCAATTTAAATACGCTTGCCCATTTCTATTAACCATTTACTGTTTTCATCTTTTTGTAATACATACAATATTTATATTAAAGTAAATTTTAGTGATTCCTTTTGGTAGCAGAAAGTGGAGTTCATAGGCATGCTTGACTCAGTTACAGAAAAAAAAAAGTTTAAAAAAACTGCACAATGGTCTAGCTGGATTAGAACGGCTACAGGTCATAAGACCAAATGGAGTGTAAATTTCTTTGACCTAAGCTATATTGCAAAAAAAAAAAAAAAAAAAGAAATCCCATGAATTTATCATACTTCCTTAGACATGGTCCAACAGTTGTTTGGAAAACATTTTAAACTGCAAACTTTAAATATGAAACACAAAAAAGGCCCAATAACAATAAATCAGAATAAAATTCAGTATTGCCTACAATGTGTAATTTTAAAAAAATTCATAGTCTAAGTAAATCCACCTTAAAAATTTGATTAATTTTACTTAATATTGAAGAGAACTATTAAACATTTCAGACAAAATAAAAAAAAAAATGCAAATTCTGACTCCATCTGCATTTAGAGGATTCTTTGTTCTTCTAGTTTTAATTAACAGTCACAGAAAGACCAAAACCAGCAAAGTATTTGTTTGTATTTTAGTTTTTTCTAATTTTTCTGTGACTCAGCCTCAAGCAGCCTGTCTGGGCCTTCTGAAAATGGATATAATCATCCAAAAACAGTCACTGAAGAAGTGGATCCCACTGATTATTGTATTATATCAGCTTTGAGTCCAGATTAAAAGTATTTACTGATTACCTCTTAGCGTCTGCATTTTGAGCTCTGCTGCCATATCTCCATGTTTATCTCCTGTTCTGACAAGGAGCCAGAAATTGTGCTTAGCCATCTAAAATGTCCTACAATGTTAAGACAAAGCATCATTCAGGGTATTCACATCCTTAGTCAGTGTGCGTGCCCAGTGACGAAGTGACAGGAGTGACAGGCTGCTGGATTTGCTGAAATGAAAGATGGCCAGTGAGGGAGCATGATGAAAAAGAAAGAGGGGCTCTTGTGGGAAAATGCTGAGCAGCTGAAAGGTCACACGCTGAGCACTGGGTCCACTGTGTGTCTGACAATGTGTCACAATAGCTAAAACCAAGCAAATGTCAACAGCCAGCTTTCTTTTACTCTGATGACTAATTAGACACAAAAGAGAGAAGAGGAAGACCAGTTAGCACCAGTCGCAGTCTAAAACACTGATTTCTAACTAAATGTCAAAACCTGCTACTGATAGCATGGGCTCAGTTTATGGATGAAGTTCTTCTGAATTTCCCTTTTCTGATGCTTCATTTTAAACCATTACAACTGTATTCAGGTCAGAGAACATCATCCCCGATAAAGAACTGATGGAGACAATCAGTAGTTAAGATACATATTATATGGATCAAAGACAGTTTAGTGAGAAGTGTTTTTATTAAAGGTTCCAGTCTACCTTAATTTTTTGCATAGCCACAAACTTTCTTAACAGGTATTAGGAGTTTATTTAATGACATGGAAGCTACGTGACTGGAATCAGTATGTCTTAAGAAGATATCTTGACAAAAGTAGAAGCCATTTGCTAGAATTCAGTTTTTTTTTTTTTTTTTTGGACAGATAGTTCATAAGTGATGTGTAGACGTGACCCCACAACCAATAAAACATACTCTTTCATCTCTTTGCATGTCTTGTGAATAATTGAAATAGTCCAGCACTTCAAAAAATTTCTGCAGATTCCAGGAGGTAATTACCAAGAATAGGAATAGATTAACAACTATTGAAGAGCGAACCATGTTTGAGTGGCAGTGTGCCATTGTGTTTCTGACAATAAGAAGACAAGATGTAGAAGATGATTCTTTGTAAAATACCTGTGTGTTTGTGTTTCCTTATGTCTATAGGTGTGTGTGTGTGTGTGTGTGTGTGTGTGTGTGTCACATTGACACGACCTCTGTAATTCTCTCCCTGGAAGATTCCTCATAAATAACTAAACACCATGCAAAAAGCTGCACCTTAGGGAGACTGTCGATATGGGCTTCTGTAACTAAGGGCCAAAAATAACTACGTGTCAGAAGCACCTCTTGTCTTTTGTGTGCATGGACACATGCATGCAGATATATAGTGGATGTTTGCTTGAACATACAGCCCACCATTCTTCATCCTCTTGTAAATCCAACATATTTTTGCCTGTGGTGTTGCACCTGTTCTACATAGCATCAGGGAGGCATAAATAAATAGCTCATTAGCCCCCATCGTTCACTCCTTCACACATTTACACACACGCTTCCCACATTCATTTCTATTTTTATTCCAGAGGGGGTTCTGTAGCGATTACAGGTTACATTTGGAGTTCAGGAGGTAAACGCAGCCACAGGATTATTTATTCAACATGGCTCACTCCTATGCAGGATCGTGTAGTCCTGAGACTGTGCGGCTTCTTCATGGTAGTAGATGTCCTATTGATCTCTTCTAATGTCTGGATCCATAGAGGACACACTAACCTGTTTCTGCTTGGCTTTGAGTTTATATCAGTTTTTCCTCAAGCATACCAAGTGGGGGTGGGAGTGTTTATTCACCTCACAATTTGATTTAATTGTAATTCAGACTGCTGCAATGCAATTAGAAAACAATTATTGATGAATTTTATCTTGAAACTTAAATGTAATTTTACAGAAATAATCACTAATGTATATTTTCTAATGCCTAATATAGTGTGCACAATAACATATGTCAAAAAACACTATTAATAACAGGCTGCTGACCAACAATTAGCATAGATGCTAAATGATCACTGAAATTGTAGCAGAAACGTTAATACAATTAGCATTGTGTTCATCACTGCAACTTATACACCTATTCAAGTTATCATAACTTCAGTTCTTACTTAAACAAATGCTTTAGTATTCAGTCAAGGAAAGTTTAAAAAGAAAAGATGTGAAAACTCAGCTTTACTACATGTTTCAGCTACAGTAAATGTAGGCCGAACAGCACCACACAGCAATTACTCTGCTGACTGTTCTGTGACAATATAGATTAGTAATAACAAAATCAATTTTTGACCTTCAGAATCTTCCAGTTCTGCCATACGATGCATCTAAAAAAAGATTTTACCTTCCTTCCCTAATACCAAGAGAACATATGATTTGCAAAACACATATTATTGGAGAGCTTAAATGTTTGTTGCTTACATTCATCTTTTACGTTGAAGATTTTATATGCACAGGTTTGTGTCTTTTGATTTTACATATCATCTAGAAGTCATTTTTTAAATTCATATTTGTAAGACAAGTTTCCACTTTAAAAATATGCCAAGCCTTGATTATTGCAAACTATTACAGCACAGACATGGCTGCATTCTTCATGGGCTGAATATACTTCCAAGTAGTGCAACATTAAATGGAAAAATACGTCTACCAGAAAGGCACTTCTCCAGTATTTTCTTACCCTTTACAAAAACTTCTGATTGAGTCAAACAGCGTGGCCCTCCGGTACCCCGGAGCTGATTCTCAGGGGCCCTGCTAAGAGGCTAGTGGAGGCAAATGCCCTCTAAGCCGCATTAACGCTCCTAGCTGCCCATGTGGCCTTCAGTGATAACAGCAACACGAAAATGATGCAGGCACCACTGCTTATCTTTCCCCTCTCAAAAATAAATACCAGGAAGAGAGACAAAGAACTTAAAACGTCTATAAACACTTCAACTAAATCCCTCCACCTGGCTAAAATGCAAACACTCGTTTACTTGTACTTTTTAGCAGCTGAAGCTTAGTTAGCATATCTTTGATATTTGTGCATTTATTTATTAAATAATGATTGTGTTTGTGTCTGTGCAGGTTACCACAGTGGACAGATTCCAGGGTCAGCAGAATGACTACATCATCCTCTCGCTGGTCCGAACTAAAGCTGTGGGACATCTAAGGTGATTATTTCAGGGCATGCCAAGCAGAAAACTGCACCTGATACAAACTAGCTCCCTGCAGGAATTACTTGTGTAATATGAACTATATCTAAGATATATAATAATATCCTCAAGTGAAACAACACAGCAGAAATGTGAACACGTAACTCCTCTGAGATAACTTCTCTCAGGAGAGTTCTTGTCTCCAGATAAATTTTAACAGTATAAACAGAATTGCTGTGTTGCTGAGCTAAATGTAGACACAAGAAGGATAAAGGTGTTCCAGGACAGAAGCATGTCGTTCTTGGCTTAATAAAACAAGCTCAGGTTGTGATCAAAGGCAAACTTTATGGATAACTAATTTGCCTCAGTAGATTTTATGTCTTTACGCTCCAAGTCCAATTGCTTTCCAACCTTACATATCCCTCCTTTTACTCTTCAGCTCCCTCTTCTTTCTTCATTTCACTCAACTGCTTTGTGGTCAAATAGCTTTTTCACTTCTCAGCTGTCATGAACTCTCAATGAGCTCTTTGCACTTTATATCAACAGAGAGTTGAGGCTGAACTCATACCCAGAACTTCAATGTGACATTCTGGGCAGCACTGTACATTAAATGCTGTTTGAATTGCACCGTTCACAGCTTTATTACAGCAGTGGGACAGCTCACAAATTGGAACTCCAGTGAAAATAAGCCATTTCCTTCGTAGCTAAATGTAAGCACCCCATTTATACCCCAACCTTCAGCATGGACACTTCAGATATTATTTCTAGTTGTGACACGTAGCTGGAAATGTGAGAAGGCCACCAAGTGTCATGAATGTCCCTAGTCTCCTCTTTGTATCATTCATTCATGTTTTTTCACCCTGTCTGTCACATTTTCTGTGCTCCATCTGTTCAGTGCATAGGTAAAGTTGTTTTTGGCTATCTGCTCACCTGGATCTTTTCTTATTTTGCTCTTATTTAACCAAAAATGTCCCATTAAGACACAACATGTCTTCTTCCATGGGGTCCTGGAAATAATTACATAAATATGAACCAACACAGAATATCAAAGCCCAGACAACTTGGTTTCAGTGAGCTTCATACCATGGCTGATAAACCTCTTCATAAAAACACAATTTTTTGACATCAATAGAACATGTTTTATTTTTTATGTTTCCTCGTGAGAATATTTGAATCACAACTTGATGAAAGTTGTGTGTTTTTTGACAAGACTGCGGGAACTTATCACATCTTATTGGCTAATAATGTATGAAGTTAAGTATTTTTAACCTCATTTCAGATTTTTTTCTTCCTTGGCTATTAACTTTTTTCAGACAACTCAAAGTGCAGCAAATTAATGTTAACAGTGATAAGTGGTGAAACCTAACAGTAAACGGTAGTTGTAGATAATAAAAATGTTTTAATCTAAAGTAAAGTTATCGTCTGTACAAAGACGAGGAGTTTAAGGACCCCATAATCTTGTTAGTTGTTGCAGAATAGTTGGTGATTGTTTACTGCTTTTACACATCCTTCATGGACGCTGTCACAGCAGCGTATCACATTTGGCCCACTGCATATCTGCTCATTACAAAGTAGATGCCAACAAAGAAATCATGCATTAGGGCTGCTTTCACCCTCCAAACAGATAAATATGGCCATTTTAAAAGTGATAGCATTTTTTATAACTTTAATTCTGAATCAAGAGCTCTTGGAGTTTTTGTGCTGTATATTGTATCTTTCTCATACTGTGATCTGCTGTTGACTTTGTGAAGACTTTGCTTTCCCCTGGTCCCACTTCTCTCCTTGTAGCAGTGTGCTTCCATGACAACCACAGGGGACGCAGCTCACCATATGATGAGCTGACCTTTGCTTTGACAGAAGAGGGATTCCCACTGATACACACTGGCACACTCCCATACGAGATCACACACTTTGACAGGGAAGCTCAGATCCAGACAAGCTCTGACATGCACATGCTCAGAAATGTCCACTGTGCCCCATTATTTCACAGCACAGCCCAGGTGGGCGTCCCTCGGTGGAGCCACATCCACAGGCGATTCAGTTTTGTTCATGGACTTCTGTTGTTTATTTGCAGAATTTTTTTATTTTTTATTTCCAACTTCTTTGCATCATTTTGTCCTAAATATGCATACATTTTCTCATTAATCTCCACCGTAAGCTCCTTCTCATGTTAACTTATACGCCTGCAGTGTTTTTTCTTGCATATTCATGAAACTCATCATGCATATTGCAAGGTTTAAGCCTCTTAATCTCTTTATATACTACGTTTTTGACTCTAACTCAGTAACTGAAATTAAGTTTGAGACATATTTGCATACGCTGCCACACAAATGTGGTTTTGTTTGATATTCTGTCTCATTGTTTGTTACTGCTGCTTGAGTAAACAAAATTGTTTTTAGGTTGCAAATTGAATACATCTTTTAACTTACATAAACAGTAGGTGTATATCGACAGTGAGCATGGTTATTTGTGCAGCTTTGAGTTTTAGTTTGCCATGTCCTCACATTCATTGCTTTGTGTTTTGCTTTTTAAATGAATGTATAGATGAGATGTGTAAAAAGAATTAAAGATTATGTTGCATTCCTGAGCAGTGGCACAAAGAAAAACAAGCCAGGCAGGATTCTTCAGTCTCTTTTAATCTCTTACTTTTTCTTGCCCTCTAAGAGAATTTACCTAAATCTACCATTTTCCCACTTGGCTTTTTTTCTTCTCTGCTTATCTTTGCCTTCCCTTCCTTTATTTCTGTGAGCTTTCATATTTGTCCCACTCACCTAGTCCCTTCTGTCCTCCTACACTACACTCCCTTTCTCTTTTTCATGTTTACTTTATCCTTTCACCACAATTCCAGTTTTTGCCTCTACACTGGATTTCTTCTTTTCAAATTTCACAGCTTCCCTCTCCTCCTACTCAAGTCTCTTTGAATCTTTTCCCCCTTGTGTCAAACCAATTCTCACCTTCCCCCCCCCCTCTCCACAGGGATGTGAGGCGTCTAGTTGTAGCCATGTCAAGAGCCAGATTGGGTTTGTACATCTTTGCTCGAGTGTCACTGTTCCAGAACTGCTTCGAGCTGACTCCTGCCTTCAACCAGCTCACTGCCAGACCTCTGCAGCTCCACATCCGACCACACGAGTACTACAACCAGGAACAAGCTGTACGTGGACACATGCATATTATACACACCCCTTTGCTTTATTAGGAGCTACCAGAGTACCACATTTTCTTCCCATGTTCCAAGTTAGAACCTTTTTCATTTTAAATTGTCATCTCCAGCATTCCACATCATTTCTGCTACACCTTCCAACCTTGTCCAATCCTTAGTTTTATTGCACGTATACACAGATCTTTTCAAGTATGGGAAACAAAAGCCTGACTATTATTAACCCCAAAGAGCTCAAGACAAATCCACTCTCCCACTTCAGCCTGACATGGCTTCTGTCTGGTCACTGTATTGTGGCAGGAGTCTAAAATATCCCACAGCCTCTGACACTTCCTCTGAATCTCGATTGGTCAGCCCCACGAGGGACAGCTCTTTGGGGCACACACATGCGTCCCGTGCTAAGCTTATGCACTTAGAGTCAGTAAACATTTGCTGGTAACACGCAGATGCAGATTAAAAGGAAGGTTTTGTCTGGCAACACTCGAACAGAACTTTCACAAGCTATCTGTGAATTTTTTCAAAACTGTTAGAAGGTAGAATTAGGGAAACCGTAAATTAGTATGTATGATCACACCTATAAAACATATATTTTACTTCAGAGAAACTATTAACAGTTAAGTAGAGTAGTAAAGCTTTCGGTCTCACTGACTTTGACATGAAGCCCACAGGGCTGCTGTGAGCTTCACTCCTGTATTTATGAGGCAGCAGCTAAGCTGATAGAATATTCCTCTCTTATCACTCTTCAGTTTAGGCTGCAAAACTCTGTCTGCATACTAATAATATCAAATTACTGACTCTGCATCCTGCATTTGATTAGTGTGTGAGTAGTGAAAGCTGGAGGGGAAAATTTGCTTACAAATAAAAAGCAGGTAGCAGTGGGCAGAGAAATTTTAATCTCCTCAAACATTTTGCCTCTATTAATACTAACCCAGGTGGTGCCTAAATGAATGATCTCTTACAGGAAAGATAGAATTCATCATTTATTAATCTTCTCTCTTACAGAGAGATGAACAGCCTGACCGTGTCGTGAAGGACATGCCGGAGATTGCAAACTTTGTCTACAGTATGTACATGCATATGATCCAGACCTCCCAGAAGTACAGACAGGTAAAACGCTTGGATAACTATCATAATGGTTCTCTGTTAATAAAGACATTTACCAGCTGTTTTTTTTTTTCCACAATAGAACTAATCCTGACCAAAGCTTGGAAATATCTAATCTTAAGCCTAATTACATTTTACATCAAACCAAAACACTGACTGATGTCTGACAGTGTCCACAATTTTTGTTGTCACTTTTTAATTATTTTTAACTTCTAAACTGTAAGAAGAGTAAATAGGACAATGCTAAAATTAGGTTGTGCTTGTTAAGAATTAACAGGCCACAAACTATGCACGTTGTGTGAGACTGAATTACTTCTGTGTGTATTTTTAAAATACACTGAAAACATGTTCTCTTTACCTCTGGCTTCTCAGCAGCAGCAGCAGAAACTGGCTCTGCCTCCACAACAAACTGAGACTGCAGACGCCACAGCTGAGAAAGCACCAGATCGCTCTGAGGAACCACAGAAAGAAACCCCCATGGAACAGGAAACCCCAGAAGGAGAGACAAGCTCTGTGCCAAACACAGAGAACACCAGTGAGAGAGGAGAAGACCAGGATCCAGTTGACCACACAAAGATGCCAGAGCATCCAGGCAGAGACAGCGACAGTGATGATGACAACGCAGAGGAGCAATAGAGCATCTTTTATCAGACTGTTAAAGAAAAAAAAGTGGTTTCGTCAGTAATTTTGAATCTGTTTTCTACTAAATGGAGATCCTTATGAAATTAGTTTTTTTTTATTTTTATAACATCTGATTGTGACATTTAATACTTTATTAAAAAAACAATTTTCAGCTGCATGTTTACTTATTTGTCTACTGGAGCTGATAATGCACTTTGTGCCTACAATCAACATGAAAATACTTTATTGAAACCTCCTTGTTATGATAGTCCCATTCATTCATCAGCTTCCTCTGGAGTAAGCTCAACTCCAATCTGATTGGCTCAACCTATATGACAATATGAACTGCAACTAAGCTGCATTTGTAGGTCAGTCGCTTCACGCAAGAGCCAGTGTGCATGCTGGGGGATTTCAACCTGCCCTCTGGAAATACACTCACTCAACCAGCAACAATAAATCCTCAACCATTCTAGTATTTGTGAGCAGCACTGATGACACCATGGGCCGTGGACATTAGGGATGAGATTTGCTGACTACTTTTAAGAAAACAAGACTTAATATATGTATTAACATCAAAAGACAAAGCTTAAAGTAGGACTTGGTAATTTAAACATAATTGAATTAACATTAAGAGGTTAACACAGTCGACAACGCTGCAGGCAGAAACACAGACTGGAAATTTATTCATTATCATGCACCAGAGGTTGGTGGTTGTTACATCATACCTCAGGCTGGTAGAGCAGGTCGGCTGCACAGCTGCTTGTGTCTGGGCCAGTTGAAAAAGCTGATGGAGACCCATATGGTGGTGTACGTGGAGAGATGATCAGTGGGCTGTGAAGCCATGAAATGTCTGCTTTCCCCCCATACTGTCTTAAGTACAGGGCACCCTGGATAAAAGTTCACAGGAGTGTTTTGGAGCAGTGGGTTGTGCTTTCTGTCATCTGAGGAAAGGATAATAATGACAGGTCAGATTAGAGACATTATCTTTGTCAGCTAAGGCATCATACATGAATAACTGACTAACATTTTTACTTAGATCCACAAAGACAAATATACTGTAAAACAAAGTGATGGTTTATGAATATCTTACATCTTCTAGGTCATATTGTTCAGCTCTGACCAGATACACAAGCTAATGGTCTAAGCACAACAAGATCAAAATGCATTGCTACTATCTTAAAACAACTCCAATTTCCTCAATTCGAAGAGCTATCTACAGCAGGTAAGATGTTAACTGTTTGTAACCATTACACTTAACCCCACTTCAAAAGATCTAAACTGTCACGTTAATGATTGTGCATAATTTACACTGCAATTAAAAATGTCAGCAATGGCACAAAGTTTGTGTTGAGTCTCAACACAAGTGTCCCAAATATTCAACCACAGCAACAGACAGCCTGAAATCTCATGACACTAACATACTTTTCCCTGAGTCACATGAATGCCTGCATTGTGCAAGACTTCCCTCCGTCAGGACTTCCCATTAGCTGTTTTCTCCCTGCTGGCCTCATGACAGTTCAGCTGCTGGTGCTCCTTATTGGAGTAAATTAGAGCTAACTGGTGAGAAGTGGTCACTGCTCACAAACATCATCTCTGGAAGTCTGCAGCAGGATCTGGGAGACTTGGGTACGAGTGAGAAGAAAACCAGGCGCTTACTTCCTCCAGAGGTTTTTACTACTGAAGGTGAACATGTCTTTTATACTCGCAGGACAGGTATACAAAGGTTGATTGTCGTTTTGCAAAGTTCTCATTTCTAACTTTTGCTTAGAGCGAAGGAGTTACAGACTAACCGCATGCAGTAAAACTTACTTGTAATTTAAAATGCATTCAACTCTTTCTTCTTCAAATTTAAGGAGGTACTTAAATCATAGAAAAGTAAAAAAATTAATTAAAAAAACTAAGGAAGATTGTTTTGAGCAACAACTCTTATGTGTGTGTCTTTCTACTTTTAATGTGCAGACATTTACCAAGAGCACGAGATCCATCATGAGACGTGCTCATGTAGAATGTGTAATTTATTGCCCAACCCTATGTGATACTGGTGTCACAACAGGAAACTGCGTACTACACCGAGTTACGGCAGCAATGGCTGGAGGGGAGGATCTGACCATTGTGTCTTAAAGATTTAACAAGCCTAACAAATCAGTCTGACAGCACACAATACTTTCACACTCATAAAACCATCAGTTCTGCTATCTTAACTTCAAGGCTTTGGCCTCAGGGCAGATTTTACTGGTGGATTTTGTCACAGAAAATATTTAAAGTCATACTCTTCTAACATAGCATTTTGTGGAAAAAATACTGCGTTATACGAAACATTAGGAGACTGGACAGCAGAAAAAAGGGAACAAGCTCAGGATAACAGCAGGATAGTCAGACACCTGGCTGCTGTTTATCTGTGTTGACAGTTATGCCTATTACAAAAGTTTGCCATGATCTTTGCTGATCTGCTATTTGTGAGTGACTAATGTGACAGTCTTCAACACCGTGTCAATTCAGCGGTCTGTTGACCTCAGCAAGCAGAGAGGCCTGCTGGTTATCGCTTGAAGTTGCCAGGCTTTATAAAGACAACTGCCTAATCCTGACAAGCACTTTGAGATCATCAACAGTTTTCATCTCAATCTGATAATCTTCCATCATGACAGAAGCATTGCTGCTGCCAGGAAGCTCTCATGTGCACTCTAAAGTGCCCCGTCAAAGCTGTTTCTCAGATCAACTGAAGCTTTTGGCTTTGCAAAACATCTCCTTTTTGGCTCAGTTATTAGCAATTCTAATCGTTTTGTCTTTCCTTCAGAACAGGATGGCCAGTTGCGGTTCATGTTTCTGGTGCATCATATGGCTGGTGGTGCTGCTGTGCATTGGCTGGCCTCTTGGCATCACCTTAGGGGGTCTTTATGGCCTCATCAGTCCCCTCACCACATGCCTCGGCCTGGACCGACTCTCTGACTTGCTCCTGGAGGGGGCCAACATCGGCCGAACCTGTGCTAACAACATGAGACACAGCAAGCCCTTGTGTTGAGGTGATCATGACCAGATAACAAAGGCAGCATTATTGTCTTTCTGTGGAGATGAGGCTTCTCCTTGTGGAGAACTGATCACATCTGTTTTATGTGGAGATGACTGGCATTCAATGCATGGTAACCTTTCTTCCAACCTATGAAACATAAGGGTCCAAAAGGTCTGAAAAATTGATTCCACCCATTCTGTAGCATATCATTAACTCTGATTTTAAATTTGCATAGGTTTTTCATTTATAGTCTGTGTTTTCTGTTTAAACGACGGAGACACTGTGTGCAGAAGATAAGCACAAAAATGGAAATTTAACAATAGAAATATTTATACTTGTAAATGTCTGTGCTGAAACTTCTAATGCGATTAAAACTGCTTTGAACTCGTCCTTCGTGTTTGTGGTCTGACTTCTTGTAGGCACTGTTTAGTTTGGAAATTTATGTCTGTAAAACCAGAGAGGAAAAGAAAAAGGAAATCTAAACAAAGTGGCTAATACAAACATGTTTCATACGCTAATTTTGTTTACCGAATGTGTCATATTTCAGGTTGCATGGGATTTAGCCCTAGTAGATTACGCTGAAGTCAAGGCAACCACAGGTCATGTCAAGTCCAACACTTGTATTATGTAACTCCACACAATAACTGAATTTGGAGAATGATTATTGTGCTAATTTGATTTTTCATAACTTTATTCTGTGGGTCTTGAAACAACTTATGTCTAAAATGTGTTGTTTTAGTTAAGGGCTCTGTAAGACCACCTCAAAACATCCTATCTGCTCTTATTAGTTGACATATTAATTCAAAATAAGAGTCCAAGAGTGCTGTCATGTTGCTTAGGGTGGTTCCTAACTGAGTGAGATGACCTGGAAGTATCCAAGTGGCAGCCACAATAAAAGCTGTTAGATTTTCAAAAACGTTAAGAAAAGTAACTTCAAAGTTTCCTTCATCAAGAGCTCTACAAAACCGTCTTATCACTTTGCAGGAAGAAAACACATGTATATTATATCTGCAAAATAGGATCATTTACAATATTACTCCATTATAGAGAAAGGTATTTCAAACAAGCAAGAAAGTTAGTTACTAGATTCTGATTGCTGTTCAGTTGTTTTTAACTTCTTGCAATTTTCTCCTACCATCTTTTCTTAAAATTGTGTCATTTCAGACAAAGAATAAAAGTTTACTAAATGAAATGGAAGGTAGATTTTCGTTTTACTGTTAGACTGGACTTCAAGTTGACTGTTGACCCTTAGTTTGAGGCATGCCAAAAAGACTCCAAGACACCGTTAAACAAATGTGTTTCATGCTGATGATATTAGATAACTACAGACAAGCTATGCTCAAGAGTCTAGTGCATTTCAGGAAACCCTAGAGCAAAGTCAACACAGAAGAAACAACTCTGTGTTGACTTCAGGTTTTGCTCGTTTAATAATCTTAAGCAAAAGCTAACAAGTGATGAAGCGCATCTGAGGAAAAGCCAAACTTAAAAAGAATATTATAACTTCTTTCAAGCATCATCAGAGCAGTAAAACAGCTTGGAAATAAAAAAGGTTGGGTTTCTTTTAACAGTAGACTGAAAAGGACATTTAAGGTAAAGGGGGAAGGAAAAATGTAACGTAATGAGTTGAAATTGCAACACTGCAATTAAGTTTGGCAACTAGACAGCAAACTTTCAAGCAAAATGTGAAGCATACCAAGTCTTGAGACTTATAAATAAAATATCTTCCAAGCAAACCTTTTATATATATATTTTTTCTAATAAGGAGAGACTTATTATTTAAGTTACTTTAAGACTGTAACTTTGTGAGATTTACAGTGAAACTGTTGCAAAGGTTCAAAAAATCTGGCTGAAGGTTGTTTAAGAACAATACTCTAGCTTCTACCCTCTGATAATTCAAAGATTACCATCTGAATGAGAAACTGAAG
>JAOXNZ010000002.1:8505489-8520417 GCA_028566095.1 Kryptolebias brasiliensis | reverse complement strand
TAAAACTGGCCACGGCACCCTGCAGAAAAACAAAAAAAAAAAAAAAAAAAACGCTAAACAATTTGTGCCTGTGACATTTTTAATTTCCCTGCAGAGGAGACAGTTCATTCTGACATTTACTGTTTGCTCAAACTTTCTCCACCCACTTACCTCCTCTGCATTCCCTAATAGCTTGTATCTGCTACACGCAGCCCATCGACCCTGATAAATGTTTAAGTTCTGCACCATTACACAGCCAATAAAAATCAGTGGCTGGCAGGTCCTAATTGGACAAAGAGCTGTTCACCAGCCAAGTGGGCTTGATATAAGAGGTGCAGGGTAGCAGAGTGCAAGATGAGAGAGACAGAGAGGGGTAGATTGTAGAAATGTATACATTCACGTCCTACACTGAAATGCTTTTATACACAGAGAAGCTTGTGAATCACGACTGTACATGACAGAGGCCCACAGTGACAAAAGATAAGACCCATCTGGTGAAATTTGTGGGCGCAATATAAAAGGACCAACTTCTTTGATTAGTAGCCAGATGGAATCTGCTCCTGTGAAGAGGCGATGAAATGCAAACAGAAAGAGAAAGAATTTTTAAAAACACAAGTCTTACATTGATGGTGAATTTATTTTAAATTTAGGTGAAGTCTAATGCGGGGTTAGGTGCCTCTTGGGCCCCATCCTCCTGAGGTTTTGAAGGCACATCCCATTGGGAAGAGACTCCAGGCCAGAACCAGAACTTGTTGAAGGAATTATGTATCCTTTCTGGCCTGGGATCCCCCGGGAGGAGCTGGAGTCTGTTGCTGGGGAGAGGGATGTCTGGGTTTCTCTCCTGGATCTGTTGCCCTGCGACCCGATGATGAATAAGCGGCAGAAAGCAAATTAGAACTGCACCTAATGTTGCTTCTGGCAGTAATACTGTAACTATACTAATATTACACTTGAAACTAACATAAGTTCATTCTGTTTTTATTTTTGCAGTCATCAAAATAATGGTAGACTGAAAAATTAACACAAATATACACCAGTTTTTTGAACTGCCACTTATTTTGCCCCCTTGTTAATATTCCCAGCTGAACGAATCACGTCAAAAGCCTGTTACAAAAAAAAAAGTCATAAATGAAATGTGTCTGTACCTGACAGCTGAATCAGGAGTCCCCTTGGGACAGCCAAGCCCTCGGGCCTCCCTCACCACCAGTACCCACCAGCAAGTCTTCATTCCCTATTCACTCTTTCTCCTTGTTTAAGTGTACCAGGCCTGTCTATCAGTTTTTCCTGCCACTGGACACAAATCACCATTGGGTGATGATCAGTTGACAACTCTGACCTGCCCTTCACTCAAGTGTCTGCAAGTCTGATGATACGACTCCAGAATCTACCAATCAATGCCCAAGGTGGCCTAGTACCAGGTATACTTATGGACCACTTTATCCTCAAACATGATGCTCTTCCTCTTTTTTATAACATGCCTTCAAGCACACATGCTTGAAAGCATGCTGTTCTCTTGTCAAATGCAAAAAGGGTTGTGGGAAAATTTTTCCAGAAGCGTATGCTGCTCTCGTTGCTGAGGCGTTAATTAGTCTGAGAAATCCTGTCTTCAACCCTCCCTTCAAGCCGTCTAGAGTCACACACCCACATAACACCTCCTCCCACACTCTGAGTACCAGAAAATGTCTCAGCTGTAACAGGCCTGCAATGTGTCCATCAATTTTTATCTAATCTTTAGAAAATCAGTCTTAATTTAAGTGGTTCAATTCTGCTGTGAAGCTAATGTGAATTTGAGTTGGACCTGAGCAACCAGCTTTTGCCACATGCAAATGATTCTCAGCTCTCTCTTGCCAGCTTGTCTTTATGATCAAAAGCACCACAGCCAAGATTTCATAACATGTTCAACAATTTGTTTCTGGAAGCTGCTAAAGTGAATTAATTTTGGTAACACAGAAATCTGAAAAAAAAGAGAGAAATAAAAAATGTACAACAAAAAAGTAACAGTTCTGAGAGATGACTTAACATCTTTAATGTCTGAATTTGACAGTGTTCAGTATCTGTATCTGAGTTTGCTGATGCAGTGAAACATTAAAAGAAAAAAACCTAAATGGTAATCTAGAATCAATACACAATCTAACAGATGGGGTCTACATTGTATTAGCCTGTTTCTGATTCCTTTAGCTGATTTATCACATTACATTGCATAAAAGATGTGTTTAGAAGCATTTAATCTTCATTTCTGCCAGTAAGAAAAGTCATTTTCTGTGTATTACAAAGCTAACTGTCATGAAAATTACTATAAACTTGAAAAATGGAAAACCTTTGTTTTGAACAACCTTTATTGCAAAAATATTTCATCTTGATGACTCATGATGATGAACATCATGTAGGATTTGATGTCAGCTGAATTATTTCTGCCAAACTGAACAATTGTTTGACTGTGATTCATTGCTGATTTGATCGTACGTTGCACTGAATTAAATCCTTATAGATCACCTAAAGTTTATACAAAGGTTTTTAGACTTTTCACCTTTTCAATCTGTTCAGTTCTGCACACACATGCAAAAAGATTCTTCCTAACCTTCATTTTATGGTCTTTAAAAAAATGTTGTTTTTTTTCCACATTTGAGTAAATGATTTCCCTTATAATTTCCTTGTTTTCTACCATCACTGATATATAAATGAGCTTAGAGTGTTTTTAGTAAGAGCTACTCAGACTCAGGCTGGACTGGGAACTCTCTGATGGCCTTAGGAGGCACAACTGGAGACAAGCTGGTCTCTTTCCAAACAGAGATTTGGGTTCACATGACCTGAGTGAGCAGCTGTCCCCCACAGTACTCGCCTTCAGCACCATACGCAGCACAATGGGAATGTCCTCTCTGTGCACGGCCTGTGTTATTCAGCTCATTGGAATTTATTTCAATTTTATTTATACAGTTAGGTGATCTTAAGACACTCAGAGTTATACCTGCATTCCAATCCAAATGCAGGGAATGGATTAGATTAACTAGCATTCAGCCAGTTCAGAGCTAATTGACAATAGCAAACACAAAAACAGTTACAGCTCAGTCAATTTTACAGATGTCGAGCTAAAATTTGGTGTGGTAGTAGCTGAAAGTCATCCCCATCACTTAGGCTACTCTGAGTGCTAACAGTTTGCATGAGCAATTGCACATTGAGAGTGTAAGAGAAAGATACCAATATTAATGTGTTATTTTCAATGACCAAAAAAGGTAAAACACAATCATTTTTCAAAATAAGGTCACTTAGCATGAAAGACAATGGGTGACATGCATTTTATTGAAAAATGTTAGGTGCTTAATTTACACAAGTAGTGGAACAACTGAGCTCATGTAAAGAGAAAGTTTTCATGTGAAGCCCACTTCCCTAATCCCCTAACAGATGTCAGACACTATGTTGGAAGAATACAAAATCTTTTCCACTCCTAACTCCTGCTGCATGGTTGATTTATGTTGCAATCAAAACTTCATCAGCTGTCCAGCTTCAGAGCCACTCTAAGGCCACACAAGAAAAATTGACACCGTCTGTATTTGAGAGACTAGGGCCATGAGATTTACTCTCTGTACATTATGTCATCTAAGCTAAAAGCATGTTGGTCATGTGTGTGTGTGGTTCGAATAACTGGCATGAGTTATCCATCAAAGCTGCTGTCTCTCCAGCCTCCCTCCAGTTCTTTATCTGTTTGATTGCCTGGGCATGAAGGAAGGCTTTAATTATGTTTTTTTTATTCAAATGATTAATCCTGAAGCACTGTGCACCAGAGTTCCCCCTCAGGAGACCTTACAAGACTGTGCCGCTATCAGTCCTCTTTCTGGGTTACCAGAGTTCCCTTTTTGTCTTTTTCCATATCTAAAGATTTACATCCACAGTCATTCATGTAATCACACTAAAAGATATACAGTTTACTGTGTTTATTTATTGTCAATATTAACTTTCTTAATACTGTACAGTACTGTGCAAAAGTTTGAAACCACTCCACTTTTTCTTTTTAGATTTTCTTAAGTTTTATGTTCTCAAGGCTATCTTAGGGCCCCGTCTATCAAGGGGTTAAGACATGGACAGTCATTACATGCACACACTCACACTTTAAGGCGAAATTAGAGTTGTTGTGTACTACCAACACTTCTTAGTACTACAACTAATAAGGATGGAGGAAACCAGAGCAGGTTGCACAAATACATGTATCATTTCTCAACATGTTCCTCAGACAGCTTACAATGCTATGAAACCAACAATCACTGACAGCTGACAGGGTCTGAGAAGGGACAAACTTAGGCAACCAATCAACAAGCATCTCCAATTATCCTAATATACATGTTGGACTATGAAAGGAAACCGGAGTACCCAGGAAAAAAACTTGCACCCGCATGAGCAGAACATACATACTTCATGCAGGAAGGCCCCGACTGAGATTCAAACTTGTAACCTTTGCTAAAATCGAAGAGTAGGACATGATTAGACAGCCTCACTTAATTAGTTAAAGAAAATAAGTCAATCTCTGTTTCAGTCATGTGCGGAGGTAGTGAGAAACTGAGTGTGAAATTTCTGCTCAAATGTTTGAGTGCAGACCTGAATTACATCACCTCTGCACCTCATCATTGGTACCATGAAGCCAAACAAGGCAAGAACAAAAGAGATGTATTGTAAGAAGGGTGAGTAAAAAGAAAAATATGCAGTTGAGAGAGTGCAAGAAAGAGATACAAATATGGTGAAAAAGAAAAGAAAACAACCTAGGGGACTGGTAAATGAGGCCAGATGCATGTCTAGACAGCTGTCTCTTCCTGCTAGCCAGACAGGACTTTACCACAGGGTTCTTATTTGTAGATATGATCTCACTTATTCAGACAGAGCCTGAGCCATTCAGCATTGATAAGAAATACTTTCATGCTCTGGTCTGCTGGAAACTGCAGCAGTCATAAAAACTGTCTTATAACCCAAGTTAAATCATGCAGTGTTTACTACTTCACAAGATACAGAGAAGAAATCCAAATCCCCACCAAGAAATACATGTGGGATGTTGTTTCAGCTGTATAATTCATCACAACTGGGGTGCAACTGAGCTCTAGCATGAAGACGTCTGGCGGAGAATTTCTTTTACACTGCAAGAGCTGAATGTTGGGTGTTTCAGTGTGTAAAACCATCTTATACACAGTTTGTAAATGCTTTAGTAATTTTTTTTTCTGTGGCATTTAAAATTTGAAGGGGCAAATGAACTCAGCATATCTGAAATCACAAAATAAAGTTTGAGTGACTTCTCCTCTCCGTTACCTCCCCCCTTGTGTGTTTATCTGTAATGTCGGTCGAGGATGTTGAAGATGTATACCTATTTGGATTTTTGATAACAGGATCTCTTCTTTTTGGGATTGGCGGTTACCTGGCGTATCGTGAAATTCGGAAGAAACTGGCAGCTGTTCGGGCCATGTCAAGACTGTTTGATCTGTGCAAAGGAATGTGCCGAGCGGTGAACGCTCAGACTCAGTTGCTTTGCGAACATATGCACATACTGGACGCGACTCTTGTGAGTCGCGGGCCAGCTGTGGACCTTGGAACTCGCTGACCAAATGGAATCGACCTTGGAGAAGTTACCGGCTCGGATGACCACATTAATTTGGCTGTTTGGATTCACCACTGAGCTGTACCAGTGAGACCTGTGGATCTGTGCCGGCTTTCCTCCCAAGGTCAGCTGATAAAACTTTCCATCACTATCGGGACTAGGGCTGGGAGGCTTATCTGGGACAGTTTTCGTGGGCGTTCCTACCCTTCAACGTCTTCGCTGTCACCCTTTCCATTCCTCCCTCCCTCACTCCACACACACCCTGTAGCTCCATCCCTTCCTTCCTCCCTCCTGCAGTTCCATCCCTCCCTCCCCCTATGTCCACGTTTAATGTTGCTCACTCCCTTCCTCATCCAATGTCTCATAAGCATAGTTGAATTAGCTTAACCTATAACTGAATCAGCATTAGCATAGTTGAATTGGCTGAAAGTTTAGTTGAATTAGCATTAGCAAAGGTGTAGTTTATCTTGGTCTGTTCCGCTGAGGTTCTTAAATCATAGTTTAGTTTAGCTTATAATATCTTAGTTTGGTTTTCCTCAGTTTATTTTAGTATGACAGTCAATTTTATCCAGCCTTTGCTTACTTAAACTTATTTTAGTTTGCTTGGCTAAGCTTATTTAGTATGACTTGTTTTAGATAAGTTTAGTTTAGCTTGTTTTATACCCTACATTCCTAGCTGTTTGTTACTTTTGCTCATTTATTTTATTTAGATTATCTTAACTCAAGTTTTAGATTAGTTTAGCTTTTTTTTTCATGATGACTTTTGTGTTTTCATGTTGTAAAGCACTTTGAACCGCCTTGTTGCTGAAAAGTGCTATATAAATACATTTGACTTGACTTGACTAAATAATATTAAGTCATTTTTAACAAAAAATAAAGAAGGAGCCTGATAAAAAAATTACATACTGTAAAATGTTTTTTCACCATTATAAATCTACAGTATTTTTGTGCTATTTATTTACCTATGTTTTAAGTTTAACTTTGCGTAAAACTGCAAGCATCACCTCAAAAGCTCTTTTGCCCTTCATAGTTTTGACTGTGACACAGTTTGCATGACCTTGTTTGTTGTCCTCATTCTGGCATGTCTATTGCCATCCTGGCTCTTTCCACTTCCCCACCTCTGGGTGTCTGTGTCTGACAGCGAAGCAAACACTCACTGTCAGTCATTTTTTCTGTCAAAAGGCTGAGAGGGTTCCCTCAGGACGGACATCTCCAATCAGGCAACCAGTTTCCCTTTCTCTCCTGCCCGATGTCCCAAAGCTTGTGGCCCACTTTGGTCTTTCAAGCGGTGGGACACAATTTAAGGGAAGTTTGTAATGAAAAGTGAAGAAGTTTGATGATGCGGATGGACAACTGGTGACGCAGGAGGTTCGTTTCCAGACAGATTCAGGAGGGTCAGCAATCATGAAGCAACTCACCTGAAACTCTGCAGTAAAAACACATATTGACATACTTTTGATTTATTTTGCGTTCATTCTAGAGCCACTAATGTAGTAATTTAGAAAAATATAGAGCTTTAAAATGGCATAAAGGGTTGTCATTTTATAAAAATTGGAATAATCTTCACTACAGATATGTAATTTTATGTGTTTGTTGCAAAAGCCAGAAGCCATTAGAAGGATTAACTCACAGACTATCCATTTAAAAAATAACTATTTCTATATTATTGCTTGTATTTATGGTAAATTTTCATTACTGAAAAGGAAATATCTGTGCTACATTATTGCAATGTTTTTGCCCCAGAAATCATGACATTTTAATGAAACCTTTTCTGATCTATTTTTATTTTTTTTTTGGTTAATACAACAGATGATATAGTTCACTAATTCTTAACCTGTCAGTCTAACATGCATATTATATTATACTGCATGAGCCACACACCTATAAACAGCTGCTACACTAGTAAAGTATAAGCACCATCTTAGGCTTTTAACACCTCCAGTGTAGCTCGGTGCTCAACACATTTAAGTAAGAGCAAGTAACACAAGAAACGCTTGCTAGTTAAGCTCTGCATCATGTCAGTGTGTGTTTGCTTGTGTCAGGAGGCTAAGGTGGCATGCAGTAGCCAGGCTGCCAGTTATAGAGGGAAATGAGAACTGCTAGGAGGATTTCTCACACCTCATTAGGTGACTCACGATAAAGAACCAGGGATGTTCTTTGCTGTTTGGCAACCAGGAAAGCACAGAAAAAATAGGCACATAAACAGGGAGGTACTTCCAGTAGAACACTGTGCAGGTCATTCACCAGTGTCTGAATCATAGAAGGATAGACCGACAAATTGCTTCCCTTCTGTTCATCCTTTGTTAGTTTCTCTCTATCATGCATCTCTTCTTCTTCATGTCTTTTTGATTACTTGTCTGGCCATCAGTGCCAGACCACAGCTGTGGCTGCTGTGCTTTCTTCATCTCTCACCCACTACTGTGGATTGCCTGAAGCTATCAGGACAGCAAACACAAACAAGTTTGCAACAGCATCATCATCATGGGGATATGCTTATTATGCCCGGCTGATAATGAAAGTCCGTCAGCAGTGAAAAGCTCTACTTCGGATTTAATGGAGTTCTACTAACTTAACTTAAATTAGTTAAAGATACTTATTGCAATGAATTGAAGTCAAGAAAACAAAAAATGATAACAAAAGAAACAGAAACTGCACATTTCTTTTCTCATATTAAAGATTAAGGTGTCCTTAAATAAAATATGTAAGCAAAACTTACGAACAGCTACCAATTACCACGTGCATTTTTTTTTTTTACCTATATAAACAGCCGAAGTGAAGTCAACAATGACGATGCCCATAGAAGAGGCATTTAGGATCAAGAAGTCAGGCAATTTTGATGCATTGATCCAGATTTACCCTCAGATTTGTTAAATAAAGTATGCAGATAAGCTTCCACATGGATTCAGCAGAGTGTTTTGTTTACATTAAGTGCATACCTGCATTTCAGAATTAAATCTCAATGTAACTGGATAATATACTGGAGTTAACTCTTTCAAAGTGCACCATTTGAGTTAGTTGAGGGTAACCTTTTTTATGTTTGTTTTTGTGGTTTGCAATGAGCACTTTTATTCTGTAAATGGGATATTACGTCTGTTGTTCCTATTCTTTCCCTGCAATATTTAAGATTTCAGATGATAAAACAAGTTAAGCAGCAAAGAGCTATAGCACAAGACACCTTTTTACTCTAAAAATTAAAACCAAATGTGGAAAAAATGGCAAAACAGTGTTTGAATTCTGTACCTTGAAGGTATTCCAACAAGCACTTTTTAATTCTAAAAGTATCTTTGAATATTAACAGGGGTAATTTTGTACAAATACAGCAGTTAGTCTGCAAAGCAGCATTTATCCTAGTCCCATTTAAAATCTAATATTCACTCTTTGTTTCATACCATTTAATTTTTTACTAACCCTTAAGCAAAAAATGTGGCTCTTTAGAAACTAAATGCTCCAGTTTGTCCTATTCATATTACAAAACCTTCAGATTTAATGCAGTCTTGTAGCAAACAGGTTTTTCAAGAGATTTCAAGAGTTAAATTTGATTAAATGCCAAAATAAAGGTCTGCCCTGTAATTGTAAAGGTAAACAGGATGACATTTACACTTCTGCCTTCAAATAAAGTGTGGCTCTTGCTGCTTTACTGTCATGGTTTATCTTTTGTCTTAAATAATAATAATCCAGACTCATGGCCCGAGTAAAAACAAAACCAATCAGCTGAATTACACTGATAAAGCTAAAGATTCTGCTTGTTAATGGGGCTGTGTGCCACTGAGTGGTTGCTAATTTAGCTGCATTATGTAATATGCAGTCACTTTATACCTGCAGCAAGTTGCCATGGTTTCCACTTTGTAAAGCCTTCTTAATACTTAACCTTTGTTTGCCCCCCCTTTCCTTGTGTCTTCTTCTGTAAAGCCTGCGTTTGTGCACCTGCTAAAGATTAAAGCGTGGTTGATGGTCTGGAGCTTTTTCCAAAGTGGCAGGGTCGAGAAGCAGCCCCTTCCCATTAGCAAATGTGGATATGTGTGCTCAGGACGCTGTCTCTTTCTGTCCCTTGTTCGTTTTATTCTAAGCTTTTCTCCACATTTTTATCATCTGATTTCTCTGCTGCTGCACCACAGGGCCAGCATTGAGTACTGAATGCACAATAGCTCATGTTTAAATCATTTAAATGATTCTTTAGAAGTGATGTTTTTCATTAACATTTTATTTACAGAAAAATGTATTTCCTATGTTCTGACATTTTTAGCAATATCCTGTATTGTCACTTTCTACCCTCACATCTTAATGCAGTAGTTGGTATTCCACACAACACAGCTTCTATTAGGTGTAATACAGAAATATCATTCAGCTTCATGCATCCCTCTCAAACATTATCATACAAATAAAAGCAGTAGAACAAAAGGATTCAAACTGATGTTCGGCACAAATTTAAATCATCTTGAGCGAGCATCATACCACCTAAGCTCACAGTACAAATAATAAGAGTAATAAATGCAGTCCATTACCAACATGTGGAGAAGAAATTGGAGTAAACTGACCTAATAAATAATTCTGTTTCATTGCTGAGCAAATTCAGACACCAAATTAAATATAAATATATAGCTTAACTGCTAAACTTTTTTTCTGTTTTTGAGTTCAGTTAAAAATGTGTGTAAAAATTGATGATTTATGCAAACATACACAATGATGCACATTTTCCTATTCATTCATTTTCTATAAACATTTATAAATATAAAAACCACAATAACATACCCTTCTGCACAAGGGCTATGGGAGCTTAAGTGTAAAAGTGAGTCACTTTATAGTAATACGAAATAGCAACTCATTTATTTAAAGGTAATAGGTTTATTTTTTACTACCTAAACTAAAAATCCTAATACAAATATAAGATGTGTAATGTTTTTGCTTTACAAACTCAGATAATGGACATTCAGTGGCTGCAAAACCGCTTTTTGTTCTCTGCACATCTTTGCTTTTTTATAATATTTCCTTATCAGATGCAAGCCATGTGCAGGTAAAATCAAAACACCATGAACTGCAGAAAATAGACCTTAAAAAAGAAACATGGTTACTTCTTTCATTGATGTTTCAGATTAGTTTTTTGTAAGGATTATCTTTGTCCAATATGCTCATATTTCACATCTTTAAGGGAATTCGGCACAATGATCAGTGAATTTGCAGCTGCTGTGATTATAAAGAGCTGTAAAATTTCAGGATTCAACACAAAAACGTTTGATCCATACTATCTCCCTCTCCCTGTTTGGCGCCAGGCTTAACGTAGCTAAATGAAAAGCAACACTATCTCATTGTTTCCAAAGCAGATTATCTGTGACTTCAGAACCCCCACTTTAGGCAATGCAACACATTGCTGCGCTGCATCTGAGCCTCCACTCTGCTTCACACCGGGAAAGACGCTGAAAGACGAAGAACGTTAATCTCTTTCCCAATGCAAACCCACTGGAGGAAGGTAGAATCTGACATTTTGTTTTGAAGAAAATCTGCATTGACACAGTCTTTATCTTCTCTTTCTTGAATACAGTGTGACTTTGAGTGTAAGGGCAAAAAGATTTATAAAGTCATTGGCTGAGAATTTGTCAAACATGCTGGCACAGTAGTGTGAAAATATGTTTATGTATGGGTGTGTCTTCCTGGTAAACAGCATGCCCCATGGAATCATGGAAATGCATGGTCTTTATGTTAACGGTCATGTCTCTTTTTTACTTTTACTTCATTATTTTATTTTTTTTCCAAAGCCCCTAGCTTTTGTCTGTCTTCGCATTTTTATCATCTAGTTGCACAAACTTCAGGATACGAACTGTACTGAAAACCAGAACTTTTGTACTTTAAGAGAAAAGGCTATGCTTGATGGAAACAAACTGGAACAAAATATAAAACAGTTTCCCTTGCCCATCAGTTTCGCATTTTAAAAAAATCATCTAATAGGACAAGTCTCATTTCACCCCTTCCCCCTGTGCCTTAGCCCTACCACTTTGTTTTGTTCATTCACGTTGGGGGAATCGGAACGTCCCAGTTCTTTTTCATTAGGTATGTAAGGAGAAAGTGAAAGACTGTCCAGGTCTTCTAAAAATATATTTTTCATAGTAACCCATTAAACACTTGGGTATGAGTGCACTAGAAAAGAAATTTAAAACTGTTAAAAACATTTTATTGTCACACAACTTTTATAGAGTCTAGTTTGATGTATTCTGATGTAATATATGGTTTGTATCATTGCCAGTCTTTATTAACATAACATTTGTAGCAAGCTATAAATAACTATTATACCCACCTTGTATGGGCATATTGTGTCTGTTTACGTAAAGATATTTTGGTGACGATTGATGGAGCATCTCCCTTTTGAAGGGGTGTTCCATTTCATAATAGAATATTTTTACCACTGACCCCTTTTTACTTTGAATGGTGTGCCATGGAGTAGGTGTAAGTGCCGGACTAACACTTGGAATATCAAATTTTATTATGCTCAATTGGTAAATGGAGACTAAAAAAATCTCAAGACTTACAACCAAAAAACAAAATGTAAAAAATAAAATTTGATAAGAAGTGTAACACTGTAAAAAACATCAACATCTCCTGCTAATTGTTTTGTAAGAAAATTGCTTTGTTTCCCAAATTTCACTGTTTATTTTTATCTGATAAAACAACTTCAGAGTACTGCTGTGTCATTGTCTCACTCCCTCAGGGTCACCACCTCCCCCTGCCTTAGTAGCAGACACATCTTTATTCAGAACTGTCCCTGTCTAGGGGCCAAACATCAATCGGCTTTGTGTTTGCAGCCGCTGCCTCACTGTGCTGCCCTGCTCTGCTTCTCGACTCTCCGGGTGCAGCTTTGTTATTGAACTGTCTCTGGCAATCTCCCGTCTCTCATGCTCCAAAATCATGGCCCATTTATTCTAACACAATTATTACTGAAGCCTGGCTGAGCGAAGTGATAGATGGTACTTTGTTAGAGTGCTGCTATTACTGGTCAAGCATAGAGGCCCTGATTAGGTCCACATGTACACTAGTAGACACACACACATGCAATCCAGAATTATCCAAATTTATGACGGGTGACACCTCAGTAATTAACATGACTGTGTGTGGCAGTAAAGAAGATGTTAACATGAAGGGTGTGACTAATTGAGGAGTTATTGTGAGGGTGGTTTATTGTGTGTGGTTTATTTTAACACGGCTCATAAGTTGCAACACAAAGAGGGCGGAAAGTGTAACAGAAGAGGATGTACATGGAAAGAAAAGCAGGAGAAAGCAGACAGAAACTTGACAGTTTCATAGTTATCTGGACCAAACTCTGAAAGGTCCCTTTAATCACCAGATTTCACTGAAGCTCTCAGTCACACTGCACATGTTTAAGAGATTGCTTGTCGTGCTAATCCCGCTGGATGATCCTGTCTGCTTGTTAGACTCAAACCGAGTGGAATCACAACACAATGACCTTCTCCTTACCTGTCACAGTAACTGGCTCTCTGTTACGCTGTCTCCTCTAATGAGGACATGAGCTACTTGTGTGTTTGTTTGTGTTGCTTTCAGGCAGTTTTTGCCAGTACTGCATTCAATCAACGTAAAACAGTTTTACCGGAAAGATATCTTGTATATTGTGTATGGTATTGGCAAAAAAGCAGTAAAATTAGTAAAATTACAAATGCCTGTTGTAGATAGCTTTTAGAACAGCCTCAGTTTAGAGAAATGAAATTTCTCTAATAACTAGTTTGAATAGGGCCAGGACCAATGTGGACTGCTGCTGTCTTAAAACATGCAAAACCGATGGAGGCATAAAAGTTTCTAAAACAGAATTTGAATAAACTGGTTTATGGTTTTTGAGATTGGATTTTCATCCCACTTGGACTGCAGTGTTTGCTCATCTATTCAGGTAGAAATAAACACAATTTCTGCAAATTGAGGCTGTTCAAGAACTATCTACAACAAGTAAGATAATTATTGTACATAACCTTCCCACAGAACCCTTTCCCAAAAGATCTGAACTATCCCTTTAATACTATAAATTGAGCAATATCATTAAAATTAACATTTGATTTATTTCACCACCAACTTGACCTTTTATCTGCTCGACTATTTTCAGATATGTTTCAGTGGAATTTATTGTGCTGACTGCACACCTAAAATTAACCTGTTTCAAGGGCAAAGAGGGGTGAGAGGACATTTGAGTGGAATGAACATATGGCCATTATAGTTTGTGAGCCAATGGCCTCCCAGCTCGCTCAACAGTGATGCATACACTCCTGGACCAGAGGAACATCGCTGCCTGCATGTCAATGAGCTTGATTCCCTGTTAAGCAACCGAGCTTGCTGGGTCTCTTGTATCATACACACTGGCTGCCATCTGCACCCTGAATGGGCTGCACTGAGGGTGTGTGCGCAGACTATTGGAGTGGAGGTGTGTGTGTGTGTGGTAGTGGCAGGGGGGGTGGTGGTAAGCGAGAAAGCAAGTGCACTCAAGAGCATGAGCTGTGTTTAACCCAAAGCACATGCCTGTCTTGCAGCCTCCTGCTTTGAGAAACACAGATCATTGAGAAAAAAAGATCTATTTTTAGCCACGAAAAAGGGAGGAGATAAGCAGGATAGATGTGCACTCGGATGCATGTGTGTGTCTTTGATTCTATGGGTGAGAATGATGCATAGTGATAGTTTCTTGTTTTGTTTTTTCCAGGACAGCATTGCAGGGTAGGCACAAGCAATCTCACACTTCACACACAATCATATAAGCCAAACATGGAGAAAAAAAAACACAGACACACACAAACAAATCTGGATATTGTCCTGCTGTGCCTGGAGGTAGGCCTGACAGTAGCGTTGGATGGAAATCACATACACACACACAGCATCACCCCACACACACACACACACAGACAAACTCCCTGGCAACGGGACACGTGATGCTAGTATTGTATGCCCAACCTTTTCTGGTTCTCTCTCTGTCTCTAATCCATGTCTTTCATCCTGACAGGTGCCAGCGGCTGGTGAACCAAGCTGCAGATTGATGATTAAAGTAGGCAGAATGGACACATGGACTGGTATCAGTCTGAGGTCATGTGCAAGTTTGTTTTTCTGCTAGAGAGGGAGAGTTCAGCAAATACATGTGAGGCTAAAAGTTCTCAATTCAGTCAGAGGTGCTTAGTTCTCATTGGTCTATTTAACGTTGTTCCATGTAGTCCTAAGGAAAACATGTTTTACTTTGCTAGAGATTATTTAGGATAGTACTTTTAATTGAAAGAAGGGGACAACCCCAGCCAATACAAATTCAAGTGTCAAGAGACATCTGTCAATCATCCAGGTTACTGTAATCCAAAATGCCTAAAATTTAGGCAAGACTTTTTTTTTTTTTTTTTTTACTGGTTTTGTTT
>JAOXNZ010000002.1:8465917-8501137 GCA_028566095.1 Kryptolebias brasiliensis | reverse complement strand
TGGTCGCCTACTCTAATGCTAGATTCAGATTCAGTCTTGATTCAATAAATTAAATCATGCAATTAGGATTCTCATCTCGAGATATCCTTATTGTAGAGCAAATCTGTTCCGGCACATGTAGGCAGCCATCTTCTCTATATGGTTTACCTGAGATTCCACAACAGGACAAAAAATAAATAAAAAATAGGATAAATATGATTTTAAACTGATTTAACTTTATGAGTGACATTGCATACCTCATTATTCTGCTATTTATTTGCGTTAGAATGACAAATGGACATTATATAATCTTTATTAGTAAGTATTAGATAAAAAACATTCAATCAATATGGAAATTTGTCATTTAAGTAATTTGCTTAAACCCTACAAATTAAGTCAAAGTATTGTTTGAGTGTAATGTCTTGTCTTTACATTATTTGGAAAGGTGAGGTTGTTAATTTGATTTCTTTCAAGCCCTGTTTTTTGATCATACACAAGAATGTATCCCAGCAGCAGACAAAAAAGGATCAAATTTGTCAAATTCAGCCATAATTGGATAGTAAGTTCACACTTACACCAATAATATGAAAAAATAATGAAAAAATTTCAACATTTTCCTATTCAGTGAATTTCTAACATCCTCTCAATTATTAACTTGAATTTAGCTTTAAATTTTTAAATATTAAGGGAAGTCATTTCTCCCTTTTCTTTTGCCGTGACCCTTCACAGAAAGGTCATAGCTGTCTTTGTTTACTACAAAAAAGCGAGAGGGAAAAAATGTCTCTTGGCACTTTAATAGCCCACATTTGTGGTGTCCTCATTAAATGTACATAAATAGTCAGACTCATGCAACTGTATTCCCCATTATCACCAGAATATTGCATCCATCCTGCAGGGTGCCACTTTGTAGCTTTCCGTTTCTTTTTTAGACATTTATGTAGTGAGTTTTTTTTCATTTAAAAACAACTGTAAACAAGTATATATATATTCATATTCAACTAAAAGCTGCTTAAAATCCCTTCACCTGTCTTAGTAGACATTAAGCCATGCACTTGTTGTGTGTGTGTGTTGCATGCAGCAAAAACATTTCACAAAAGATTACTCAGTTTGCTGCAGTCCTGCACACAATTAGCTAAAACAAGGAGTGTAGGTGACAGGCCTCCAATTTCGGCTGCTCTGGGAGTGCTCCAGCCACTCTAGTAGCACTGCACCATTTGTTGCCCTAATTAAGAATTTATTGGCCACTAACAATGAGTTCTGACCTCCATTTCCTCCACCTTTGTCTCCCCTACAGCTTAGTAAATCAGCCTGGAGTGATCTGCTTGACACATACACATGGGCAGGATGATTGGTACACCATGGCAAGCAGCAAAAAGAGGAGTTCCGTACGAGGGAGAACAAATTGTAGGAGAAACGGGAGATCAAGCAGAGTGAAGGGGAGGAGGAAAAATAAACTAGGCGTTCTCCAAACCACCAAAGTAAAACTCCAGACCAATGGTGCCATTAGTATATTGCTTTGAGGAATGCCTCTGGTACAGATAAATATATCCTTCTGTCTGTCTGGGCTCTTATCAGTCGCAATGCACCATTGTCTCAGCAAGAGACAGGGACACCACTAATCTGTCGCTGAGGTGCCACTAAAATCTCTGCATTCTCTAGATATTGGAAAGCTGAGCCGTACCACATCTATTTCTGTCAGTGCATACACTGATGGAGTTTCCAGAGATGCTCTATGCACATGCTAATTGTGAGAATTTATTTTATATCATCCTTTTTCTATTAATGGTTTAATTAATTCTTAACTAAAGATTAAATTAAAGGAATAATAAAAGAAAATAAGAAATGGTTGGGAAAATAGCTTTTTTCTTGTCAACAGTTACTGTAAAAATTAGCATAAAAATACTTGGATCTACATTTTTTAATTATTTTATGAGTTATTACGATCTACAGCTTGTGATATTTTTGTGTTTCTGTCTTTACATCCAGTTGCTTGGTGTCAGATATACTGTAACATTAGTTTTCTGAAGATAGCAGAAAAGCAGATATATTCTCAGCAGAAGCACTTCCTACTGCCTGAGAAACTGATTTAAACTGCTACAACGTTCCTGTCACGACAGGCACGGCTGGACATGCTTGGCTAAATATGAGCAGGACAGATTGCTCGTTCTCGCAACTCAACGACAAAGACAAATCCTTCAAAGCTTCTCTCTTGCACATGCACGTTCAAATAGCATGCAAACAAGCACTCTTCGCCGCCGACACATGCACATTTTGCTTAGCATGACAGATGGGAAAAGACACAAAGGTCAGCAGTCAGCAGGGCTTCACTTAGACAGGACTCGGATTCTTTTACATCACCTTGACTTGGAATATGGAGCTGACCCAAACGTATCTTTTCCACAGTCACTGCACTATAATATACAGTACAGGTCAGCAACTGTTTTAAAGAGCTACAGCTCCACACAGCCTCCAGTATCCCCAGTGTTGCCATGAGCTGTGCAGTCTACTGTCACTAGCAGAATGTTGCTCACTTTTCATCTCCACATGTGAATAAATCCCACAGGGTTGTGAATGACAAATGTATTTATTTTGTGCCTATTTGCACATCAGCACACCTGTCAATATGATAGCGTATGTTTCCTGGCAAGATAAATAATTTACAGAACATATCATTTATACTTATTGAAGAGGTGAATGGTTCTCACATCTGTTGACCCTTCACAGTGATGTGGCATTAAAGTAAAACAATGTAAACTACAGCCACAAGATTGAAGCAGGTGAAGAAAACCAAGAGTACTGGGGTTCCTGGTTAGGTCTCAGTACTGATCCACCAAAGCTTCAGACAGGACCTTAGTGTAAAACACCAAAGAACACCTCAAGAGACATTTGTTTCTAGCTTCTGAAAGCTGTTAAGGTATCATCAAAGGGAACTACACAATGTTGAGCTTAGGTGTTTTGGTTGTTAAAACCTACTTGTTAAAAAGGAATTATGTAAGAGTAGATCATTTGAAATCGTATCCATACATTTCTGCAAATACTTCAATTCCGAGAAAAATTACAAAACTATCATAATCTGAGATTTTCAGCAAACAAACAATAATAAAAACTTTAAAATCCCTCCATGTGGATTCATATTAGCAAATGAAACCTGCAGATCAGACTTTGAGTTTGTAGAAAGCTGTGATCTATATGAAGTTCTTTTGCCTGGCCTAGTTTGAATTTCAGTGGACAGAAGAAGCAAGTCAGCACATCTGACCACTGTGAAATAAACAAGCTTGGCAGGTAACTTCAGAATGAGCTGATGGTGACAAACTCCCTCATGTCCAGACTTGTATGTAATCATTCAAGCTCGACACAACCTGATCCAAACATGCATCACACAAGTGTTTTTTCTTTTTAGCAATGCTGCACTACAAAACACTGAAAGTCACTGGATGCTATCTGCTTAGCTCCAATCAAATATAATACCTATCAGAATGCACTCTGAAGGATTCAGAAGCAAACAAGTCTGATATATCCTCAGATGGTAGAGAAGAGGAGGAAAAACAACATCAGTTCAAAATAATAACTTTTAGAAATTGCATAGTTGCCAAAATCGTCACTGAGGTATTTGAAAGAGGTTGTTGATAAAGTCTGCAGATGTCTGTGCAGCCCACTCAGACAAGGGCCCAGACTGCACAAAATACAAACACAGCAGTTATGAAGGAAGTGGGCAGCTTCTTTTGAGCAAATGCTGTTATAGATGATTTGCTGTTATCTATATTTTCCATCATTCAAAGAGCAGGCTTGACTTCCACACTTATCACAGCAGCTTCTCTTTCTGCTGTTGTGAAGTTGTAATTTTCTCTCCAAATAGGCACACAGAGAAGGTAGCAGGCAAAGAATTTTTGCACTGTTAATGAAGCAGTGGGAGTTTCAGCTTTCAACAGATGCAGAAACCACAAGTTGATCTTAAATGTCCAACACCATATCAGCTTTAGAAGTAGATTTAAGAAGTGCCTTGTGATCATTTCCTGAGTAAAAGAATAAACTATTTGTTTTTCTTTGAAAACCTTCTTAAGAAATTACAAACTCAGTGGTTATAAAACTAACATTGCAGCGATGCTTGTTTGCTGGCTGTCATTCTTTTTGTCATTTATTGAAAGGCAAAGGCATTATATTTTGTCCTGTTTGTGTGTGTGTGTGTTTCATTTGTCTGTCATGTTTGCAAAATATCTCATGGGCCACTGGATGGATTTTAATGAAACTCTCACAAAGTAATCACTTTTAGAGTCAACCCAATCGGAGATGGCTGCCATAGAAAAGCAACTTGACCGAACAGAAAGATTATTTTCAAGGTTTGACCAACATATTGTGTTGAGTCCTTCCTCAACATAAGGTGATCTTAGTCAAAATGTCATGAAAGGCAGAAGGCAATATGCATTTTCTAGGAATGGTAGGCCTTTAATTTTTAATTTAAAGCAAGAATAAGGACAAGATAACATTGGAGAATGCAATCATAGAGGGGCTTCTGTCAAGTTATAGCTCAGTTTAGAACACATGGTGGGACTATGAGTATAGCTGTAATAAGCTTGACAACCTGCAGCTTCATGCTGGAAAAGAAGGCTTAAAGTAACAGGATTGTGGGTGTTTACCATCTGAGGAAGGGACAGCAAAGTGGATTACAATCTAAATGATTCAAGATCTTTTTACCAGCTGTGGCATCTACCCAGACATCCTCAATTTGATGCACATGTTTTGGTTTCATGCAACATGAAAAACAAAGTGTGCATGTGAAGCAACTCTAAGGCCACAGATTTGAATTCTAAGTTTTGGTGTTGCATTACTCACATTACACATACAAGACATACAGTAGCTCAAATCACATCATTAATAGCATCTAAGGTATATGCAGATGGTTGTATGTGTGTCACAATTCTACTTAATGCATGTCACTTAGTTACACTGTGGCAACAGTTGCTTTTCTGCTGCTAAAATGCCAACTTAAATTCACCAGTTGGCAGCAACTTTTAAGTGTTGCTACTGCAGCTGTGGATTAGCAAAACGGGGAGCAGAGATCTTCTTGACTGTGGCTGTCACTGTGCTGAGATGGACGGCGTAATTAGCACTTAGTGCCATCCTTCACTGGCTGGTAGAAACCCAGTGGGAGAGAGAAAGATGCTCGCTGGCTAAAGGGCCAGAGGCTGACTGACAAAGCAGAGGGCTGGTGAGGCAGAGAAACCGAAGGAGGAGGAAAGCGATGGGATCAATAATGAGCAGAAGCAGCTTCTGAGTTTCTTCTAGCTTTTCTTTTTCCTCCTCCTTTCCTTCCTGGCATTTCACTGAGAGCCATGATCCTCCAGTGCGGCGATTTCACTCTCAGTATCCATTTTAACTTAATGGTGAAACAAAGGGGACTGCCACTGATAAAGGCGCATTGAAATATCCCCTTATTTCTCATCTATTATGCATGTCCAGTCAGCATATTTATTCCAGATAATGTGGATGCAGCAAAAGCCTGGGGTTTCATGTGCCATTAACAGTTTAAGAGATTATGATCTGCACAAAACAGGACAATGTAAAAATTCTCACAATGATTAAAAAACCTTTGTATCCGCCTTTTTTGATTAAAGTGCTCAACATGTCACATGTCATCATGTACTCTGCTTCAAGGAAAGTAAATAGTTTAGAAAACATTTGAATTAGTAAAGATGAAGATTTTATGAAAAAGTATGTTTTTTTTCTGTAAACTCAGATTCTTCTTAAGCATTAATTAATCAATTAAAAGGTCTACATATCACCCACTGCCTTTCACGCCAGTTTTAGACCAAAATCCTCTTGTGCTGAGAAATGACAGCATTGTAGATATTTTCATTAAAACTTGAAAGTAACATTATGTGCAATCTCATGTGATATTGCGATAACTTGTGTTATCTCGTATGACCTGTTAGCGCTTGGAGTATGTGTCATGAATGACTCAACTACTACTGCAGAAAATTTTAACTCAGTATCTGTAAAATTAGGTTATAAGAGTTATAACCACTTTCAGATTTGCTAAAGTTGCTAAGCTGTGGTGGCTATCTTGAATGGGGTTGACTCCAAAAGGTAAGCAGTTGTAGATGTTAAGACATTAATTAATTTTTGAGAGATTTATTAATACCAGTTAATTGATTTATGACATAGTTTGCGAACAGACAACAGGATTAATTCCAATAGTTTATGCCAAGGTTCAAGTAAAGATGTTGCACAATGTTCTGAACTCAAAGCATGTGTTAGGGATGATACTCCAAATTTTAACTAAATATCTTCAAAACTGACAAAGTTATAGCCTGTTTTTTTATTTTTTTAATTCAGTTGGCACTGACAGCTATCTTGAATTAAACTGAGTCTGAAAGTTAATCTGTTGCATATTTACATCCTATGATTACTTTATTAGAGTTTCATTAAAATTCATTCAGTGGTTCATGAGATATTTTGCTACCAAGCAGACAGAGTTCATCACAAAAGGTAATGGCAAAGTTTAATACACAGATGTCACACGATTAGTTAGCACTTCGCCTTTGGCAGTGGGTGATAATAAAAGAGCCTTTAGATATTTACAAAATGCTGATTACTAACATAATCTACATGTTAGTGAAGTTATATATGCAACATCATCATCATGGAGAGATTGTCAGGTTATAGAAGTTGATAGGCACTAATAAAAGCTAATAAAAAATTAAACTACTTCAAAAAATTTGAAATCTTATCTTTACAAATACATCTAAGGATCTTAACTGACTTGTTATGAGTTAGTTAAAGTATTTTTGTTGTTAAATGAGATCAATACTTTATTATATATAAATTAGCTCTTATACATTGCATAAATTAATCTAAAGTGAAAGTTAAGCTTTATTACACACTTATTAAATAGTAAATTTGCTTTATGCAATCCCATCCAACTGGAATGGGCTGTCAAGGCTGAACAAATAAGAATAAAGAAAAATCTAAGTCAATTAAAAATTTCAAAATGTCTGAAACATTATATCAAACACTAATTATTCCATTTACACTATTTAAAAAGTGATGTAAAAAGGTTGGCAACAAATCTCAATTAACAAAAACTTTTTTTTTTTCATTTTCAAATCTTCCTATGTGGAAGTCTGTAACTGTCGAACAAAATGAAGTCTACTGTTTGAGTCTTAGTACGGAGGAAATTGTGAAATAGCACAAGGGGCTCTGAAGGAAAAGTGGTCCTCATTTTTTCTCTGATGTGGTCAATAACGTTTAAGTGTGTGGGAAAAAAATATGGAGCAAAGACCTGTATAGACACAGAAGTGCTCTGTGTGTGAGTAAATGTATTTTGCTGTGTAAAACTAATCAAAGTTGTCAACACCTTCAGGAAAATATGGTGAAGTCTAAAAATAAAAAAGAAATAGCATCATAAAAACATACCTAAAATTTATGCTCAGTAGCATAAACCTGTAACTACATAAATTCCACTAAATCAGTACATGTTAATAAGAGCTTCTTAGAGTTTTAGTGACAAAAGCAAATAAATCAGTATGTTACAAATTAGAGATGAATAGAATAGTGTTACAGACACAGTACATGGAGTCCCATGTGGTGCCTTTAGGGGAGTGGACACTCACTGTCATGCTAATTCAGGATTATATGAGGTCAGTGTGACAGAAACTCCTCTATTCACCTGAGAAAATCCTGGCAGGTGGTATAGGCTGATATATGCTTTGCACCACTACACACACACATACATACAAAAAAGCCAAACAAATTGTGGGGTTTCATGCAAATGTCTCAATGTGTGTGTTTACGATGAATGTACCAAATGTAAGTGAGGTAAGTGGGTGTTTTTAGTAGGGTTTGCTGCTGCACTGCCTAAACAGCACATTGTGATGAACCTGCAGGTCAGTCTGGTGGAATTAAGGCCATCACTTCAATCCCCACATTTCCATCACAGGCTTGGTGCCTGGATTTACAACACCTGACCCAATCTGACAAGGAAGCCCCCCAGTTTCAGCAATAACTTATGGTAAGTTGTGCTGTTTGGCACAAGAACCATGACTCTCCTCCCAGCTTTACTTCAATGCCAAAGACTGATGAAAACCTGAGATCGATAAGCAAATAGGAGCTGAAAGGGCAGTCACGATTTTAATTCATTGGATTGTGAGACTTGGACGAAGCTCGGCGTGATGGGTCTTTGATGTTTCATCCATCTTGTGGCTGGACACAAAGCGACACTGCACTCATTTAACCAAAAAACAGGGTGGAAAATGTCTTTAATACCCACCGGCTGTTTATCAAACAACATTTAGAAGCTTTTTGGCCAAAGATCTTCAGTTTTGTTGAGTCAAGATGAACAAAAAGGAGAGATTAGTTGGACCAACTAAATTTAAAACTAAAAAGTATAACAAAAAAATTGTAAATACATTAAATATTGTGACCATCTATCCAAAATCATATTTTTGATGCATTTCTTGAAACTTAAACCATTAATAATGCTAGCTGAACTGAAATAAGCATTTCAATTTAAACTAATAAGTGACAGATGTGCTTTTTTTACATATAAAAAAAAATCTGGCCAATTTATAAGGAAAAAGCAAAGAAACCCCAAGGAAGAAGCTGACTGGGAAGCAACAGCTGAAAACTGCTGAATATCTGTATATATATGCCAGTTTGTCCACAACTGCATGATTGATGAAATCAACAAATCACAGCTGTTTGAGTCCTGCAGGAGTCATGGTACTAAATCAGCTCGGCTGAAGATTCATAACCGGGCGAAGTTTTAATCTCTCACCCTTGGAAATCCCAGCCAGAGCATGTGAAAAGAGAGGGAGAAAACATGGTGATATATTATGTTTAATTAAAAATAAGTAAAGTGTAAACACAATAAATAAATAAAAAAAAGGTTTTGGTTTTGGTTTCAGCTTTTAGGATTTCTTTTGTTTTGTGACAAACTGATTCCTCAATTGACAAATCATTTTGTCAAATCACATTATTTGACACAGACCTAACATGAATACTGAAATCTTAATATATAAGTCTGCATCAGCACTACACTACTGCTGTGTAGCATTTATTTTACTTTACATTTCCAGACAAGGCTGACAATATCAGACCAGCAAAAACACGAGTTAGACTGAAATACAAGTTTCCTATGCAACTACATCAAGTTGTTTAACTTTGTCCTTTAAAAGATTAAAATTGTGGAATCATTTTAGCTCAGAGGTGAACTTAAAGAAGCTGATTGTAGGAATGTTGTTTTGCATACTGCAATGCAGCAGCTGCTGTTTATCGTAGCTAATAAAATGCCAGCATCATGAAACAAATATATTCCATGAGGAGGGAGCACAATCAGCATCTAAATGTGAGCTGTTATATTTTCTTCAGAGCTCTGCTGAAAAGTTAAGGACTGAAAGGATTAAATGAGCTAAAACTCTGTATAAATCAACATGAAAAGGGAACTTTTTTTAGCACATATGTTTTAAAATAGTGAATTGAAGCAACCATTTTGACACACTTTAAAGAGGGCAAAGTTTAAATTGTAATTTAACTAAACATATGTCCGTTTGGGTAAGCATATATGTAAGTGTGTACAGTACATGCAATTCATTTCATTGCTCATGCAAAGAAAAAAGGCAAAATTATCTGAGGTCTAATTAAATCTGAATAAAAAACTGACTTGCTTTGAAGAACGTTAAAGCAAATTTAAATTGATCACAGTGTGACACATTACTGTTTATAGAGGTGATGTAGCTTTCATATATAAAGATAAAAAACATATCTTTACTTGGTAAATATCTTGGAGAAACTCCATGTTTACAATCAATGCAGATTAAGCTATTGATTCAAAAGAGCTTTGGGCAAGAGAAAAAAGTAACATCTGAACAGAAGTGACACAAATGTTTTCTTATATCTTTGCTGTTTGTTTGATGTCCATAATCTGTGTCCTGGCTTAAAACCCATTTCATTCATCAGAAAAGACTTTTGTTTCAATTGATGCAGTCATAGAAAATATTTAAAATATTTAATCCGTAACTGTGAAATCACAAATGGGTAGGAATAATGCAGATAGATTTAGATTCTGAATCACTTGTGTGTTAAACCATTTCAGGCTCAGAACTGAACGACACTTTTGTAGGATACAATTTATGCAAAGAATTTTGAAAAGAACCCCATTAATGGGTAAAACCTACAGAAATTTTGCTTAATCTTATGTATAATTAAAGGAAATTAATTAGAACTTATATGACATCAATAAACTCAAACCTCTCAACACATGGCCACAGAGGAAATTTGTGCTTTTTCTGTCTTTAGCATGTTAGCACTACAGCTCATTACTTTCTATTAAAGATTTTTCCAGAACACAGCGAGGGAAATGGATTTTTCTTTTTTTGTTTAATTCCTTAAAGGATAGAGCACGTCTCTCTCAGGTAGCTCCTTTTTCTTGGCCTTTCATTTTGTCACAGGGGGAAAAGTTAATAGAACTGCAATCGGGTTTATTTTAGAAGCTGCTGGATGATTTCTGCATCAGCTCTCTAATAAGTCTGTTGTCATCTTGGGTATCTAAAGGCTCGGGTATCTCTCTTTTAAGGTGGAAAAATCAGAACAACATTAAGCTCTTTACATCAAAGAATGAAGAGTAAATGGTACTCTGACAGCTTCTCTGAAAAGAAAGAAGAAGAAATTGATAACGTATGACAGACACTCTGAGATTGAAATATAGGACTAATGGAGTACAAAAGAGTGCAGTCTCTCACACATTACTTCATTTATTCCCATTCCCTCTGTCTTCTTTAGGCCCTGAATATGCACCTCCTAGGAGATGGCAGAAACCGCGAAAAGTACTTTAATTTAACCTAATCAGCGACTTTAAGATTCATCTTTAAAGAGTTTTCTTGAATCTGAGGAAGAAATGGCAAAAGAAAGAGAGAAAGGAAGGAAAGGAGAGTAGCTCAGAGGAAGAACAGAGGAAGGAAAAGAAGGAGATAAATACAAAAGGATATCATTGCAATGGCTTGGAAAGCCCATTTTTGCAGAACTAGATACTCTGTGGAAAAAAAAAACTCAGAAGAGTCTTGCTAACTTTTGCTTTAAGTTAGGCCCTAAGCTTTACTGCAGCATCATAATTTCAATAAAAGAACATTTTGCTTGCATAATAACTACTTAGGTACAGAGAAAATTGGCAAATGTTCAAGATTTTCCTGCAACTCATAATTACAGACAGCAGTAATGGCTTGTTTGTGGAGTTTAATTAGGAAAATAGCACATGGAGCTGGGAATGACTGTAATCAGTCCACAGCAGGTTTATGGAGTCAGAATTGTTGATAGAGTGTTTTGATATAGTGCTTTGGTTGTTCAATCACTGAGTGAAACTGGGCAAATATAAAAGTTGAAATCAAATCCTACTTTGATTAATATTAAAGGTTCTGCATTTATAAATTTCAACAATAACAAACTGCCTATATATCACTATTGTGTCCATCATCTGCAGATATTCTTTGTTGTTGTTGTTGTTTTAAGGTAATAAACCCAAATGTTCTCATTTGATTATATTTAAATGACAGAACTTAAGAGAGGAGCCAGGAAACTATAGGTTTATTGCAATGACAGTCACTGCACTAAGCAAGAACAATATGCTCTGCAATCATAAATTATCAAGTCAACAATTTATCATCAAATATATACATGACTGTGTGGATGCAGATAAATAGAAATCATTGGAAACGCATTAAATGCAAAACATAATACAATGTGCTTTAAATTTGATTATTCCTGTTGTCCACGTAAGAGAGCTAAGTGTAACATGCTCCTAATGAGGCATGTGGAGAGACCAAACCCCTCTCTCACACACAGTTACCAAGGATTCACAAAGGACGACAGCACAAAGCAGATTAGAGGACAAGTTAAAAGGACAGTAGCAATTAGATTCTTGCAGACCTCCTTGAAGTGTGACTTATTGTTAAGATCAAAAGAAATGTTACTAAAAGAAGACCTCACCTCAGCCGCTGATCAAATCGGAAATAAAGCAATTACTACAAATATCTGCTAAGAAGACCTACAAGTCTGAGTTAGTATAAAGCTATAAAAAGAAATTAAACCACAAAAATAGCTTTGATAAATGTCATTTAGCTGATGCGATTAAAGAGCTTAGAAAAAAGCTGAGAACAACGAAAGAATGCCCAAATGCTCTGGATTAGATCTTTTTCAGATTTTACTCTAAAAGGTTCCAACGAACCTTTAATATGCATCTCTCAAAAAGTAAAAGGCCAAATTATTTATGACTTCATTTACACTAACTTTAAACACAAAGTGTCTTACAAAATATATATTATATAAAATAATCAGTAAAGAAGAGGGCTAAGCAGTTTTATTTTGAATCCATTTTAGAAAGACCATCAGAATTCATGTCGAGCTTTCCCAGCTAGTCTGTCAACTTCCATTTAGTTCAATATATTTAACAGAGGAACCAAAACTACTAGAATAATTTATTTTCTTCTTTCAAGTTCTATTAAGTTCAATTTCATTACATCCTATAGAGCTGCAGTTATAGATCTCTGTCAGATTTTGTCTCCTGCAACAACAAATGACACAGAACAGAACTCACACTGACAGAAGTTCTGTCCTTCTGTCATCCACAAACTGCATCCTTCACAATGTGCAAATACAGACCCTTAACTGTGTGTTTGTAAAGCTAGAATTATCTAAAACTATGGACATGTCTTCTGCTGTTTTAACTAAATAAAACCATTTTTTAAAACTTTAGTGCATATCATTCTAAGGCAAAAACTGCTACTTTGCAGTGTTTCATTCTTCTTTGGGATACTTTTCCTATTAGAGCAGTCTTCAGTTTTAGTGTATGCTTTTAGTTTTGGTGATTTAGTCATATTGACAATTTTCTTTTGACTATGATCAATAATGGGTTTTTTAAGTGCTCACCAGTCTGGTTCTTTTATTAATTTTTTCCAAAGTACCAAACAAACTGAAATTACTGCTTCCTTCTTTCAAACAATTTTGGTTTTAACCCCATAAAACAGTTGGAACATTGTGTAAAACGTAAATAAAAACAGATTGCAATGATCTGCAAATCTCATTAAACCCATATTTTATTCACAATGGAGCATAGTTCAAAAGAATTTTAAAAGCAAAGCAACTGGACTTGAAGACATTTTGCTTCCCATCCACGAAGCTTTCTCAACTGATGGGAAGCAAAATGCATTCAACTATAGAACAGAAGTCCAGTTGCTTTGTTTTTAAAACTTTTTGGATTTGCCATGTCCTGGATGACTGAGAATCTACACCTAAAGTCTTTTTGAATCATTCCAGCAGCAGGGCTTCATAGTAGAAGAGTCCAGGAGCTGAACTGACCTGCCTGCAGTCCAGACCTCTCACCAACTGAAAACATTTGATGCATCATGAAACCAAAAACCTGTCAAAAACCTGTGACTATTAAATCCTCCATCAGACAAAAATGGGACAGGAGCAGAATGGTCTCCTCAGTCAATGTTTACAGATTGTTGTTAAAAGAAGAGGGGGTGCTTCACATTAGTTCCTTTTTTTTTTTTTTAATAATTACCTAATTATTTCCCCTAAATTGGTACAGTTTCTTAATTTTAACATTTAACATGTTACTTATATTTTTTTTAAATAAAATTTGGGTTTATGAGATTTGCAAATCATTGCATTCTGTTTTTATTTACATTTTACACAATGTTCCAACTTTTTCAGAAAAGGGGAAGTATCTTTTTAAAACCTTTAAATGCCTGTTCTCCTTGAAAAGACAGCTCTTTAACAATATGCTATGGGCTCACAGCAATAGTTTTCAAATGCTAATTCTGCACCTAAAAGGAAACTTCTACTGACTTATTGATGAAGAAATATTAAATAATTAGTCCTTTTCATTTTAATTTCATTATGTTTGAGCACCTGAAGAATAGAATACTATGTAAAGGTGTGACTCCTGCACCTTTGTTTTAGTTTGGGTGCTAATACCGTCAGTAGTTTGGCACATTAGCACTAATAAAATGTGGCTTGTTGCAGCAAAGTAACTTGGCTCAACAGATCTGATGTGGCTCTGAAAAATATGTTGGTTTTGTGTGATGTCGCTACAAAAATGTGGTAAGATTGTGTGACTGTGTTCTGCATATAAAAGCACAGAAAAGGTTACTGTCTTCACATGACAGGTTACTCTGCTGATTTCTGCTTTTTTTAAGAGGTTACAACATGACAGGACTAAGAAATTCTGTGCAATATGACAAAATATTTGCAGTGACAGTGTTGAGACATTCCACAAGAGATTTTGCTGATGCCTGCAGATGTCCATTTCTATTATGCAGCAAACATCAGCAAAGTCAGATTTTCTGGCTAGATGTTCATAGTTTTGTGTGTTGTATTAATTTATTTATTTACTTTCTTTCTGGTTTTCCTGCACCTTTGCCTTACTATAAAAATCTGTGTAGAAAAAGCAAATCTGATGACACCAAAGATAAAGACTTAATTAAATTAAACCTTATTATGACTATAGGATGTGCTGGTATCAATTACAATCTGTTATTTCAAACCTGATGCCAAGTCATTCGGCTCAAAGACAGGAAAACAGCTAAATTATGATTCTTTAGCTTTTTAGGTGGGATAAGACTTATATACTGTATTATGCAGTGGTTTGTTTAGTGCAAATGGACCACTCATGTTCTTACATTTCTTGCTCTTATAATAAATTTTGCTGGTCGACAACAGATAAGTAAAAGAAAAGTGATGAAAAAAGATGATCATGATGATCATGCTGATAAGCATCACCAATATTGTCTTCAGTTATATTTTCTGCCTTGATAGGCTTTAACAAATATATCAATATGAATTTATTTTCTATAAATAAGAAAGGTGTCCACCTACACCTGATTATTATCCTTTAATGTGACATCTTGTGACTCTGACTTCACCTCAAATTGTTTTATGAACCTACTCTGTTATTGAAGTTTTCTGACAATTTACTTCAACAGATTTATTTAAAACAGGTTTGCCAGATGTGATCGATTTGGACTCTGATGCTTTAGAACACAATAAAAATCAAAAAAAGGAAAATTCAAAATTTGTGTGCAGACTGACTAAAAATGGGAAAAGAATGAGTTAAAATATTTCACAACTTAAAGAATTGGCTTCTTTTGAGATTAAACTATGTAAACAATATGGGGTTTAAAATGTTTACATCAGATACTCAACAATTTACTGTCACATGAGGTATCTATTATTAGGGTTTCTTTACTATTTTATAAATTATTTAAAACAATGTTTCTAATATGTCTGATTTTTTACATTTTTTTGCTTGCATGTATTTTTAGAATCTTGATATTTTAAATCTTCTTAAATGTCCAGGTCAAATCATGTAATATTTATATACTTCTGTACATTCCAGATGTATGATTAGAAAATATGTTGACATTGCATGCATTTTCCTACAGTTTATCAACACTGTCTGTCTTGATTAATAACCATACTTTACAAGTAAGTTTTTGATTGTGTTTATTTATTCATTTATTTTTTATACTTGGCTGCTCAGACAACATTCCAGAGTAAAAACACTGAAACAAAAACTAACAACAGTAGGTAGATATTGCCTGAGGCTAAGTTGGTGTTTTTCCTAGCCGCTAATCTTTACTTTTACAGTTATTTTCTGACTGTATGACATAATCTTCTTACAACCTCTCTTCAAAACAGATGCAAATTTTCAAGGAGAATGTCATATCTAGCTTTCTGGCTGTCCCTGACGCCTTTACTGAGGCTTCAAATCTTCCAAATGATCCACTTTCTCTCACAACTACATCAGATTTATTGTTTCTTTGTGAAGCAGGCTTTTTCTTTTCCAAATGTCTCACCATGAACTCAAATCCCTGCACACATATATTCACACATAACACATACACATAGCTGCACAGAATTAGGAGTTTTAAATACAAGGCACGGCCCTCTGTGGGATTAGAAAGGGTAGATCCCAGCAGCAGCTTTCGGCTGTGGCCAGCTCAGCTCTCTCAGCTCACATCATTAATAACCCCAGAAGAACAACAGTTGCATTACGTTTTGATTTATGGCAGAGTCTCTGCATCCAAGAGCGCCTCTCGACCGGCAGTGAGTAAGCCACAGTCCCTGATGTACAAGGTCAAGGTTTGTTTTCAGAGAGGATATCTTATTCTGGACCAGCAGATAGCCAAAGACGTGAATACACTGAGAGGAGAAAAGGGTGGGGTGTCCAGAATGACAAACGGTAACATCCTACTGTTTTCCAATTGGCTTCTGAACGGTGTTTGTCCCTCTAGTGACTTACTTTGTGTCTTTTTGGTGCTATTTCAAGAGCAGCATGCCTATAGCTAGATCAATATATAACCTAAGTAAGCAGTCTGTGCTGAGCATAACCTTCCCTACTGCAGTGCAGCGGGGCATAGAAATGTGTCTGAACGCCACATTATTCTGAGATATATATATATACTATTTGAAACTTTGCTCCTTTGCAGAAATCATTCCAGGTAGTGGGACATCAAGATATCTGAAATAAGATTTTTTTTTTCCCCCTCTCAATTCAAACTTTATTAAGTCTCAGAGAGTCTAGGGAGTAGGAGGAGTTTCCTAAAGTAAACAAAAATAAATACATATGAGGGGGTAGTTTCTTTTTTTGACAACACAAAGAGTCACAACAAACTCTGAACAGGAGCATTGGCTCAGAGTCAGCATGGTTATGCACACGGAGGCGAGAATAGCGGATGTCTGTCAGGCTTGCACTGAAAACTACGCTGTCATGTCAGCTATCTTTCCCCTGGAAGCTTTTGAGGCTTAAAGCCAGAAAAAGCAGAGAGCAAGTGAGACGGACGGCGGGGCCAAAATACAGAGAGATGGAAACAGAGATACAACAGCCAGAGATACACAGCGACTTAAGGGTATGAATAGAGGGAAATAATACAAAAAAAGTTCTGAGTCATGCAAGAGTGGGTAGATAAAGCCAGTAAATGTACAAGCACCAGCAAAAGTACGAAGTTAGGATTTTTTTTGTTGCAGCAGCAGTTATTAAAGCACTATCTTTTTGGGGCTTGGGTAGGAAAAGATAACTCATGAACAAGTTAAGATTTCTGGTGGGTTGAGTAGATGTGAAAATTCAAGAGGATCAGGCGGACTTCCATATCATCAAAACTCATTTCCACTTATAAGTTTTTTCCTCATCTCATTCCTAATAAATGTGCCTATTAAAAGTTTCTTTTCGTCTCAAGCTGATTTTGGTCTGAGGGTAAACATCTGAGTCGTTCTGGCTCCTGCAGGGGAGCAAAAAACCCGTGAAGTACATTTGTGTTAATAACCAAAATAATAGGATATGCATATCTAATGAGTTTTACAATTAATCACCTTATAATTAGGCTTTCTGAAATTAACTGCTCTGTTCTCTTTAAAGCTTCTGAAACAAAATATAGCTGCAAAAGAATACAACAAAAGAGTATTAATCACAGAAAATTATAAAACAATGCAAATGTATTCATCTTTACTGTAGCAGAAGGCTGTTAAAACTGATTAAGATTATACAGACAAAGTATTGATTTCGGGTTTTCACATTTTCTAGGATAAAAACGACTATTTTAAGAACAATACACATCATGCAATGCTCAAACTTAGATTGAGAGACCCTCCCTCTAAAATCGTATTCGATCCTCCTCAAAGAGTGAAAGACCTGAGGGGATGTTTGGTGGAACAGCAGCAACCTTTTACCAGGTCACCTGAAAGGCCAGACAGCTAAATACTTCCTGATTCAAGGAATGTCTCTGCCAGAACACACAATTCTCATATTACCCTGCTGTAAACAAGATGATCGGTTCTTTGTCAGCACTTTGGCTGCATCATACTTTATTACAAGGTTAGCCTAAATGTCAGCTGCCCCTGCTGCTGTGGCATTTTATGTTTTTATGGCTACATTGAAATTCACACTTCAATGTAGAGAATGCCATTATTCAGATATTGCCTTAAATCAGTGGCTAATTTATGCACACATGTGAAACATGTGAAAAAGTAATTAGAACTTGTCTTCATGTTCACTACAGCTACATCAAAGAAAGGTTCAGGGTCTCCTTTTTAAAATAAAGACAAGATTTTTACAAGAAATGCACAATGCTGTCAGAAGAACTGTTAAAACATTTCAGCCTAATTGGTGGGGTGATGTATTAGGGTGTGCAGCGGGGCAAATTTTAAGCCCCATTAACCCTGTATATAGATCCGCAGATTAGTTTATGGCTTGTGCTGGCAGAATGTTTTCTGTAAGCGTGAAATCTCAAGTGCTTTATCAATACCAAGTGGCAGCCTGGGCTCTGAGGGCAGAGTGGTGAGTTATGAATGCAGCACTGTCATCATGCAGGGAAGACTAACGCAAAAAAACAGTCCAGAGTCGGTTCCTGCTTTTATATTATTACAGATGAGTGGTGAGTTTGTGTTGGGCAATATTTGATGACAAGAATATAAATTATTTGGCTCTAAGGCATCATATGAGTACTATAAATACTGTAATTTTTAGCTTTTTTTCATTGAGCTGTAAAAGATTACACTGAGCTACAGTGACCTGCTGGTCTCCCTGACGTGGCCTGTGGTGGATGGTTGGTTGGTGTGGTGGGATGAGGAAGAGGAGGAGTGTGTGTAGGGTTGAAGAGGTCAAGGTTCCCCAGAGGGTGGGCTAGATGGTAATGTGGAAACAGGCGTAATTAATCTAGAGTCGCTCGGCAACCGCGTGTCTGTCGAGCCTCTCTATACTAGGGTGTTTCATGATAGCTCCCCACATCCTGCTCTTCCTGAGCCTCTGGGGTCATTCTTCATTCTTATTTATGAGTTTCCACAGGGCCACTCTGCTTTGCTGTACCACTTCTGCATCAATCCCTCAAGGTCGACATGGAGCTGAGCCTCTGCCGGTGAGCATCTCGTCTATGAAGGAAGGGGGTTTATGTGTGTGTGTGTGTGTGTATGTGAGAGTATGTGTGCGCAAGGACTAGGGTTATTCCTGACATTATTTCCATCTGCATTGTCAAACTGGGGTATGCCGATGAGCAGCCATGCAGTAAAATTTCAGTAAATTACACAAAATCTGATGCAGAACCAAAGAAGTATCACTGAATAGTGAGAAACAATGCAAAATATCCACACAAGTTGCAAATATGCAGTTTGAAAACCTAGAAGAACAGGTTAGCAAATGGGATCAAGATAGATTTATCATCATCTCGAGTGAAATAAAATTTTGATTTTGATAGAAACTAAGAACAAATACTAATCATAAAGTATCATTGACTGGTAACTGATTTGTTATACAAGCAACTAGTCAGAGATGTTTGTTCATCTCAGCCGGTACACTTTGATCAAAGGATGGTGCAATGGCTGTGTTGAAGTGTGCACAAGCTTAGTGACCTATGCCCCTTCCATTTCCATCTTACAATATCTATCTTACAATCTCCATCTTAAAATGTCTCAAAACTGCTGCTTTGAGCTCGATTTATCCTTGCGTGATCTGAATGACTTTTCTACAGAAAATTGGAGCTCCTCAGCATTAGCCACACATGCCTCCCTGTTATGACTGTGAAGCCATCAAAGTTTTAAAGTTGTGCTATGAGCAAAACTACAGCATAGTGCCTTTTTTTAATAGCAGAACTTTGTGGTCTTTGTGCATTTTTCAGGTCAGAGGTTAGCAGGGAAAGCAATGGAATTTGTGTTGGGGGACAATGTCGTCATGTATCAAGGCAGGGAAATTCAAGCTTTAAGAAACAGACTTCCTGCTCTCCCCTGGGGGTGAGGGTGGAAAGCCACTGGTTGTGTGAATGACACAGAGCTCCTAACCCCCCCACCCCCCCGCAGACCAAAGCGATTCATTTTCTGATCTTACTCATGCTGCTCTGGAGCATCTCCTGTGACTGTCAATCTGTGACTCATACCTGTTTCAGTTTGTCTCAAGCTTTGACTTTCAGTGTTCTTTCTTCTAAAGTCTTCATTGAAATAGTTCAAACTTTTACTGCAGTGACCATATCCTTGCAAACAGGCTAAAAGTATCCCAAACTTTTCAGAAAGAGGTGTAACCTGCTGTCTTTTTAATATCCCCTTGAGTTCTTGCTCCTTCATTCTACAGAAATGTCTGAACTAAGGCTATTTTCTGACATTGTTTCATTTTGTTGACTACCCTATTGATTTACATTACAGCTCAGCAGGTATTGATACTTCAGTAGTATAAATTTGGCCATTACTCTCTCAGCTTATATATACACATGGCTGTAAGAAACTGTATGATGTTGAGTTTAGGGGTTTTCCATTAATTTGTCACCCATCTGTGTCTACCCTTGTAAAACACCTTGCCAGCTGAACGGAATTTATATTTGTAGTTGCTACCAGTGCCAGTTGTTTAAACTCACTGGCATGCATGGAAAACAGTATGGCAGCATAAACATAATGGCAATCAAACAAAAGCTTGTATATATTTATTACTTTTAATCTACAGTTCATTTTTCCTCACATACTCAGCCTCTGCACCTTGATTTCATAGCACGCAACAAAGGATTTAAAAATGATATGGTTGTCATGGTGACTCTGCTTAAACAGATAATTTAAGTCACTGAACATAATTGCATTATTGTCCTGATTCACAATGTATGAGTCAGATGAAAAACGAATGACTAAAAATATGTGAGGGAAATTATCAACCCAGATATGACCTTAATTTTATTTCTTGTTGCCACATTGGCAACGGGCCATTGCTGATGATGTTGCTATTGCTTTATTTCCATTTGCATCAGGAAAACTATTCAGCAGCCACATGGGCATGAATACCATTAGGATGCAACGCATGAAACAGAAACATGAAAGGGGAATCGAGTATGAAGTAGGCTTGGAGAGTAAGTAAGAGGTGCCATTAAAGTGGGGGTGAGTAATTTCTGCTTTGTTTTGTTTTTTGTGTTTTTTTTCATTTTAGGGAATATTTATTGGAGCTATAATGTTTTTGCCTGTGTCTGTGTAGGTGTGTGTTTGTTTGTTTGTACCACTAGCAAAGGTAGCAAAACATTGTGCACAACACAATTTGTAGTACATTGCACAACATCTTTGTTCAAAACCTTGGGTTTAACTGTTGGAGTCAACCCAGTTTGTCTGTCAGCAAAATATTTGTACCACTTAATGGATTTCAATAAATCTCTCATAAACTGATTAACTTTTGGAGGTAACACAATTTTAATTTGGCCAACACAGTTAATTTACCTTAGACTACACAAAAAATGGCTATACCTCAGTGAATTTTACAGATATTGAGCCAAAATGTGGCGTGGTGGTAACTGACAGTCATTTACATCACATATTCAAAAGGCTAAAAGATAATCTGAGATATCACAATATTGCATCAGATTGCACATAATGTGATTCTCAAGGTTTGACCAAAGATGCTTATAACTCTATCATAAAAGGGTTTTAGTTTAAAATTCTGGCATGAAAGGTGGCAGGCAATTTGCATTTTTTTCAAGGAATGCTAGACTTTTAATTTGGGAGTAGTTTATGTCAAGGCTGAAAAAAGTACATCTTGTATTTAGAATTTACAATAATACAATCTAGGCAAGTAATTAGATGTTTACAGTTGGAACAAATATGGAACTAAATTTGAGAGACAATAATTTGAACTTGCTAACAGAATTTGGTGCAGGCTCTGGAACAAATGCATGTCGTGCTTAAAACGGAGGGGTTAAACAAAGAGGCAGTTACAAAACGTCCATGAAAATAATTTGATTAAACTGGTCTGGTGAACTGTTCAGGGTGTACCTCACCTTCCACCCTCTGGCTGCTAGGAAGCTAAATCTCATGTGTTAGAACTACTGAGGTTTACAAATTAAGCTCTTCAGTGGAAACATTGTGAAATTCATGACTCCATTCTGTTCATTCATACATAATAGAGCCCGTGCATGAATGTATTCTGTTACACCAATGCCTCCTCTCAGCAGCATTTGACCGGATCACAATATATCAGCCCCCTAAAACTGGCTTATGGAACCAATACGGCCGGGACATTGCACAGTGAACAGGCATGGAGCTTAAAAAGAGCTTTGTGAGGGAAATTGAAGAATGCTGAGAATAAATGTTTGCTCTATAGGAAGTGCTGGCCAAAGTGTGCTGTGTTGGTGAATAAATGATGAAGAGGAAGAAGGCCCTGTCCTGCTGAGCTTGTCAGCTTTGGACAGCTTTGTGTGTGTGTTTGTGTTTGTGTGTGTATGCAAAGCTGACAGCATAGCGAGCTCTGGCCCAGTTATATTTGTCTACAGGCACAATTCAGTGTTCAACACTTTAGAAACTGGAAAGGATATATCTAAGTATTAGCAAAGATAAGTAGATTTAGACAGATTCTTCTTTTCATCCTACACTAATTACCAATCTTGTTGCATCTCTTTGTCACAATATTAGAGTATGCACATACTGCAGATTGCTCTGAGACAACCACCATTTTTAATGCAGCTTGGAAACAAAGAGGAAGGCTACTTAAAGCAATCAATGTATTTGCTGTGTCTTTAGAAGCTCCTCTTTTTATTGCACAATCGAATCCATGTACATGACTTTAAATAAGTATTCTATACAGAAATGATGTGTCAAAGACAAGGTGGTCAAAGGGTCTGCAGAGGTTGAGCTTGTTCTTTTTTTTTCTGCAGCACATGACAGAGTCTGGGAAGTCAAAGGCAACATCTGTGCAGCAAGAAGTCAAAAGACAATGTTGATGTCATATTTTGTGGTACAAGATTACAAGTAAAAACATGTTAACTTTAAGGCCTTTCTGTTGAGCTCAAATGCACAACAGTTGATTTTTGGACACGTCTAACACATCATGCAGTTGTACCTGCAAGAGCATCAACAGACACTCAAAACTTGTGGTGCGATTGTGTTCGCATATGTGCAGTACTGTGATGAGCCGTGACAGCATCACCTGCCACTGCATGTGGCTGTGCTCATCTAGTGTTGGTGTTGACAGGGAGAGGTGGGGAGAGGGATATGAGTGGCGACAGCGGTCTTTCAGTCTAAAGCAGGTGCTTTGAGCCAATCGTGCTCCCTCTGTTTACTCCTTCATCTTTCCATCTTTCTAACTACATGCCCTTCCAATTTCTATGTACTTACACAATACTAATACCAAAGAAAAATCAGATAAACAAAAGAATGTGATTTGTGGTGAAGGATGGAATGATAATAAACAGAAGAATTTAACCTGACAATGTTTTAGACAATGGATTTATGCTCTACAAATGATTAGTCTGCGCATTACTTTCAACTGCTCTTCAATCAATCTCTATGAATAATTAATGCCACACAGTAATAATATTGCAGAGATGTAAATATAGCAATACATGTCAAGCTGAAATTATGAAACCATGCAGGTCATTACAGTATGAAAAGCCTTCGAATGCAGCGGTAATTAAAAGTAGGAAAATTATTGACAGCAAGGACAATTCAATATTAGTTGTATACAAAGGGGGTTAAACAAGAAGTATGTGGAGCTTTTATTATAAATTTGCTTAATAATTACAAAAACAAACTGGAATAAACATACACTGGAAACAGAAAACACTGAAACAACCTATGGTATGTTTTATAAATGCTAAAACAGCACTTGATCTTTGAAGGGAGTATTAATGATCACACAATGCTAACTATTAAAAACAGCGGTACACCTGACCAGAAAAAAACAGTGTAGCTAATATGAGACAGTACTCCACAGTAAGTGTGAGAAACCAATTAGTGTCTTTTCTCTTGAAAAAAGGAAAACAAAAAAGACATCAAAAGACTGGCTCCCTGGTTTTGGGCTGTGTGTTTAGATGCATTGTCCTGGACATGTATTGATCCAATGAGAAATGAAGAGAAAGAAAATCAATAGCTTTTACATGAATGCACAACAAGCAGTTTTAGAATGTGTGTGTTTGTGTGTGTGAATGCACTTATATTTGTGGTCCTGTCAGTCTATGCTTGTATGCATTCTTGTGTTTGAGTTTGACTACAACCAGAGAACCCTCACAGCACACAACTTGTTCATGTGGTGTAGACGGGAGTGTTTGTTAGGGGTCAAACTTTCAACCCCCTCCACCACTGATAAGAGGGAAAAGTAATGTGAGCTGACCGCACTTATCTTTAAAGACTTAGGAGGTTTTTGGATGAAAGCTATGATTCTTCTGGAGAATCAGGACTGATAATTTCCTGTTCTGTGTGATACAAACATTCAACATGCATTTCTCAGTTTCTCTCTTTATACAAGTACTGTATATACTGTCTCTCTAGTCTCCTTCCTGTCTGTTTCTGTCCCCCCTCTCAGTGAATTAGGGAAAAGGATTTAATTACTAATCTAATGCTGCCTTCAATTTAACTTAGGAGTCGTAATGCAAATCTGGGAATGACATCACTTTCAACTCAACCATGTTCCAGCTGCAAGTGGAAAAACTAAGGGAGTTTCTCATTGCTGTGCTTAAGGTAGTATCTCACTGGGCTGCGACAGTTGGAGACTAGTCAACGCCCACTGAGATACCACCTTTAGTGAGCTAACCAACTACTGTTAGCAATACAAGTTGATAACTTTCTTTGCTTGTTTGTTTTGGCATTTTTTGTATTCAAACATTGTAGTAATATATTCTTTACAGAGACTGGACAGTACAGTGAGACTGATTTAAATACTAAAATACTTTTGTGTGAAGAAGTCATGTTGGATTTTAAGGTTGGAGCTGGTGAGAAAGCCCTGACTTTCAAATTTTGACTGCAGTGGGCATTTTAGCTTTTTTTTTTTAGTTATTGTGATGTTCTAAATTAATATATGCAATGTAGTCTTTTTCAAATGCGAGGGGTGAAAAGTTCAAATTTTATTGTATATTTATGCAAGAGCAGAACATAATGGAAGTAGTATATTTACCCTCAGATGACTGGGGCCTGAGGAGATGGTAATGTGAAGGGCCATGAGAGGTCTAACAAGTCATGTAAAAGAAAGATGCCAGAGTATTTGCACCCATCTCAAATTGAGGAATATACAGAGCAGACACAGCCAGTGACAGATTAGGTCTAACTGACTTATATTTAACCAGTGGCTGATCACTGCAGAGATACAGACAGACGCCGGAGTAGATCTAACTCTATGAGCCAATGAGCCACTGCAACAAAAGACCAGATCCTTCTCGAACCCCCCCCACAGATTCACTTCTCAGTTTTGACAACAATTATTCTTCCTCACAGTTGCCAAATCTTATTCAGTGTTCTGGTATAACAGTCAAAAGCCACAATTAGGAAAATAAAAAACAAGAACTGCACATGCAGTATTTGTATCATTAACCACAAAATATTTTCTGGTGGCAGGAATTTTAGTTGACATGCAGCTGCAACTGTTTGTTTAAATATTGAGCATATTGATTGATATCTAAACATTAATATCAGCTAGATTCATCTTTGTGCTATTTATCCTGCTCTATTTTACTTCCCTGCACCAGTATGGAGTTAAATATACTGCATATTGTTCCAATAATGGATGGTCTGGGACAGCATTCTGTACATACATTCATGGTCTTAAGAAAATAAATAAAGCTGTGCTTCAGCTGCTTTTGGTATCTTTGCTGCTAGTTTTGGCACAGAATCTACATTTCTCACCCAAATATTATAAGTTCTAAACATGAGCATGTTATTCTGCCTACAGCCTGGCAGCAGTGACACATCAAAAGCTCCTCTGAGTTACAGTAATCAAGAGAGAGCCTCAGTTCTGCCAGAGTGTGATTCAGAGAGTAATTAAGTCTTGCTGGCATAACAAATGGGTGGATAAATGTTCGGGTTGACTAATTCTTCTGCTTTTTCCTTCAGTGTAAACTTGTCAAAGTGCATGCTGTGTGTGCAAACATTTTTACCCCTTTAATCTGTGAATTTAAACTACTTTTACTGTACATTTTTATAGCATAATTAGTTTGTGTTAAAGCCTTTTAAATTGTATAATTTTTTTTTGAAAAACAAATACCTGATTTTGTTTCTCAATATGCTTTAAATTCATGACTGACTGAGTGCATATGACCTTTGTAAAAAGCAGTCATTCTGACAAGGGGACAACCTAGGACCACTTAATTGTTCTTAGAAGACCAGAGTCTTTTCCTTGTTTGGCTTTAAACAACGGTACCTCACTGTTTGGAGCCTACAAACACATAAGTCACCACAGACACATGTTTTAACAGCTCCTGGATCTGGATTACATCACATCTGATGCACATGATTATTTTCTGACCTTCCTAATCATCTAAATCAAGTAAACCAAGACAACAGAAATAGAAGGCATCACTTAATTCAAACCTATATTTACAGTCATTTTATTTTTAACATCAATCTTTTTTCTTTTTTCTTTTTGGAGTTTATTTTTGAAAAAGTGTACAGCAGAATAAGTAAGTGTAACCTATCATGGACCCTTGACTAGAACATAGTAGGTACAGCAAAAGAATAGATGGACTTATTCTCTATATGGTGCAAACTATTTAATAATATATGAAATGAATTAAAATGTATAAAACTATAAATAGAAGATGTACCCCGTCCTCTCTAGTTTGACTTTCAAATCAAATGAAAGTAAAGTAAATAAAGGTAAAAGCCGTGTTGCCCGTGGCATTCAACTTTTTTTCATAAATCTTTTGACTGTGTTCCATGTTTTTACATTTCATTAATCATTCAATCGTTCTCATACAGTTACTCAAAGAAAATAATTTACAACTGAAACTAAACTGCTTGGCTAAACTATGACACCATCCCTAAATGACCCTCAGAAACAAAGCAGGTGTGACCGAGTGGGTGGTCAGTGGTGTTTGACCCACCAACTGTTACTACGCCACATTTGTAAAGAAGAAAGTTTTAATAGAGGGTCAGAGAGTCCTTGAGTAGGTTCACAATTTTAGGACTAAAACCCATTTGATGAAGTACAATCAGAAACAATACACAAACCTACAGCTGGGGTTTCAATCACAATATAGTTTAAAATCAAATTGCAAAAACATTAACTTCACAAAGAAATGTTTAAGAATCTATATAAATGGTTCTATGCAGCAATATAGCAGCATCTTTTCACTCTGTTGAACAACTTCTGAGCTATCTGCTCCTGTCTCCAGAAGAAAATGTGGACAGTTTCCAGGAATAATGATAAGTTTTGTGAACAGAGATGATTTAGCCAAGGCCAGTGTGGGGGGTGGGATGCGGGACTCCAGCAGTGACGCATGGTCAGTGATCTCCATCATCTTTATCGCACCTTGATTGCTCTATTGTTGTTTTGGTAAAAGAAAAGCATTTTGGATTTGTCTTGCAGTAACACCAGTATTTATTTATTTTTGGGGGGATGCATTCTAGTGTGAGGGGCCAGTAGCTTCCTGCGTACTCTTCTCTGATATGTCTTCTTCAAGCTTCTTTATTTCTGTTTACTCTACAAGTCCCTCATCAGTCTTTGAGCTTTATTTTCAGCCTTTTAACTTCTTAATTTTTTCCTGCATATATCAATTTTTTGATTAATTCTGTTTGCCTTGTTCACCTTTATATCTCCTTTCCTATTGTTCTCCCCCACTTCTTCCTGCTAATGAAGGTATCTGTTTCAGAGCCAGGGCCACAGAGAAATGCGGCTAGTAAACTGAACTGAAACATCACCACCCTCCACCTCCATCCCACCTGCTTTTCTCTCCATCCTCCTCCTCACAGAAATCTATGCATGTTCAAATAGATGTGAATGAAGGTCATCTTGATGCTAAGAGTCAAACACGCTCCTCATCGGAAATTCAAATACTACCCATGTTTTTCGTTTAAGCTGTCTTTCCGGCGGTGAGGACAAACAATGCAGACGTTTTCTGAAGCAAAGAGATGCTACAGAATTTCTACAACAATTGCAAGAAAAAAAACATTTGCAGTATGTTGTTAATATGCCATTGCACTATAACTGCTTAACAGCTAATCTCTAACACATACACATCAAGGAGGAGGAAAGCATTTAGGTGAAGAATTTATACAACTACAACATGTAAAGCTCTAAAAAAAAAAAGTAATTAAATATATCATGTCTATATGTTAAATAGGTTTATGTGATGACACTTTTTTGATGCAGTTTTAGCCATACCTAATAGGAAAAAAATATAAATGAAGCAAATCGGTCTTACTAAGTCTGAGTCCACCCATAAAGAATAAGCCCTCAATCAGTCAAACAGGCAGTTTTTATTTCACCTTCCCCTCCTCCCAAAATGCTCCATGAGACAGCACCTCAGGGAGGACTTGTCTGATCTGGGGCTTTCAGTTTGTGTTCATTCACTTTCATAATCCTTCTCATATTTCACATATTTTCACCGAACATCAAATTAAACACAGGCTCTCTGCAGGATATTTGTTCTGATACTGATTTTCCGAATGTTTCTTGCCTGCACAGGTACAGCCTCACAGACCTCAACCGTCAGAGCCTCAAAACTAACCACAGTTGCACAAATGTGCTCTTTTCCTTCTTCACTGGTTTCTCAATTTAAATGTAAAGCTGCTGATGCATCAAGTAGTCCCTTCCAAAAGAAGAAATCACAACAAGCAATGGAAATCAATTTTTTGAATCCAGGATTTGATTAAAAAGATAAGTTATATTCTGTTTCAAGCTTAACTCGACATGAATGACCTCAGTAGCCACAGAGGACTCCAAAGTGAATTTAAAGGCTGATTAAATCATTAAATGATGATAACAAGGTTGTGTATTGATGAGCGCTTCGGCAACATGATTATGTATTGATCTTTCTTTGATTATCATGAGGGTTATTTATTGAAGGCTTCTAACCACAATCAATGTGTGCCTTTGAAAAGGTTTAATTTGTGCTCTAACTTCACCTACTGTACCTTTTCATCATTGTTACTGTAGCTAAAACCAAAAGAGGACGAGTGGACTAAACAGGTTAGCATTTTTCTGAAGTCCCGGGGAAGAAAGGCATAATTATAGGTATTCAGTCAGAAATGTAAACGTTTAATGTATTCAAGAAGAACATTGGTTTTTTTAATGTATAGGAACTTAATTAGGTAGAAAGAAAATACTGATAGAATTTAATATAAAAAATAATTAAAGCTATAATGACTTCTGTTGTGTAATGATATTCTACTAGGTACAGCATAGAAACCCAAAATAATTTGTGATTTTCTGTGTGTTTAGTGTTTCCAGGCAGTGCAGCCTCAGCACCCAGTTCCTAATAGGATCACAGCAGGATCCCCCTCAGCACAATCAACACTGTCAGAATTCAAAACAAAAAGTGCCAAAACCAAACATGTGAACGCCATTTTTTCATTCTCTCCTTACATACACCAAAGGATTTCGTAAACAAGAAATTGCACAAGGAAGAAAATCGCCTCCATCAGCTTCCCTTGAACAGGCTCAGAGAAATTAGGTGAGTTGGTTGGTTCTAATTATTAAATCTTGCTGAGATGCTCATCTCTGTTTGCCTTCCACAAGAATTGGATGCACCTTTATCCTTATGCCCTTTACTGTATGCTTCAGTTGATCATTTTTTCCGCTGATTGTGTCTGATTGCGATTCATTAACAAAAACGTTGATATTTTCAGAACCATTTATCTGTTTATGAAGCACTAGGACACCATTTACCACAGTTATTAGGATGTATAGTCTTACTAGTATATGTGTTTTTGTCTCATTAACTTTGGCTCATTAAAAAGTTGAATATAAAGTGCCTGAAACAAAAATAGTATTTTACACAGAAAGAAGACACATTAGCTGATGGAACCACCCCCACCCTTCAGTCTGATATATCTCAGAGCCTGAAGAACTGACTGGTGAACATTATAGGAAGTAATTAACCAAGTCTTCTTTTAGCTAACTGGAGACAGAATGGTAATAGACATTAGGCAGCCAACATTTTTCTCATTGTGTCTCAGCATATGAATAAGAAGCGAAAAACCTTTGTGAAAGCATCTTCAGTTTAGCTGCAAATTTAGTGTATATATTGTATAGGAAGAGAAAGTACACCTTCTTTCAATTCTAAGGTTTTATGTTCAAGGTTCTAAAATTATTCAAATCTAACCTCAATTTCACAAAAACCATAACAGATTCCACAATGTCATTACTTATTCAACAAAAACAAAGCCGAAATGAAAAAGCTGTATGTGATTCAGCAGCTTGTAGAAACAGCTTTAGCAGCAGAAACTTTAAGTAGTCATTGTTTCCTCCCACAGACCAAAAACATGTTACGTTAATTAGTAACTCTAAATTGCTACAAGGTGTGAGTGAGCATGTGAATGGTTGCGTGTCTTAATTGTCTCTATGTGTCCCTGTGATGGAGTTGCAACTTGTCCAGAGTGTACCCAACCTTTCACACAATGACTGCTGGAGATAGGCAGCTGCTCCCCAGTGAATCTGCATGGAGTGGGTAAATAATGAGTGGATGGGAAAATATTACAGTTATTATTTGTCTGTTATGTTTGGCTTTGTTGCGGTCAAAAGAGGTTATTTGGAGATTTTGGAGATTCTGTTAAAAATAAAACTTTCTTAAAGTGCAATACAAGAGCATGTATTTAAAAAATTTATTAAAATTGATCATTACCCTACAGAAGAAGGTTTAACATAACTATCTGGTGTGTTTTAGACAAGTTATAGAAAAGAATAAGATTTAAGATGAAGGCTAAAATTAAGGAAACATATTTTAAAAATTTGTAAAGAAATGTGAAAAATGTAGCATGTATGCAGTACTTCAGTGTTGTATTCTGAGTCAAAAGTGTAGATAGTAATGGGTAATGTTAGTGAGTGGTCAGGTCTGAAGTGATGAAAAATTACTTATTTTTTGTTTCATTATCTTTGAAACATCTACCCCCTTTTCAAGCTTCAGACAGAAAATACCTGATGTGTTCATGACACATAGAGCTAACTTATTATAGCAGATAACAGTTTATTCTGCTCAAAAACTATAAAATGTAAAAAAATGATGCTAGCAGAAACTAATATGAGACTGACAGACATAACAGTAAACCATTATTTTTTAAAAAGCAAATAAGGAGTAACCTGGAAATTTAAATAAATTGATAACAAGTATGCTACTACCTAATTCCCAGTCCAGGTCAATATCATTATTTTTTTTAAAAAACATCAACAACAAACTGCTTTAACATGTATGAAAATCCCAATTAGGACCAGACGTCAGAAAGCAAGGAAAACTAAAATGAACATGGGAATGTTCTGCTAAAAATCACAAGTAAAGTTAACTGAAACAAAAAACAAAACATTAAAAGGTAAATACTGACTACAAAATATTTAAAATAAAAAAATAATAATTCTAAACAAACAGAAAAACAAGCAAAATATGTAAGAATCCACAAAACATAACTATCACACATGCAGCACACACAACCTGACATAAAGGCTAAGTAAGCTTGGGACGCAGCTTCATATTTTATCATATACTTGTTCATATAGATATATTTAAGTATAATCACAAAAACTGCGTAAAAAACAATTATTTCTGCAAGGATTAAAAAAGAATATGCATGCAGTACAGAATGTAGCGTCTTTGGGGAAGCTTTACATGCTTTTACCTTTTAGCTGCTGCAAAATTAAACTAATTAGCATCCCGGGTTGTACTAGGAACATCAAACCATTATGTATTCATCGTAACCTGCTGTGAATAGGACAATCAGCTAAACGCAAAAAAAGAATCACTCCTTACACAGCCTTTAGTTTGTGACATTTAAAGGTGTTACAGTTGTCAAATTTTGCTTTGTTTAAGTGTGTTTACAGCTCAAGGACATTCATGCAACAAACCTTGTGCTGAGTTTCTATGTTCTATGTGTGTTCGCCTGCACCGAGTGTGCAAGCACATGCAGTTTTTTGGGTTTTTTTCTTGTGCGTGCATCTGTGACATCCTGCTGCTCCTCCCATCATCAACACATATCCTCAACACCTCCTCAAGGTCACAAATCAGGCCAGGTGGCCATACGGAAAGATTAAGGACACATTCCTAAAGAGGAGACATGTCTGATTTATCATACTGGTGTGGAAGGACGGCAGTAAGAGCTGGGATTTTTAGCAGACACCCAAGAGGTTTCAAGCTAGACTCAGAATCTCTCTAAAATCCTTCTAAATGTTACATCCCTAAATGACAGTGGTGAAACAGAAGGAGGTGATATGAGGAGGAAAGTGGGGGAAATAAAGGAGGAGGAGGGAGAGAGAAGGTAAAAAGCAGAGTGTAAGCGAGACAGAGATATTAAACCCTCGCTAGACCCCTTTGACAGACGCTAGCTAGGGCTGCGTGCCAGGGAGGCGCGGTCTTAAGGTGACAGGATATGCCATAGTGAACAAAACTGATAATGTCATATGGTGAGAGAAGGGCAGCTGTGGATTCCAGTCACGTACACATGAACAATAAATAATCCTACTACTGCTGTTGTAGGTTTTTACTTTCCAAGCGTGCATGGAGGTAAGAGAAAAAGAAAGGATGACTGTAAGGGAGGGGGATGCTGCAGGAAAGGCCAAACTGATGAAACCCCCCTCCTCCTTTTTTTGTAGAATGAATTCTCATCTCTTAACTGTGTCAGCTTCCTAGATACTTACACAAGAGCTGACATAACTATTCCTTGTGCTACTAAAATCTGATGAAACATGCTTGGGTTTTACAAGAAAGCCAGGCAAGCACCACCAAGAATCCCCAGTGCATACACACCACAGAGGGGGGGATTATGTATTGTCACAGCTGACACACAAGCTTTACAGAAATGGCAACTGTGCAAAACGCCAACTCACAGTTACAGTTTCCCCAGGTACAAAGGGGGCAGGAGCGGACATGGGCAGGGAGCGGTCCTATTCTGTGGCAAGCAGCAATTACCTTGGAACATACAGCATTGGGAGCTGTGAGGCTGGATTTAAATGGAGCACGGCCAGCAAAAGAGGTCAGGCTTAATTGTTTGATTGATTGACCACGACTGCAAAGCATATTTCTGAAGCCCCTCAGTGCCGATCAATGAATCAATGAGCGCCTTGCCGAACCTCGTAGCTTCCCAGCCTTGCTATTCAATTATGTGGAGGCCTTGGTGGTCTCTACCTGCAATCATGTTACAGACGCCGGAGACAAGCTTCACTTGCACACCTCCTTCTTTCTCATTGAACTAGGACCTTATTGCGGCAGATCCATGGAGGTGGGGTTGAGAGAAAGATGCAAAGAGGGCAAGGAGGTTGGCCTTATTAGATTGGTAACAGACACTACATACTGTATTGAACACAAATCAAGTTACCCTCCTAATCTGTCATTTAAACAAATTATCTTAGGTGGTGATGCATCAGCAGTATCGCTCCTCTCTAGGGGGAGTTGAGGAGAGGCGGAGAGAAGGAGAAACGGTGAAAGGGAGGGGCAGTGATGGAGGGCTGTAATAGAGATACGGTAGAGACTGATAATTTGTCAGGAAAGCAATGGAGGGAGAAAAAGAAAGTAAATGGAGAAAGGGAGCAATACTTTAGGAATTCTTCAGGATACAACATATTACCCCCAGTTGTTATTGCAAACATTCTCATAAAGAAAATAAAGTACAAAACTGTGCACGAATGGCATGTAGCACATCCTAGACTAAGAATTTATATATTAAAAAAAGAGATAATGACAAAAATTGATCATTTAAATTGTGAGCAGACGAAGGATGTGCAAAAACATTTTAAGGATTGCTTTTTAGAAGACAATTTATCACGTCTATATATGAGGTTCCATACAATTCACATTTTTAAACAATATGGCTTAATGTGATGCAACACAGTGTGATCAGATTTTATTTTTCCCCCCATCCGGTGAGTAATTTTAAATGTAATACAACTGTCCCACCAATCAGTGACAGATTGAGTCTCTATTGCTTCTCATTTTGCTTAAAAATGGTAAATATATTTAGTGCAGATGTCTTTTGGCAATCAGAGAACTTTAAAGCCAAAAAAATTAAGTTTTAATTTTTAGTAATCTTTGATCTCAACATAGAAAGCACAACAAAGAATATTCAAATGAGACTAATCACACCCTCGCTGATGAGTTTACAACCAAGAAAAGATGTCAGATATGGTTGGAGCTAATCTGCATTAGAGCAACAGTATGCCTGATACTATAGTAGCTGTATGCTTGGATTTCTATAGAGATTTTTAGTTGATTTGTTAGACTGTGATAAAATGTATTCCTATGTTATAATAAATGAAAACCAGCTGACAGAGAGCAAGGCATAAGATATGCATGCCTATGATGTCTTTTTAGATTTGATATCTTGTTTTAAATTTTATATAACTTATCTTGAAAAAGGTAGTTCATAATTCCATACAAGTAATTTGACACTCGCATAATCCTGCTGCCTTGGCTAGGACAGTGTTCTTCATGTTGAGTTCCCTGCTTTATACAATGAAAATAATAATAAAAACATTTCTACAAGTGTAGGATTGGCCATCTACATCCTAACAGACATTTAAAACTCATACTAACAAAATTCTAAAGGAAATTTTGTCAATTGACATTTGATGGGCTGATGAAAATATTATTTGAGTTTACATACCTGTACACCTGCATCTTAAATGTTATAAATACAAATTATTATTTGGTTAGTCTTTGCACTTCTAATAATGTTCCTTTCTTCTGAGTGTCCAGAGACGGCAAGATTGCACTAGAAGAAATATGTTTTGGGTTTTTATACAGCTGACAGCTCTGACATGTTGGGTCCAGGTCAGGGTTGAGGCTGAAGCCGCCAACACTGAAATGATATGTTCACTGGGGAGTAGACAAAGATAACCACCAACACTTTTCAAACTGAGTGAAGTGTAGTCCCTTAAATACACCAAGATATTCCAGGACAATCCATTTAGGTTAAAAATAAAGCTAATTAAAAATATAAATTACTATAAATTAACAGTAATAACATTGCTGCATGTTAGTATGTATTAATCATGGCATTTCTATGAACAAAATGCATAAAATTAATTTATTTTTAGCAATACATTGAACTAAAACAGTAAAGGTACTTATTGTTAAATGACATTTATTGCTTATCCTCAAGTGTCTATCTTCTCTGTCTGGTGTTGGAAGACATTTCACAACTATTTCAGAGATACAATTTACAGAATTTACAGAACAAGAATTTTAAAGAATTAATAATAATAATTTTTTATTATCTATTTTTTGTTGCCATATTTTTTTGTCAGAACCACCTCAGACATCCATCCATCCATCCATTTTCTTTAGCCGCTTCTCCATTCCGGGTCGCAGGCAGCCGGTGCCTATCTCCAGCAGT
>JAOXNZ010000002.1:8433398-8444041 GCA_028566095.1 Kryptolebias brasiliensis | reverse complement strand
GTGCTTACCTTGTTTTTGTTTCACCACACGGTCATCTTTCCTCATTCTGTTCAAAAAGACCTTGCAACGGATAATGGCCAAACCTAGAGCTTGGCCTTCAGGGATAAGAAAACATCAGTCTTATTTGATTTATATGTTGCAGTTGATGTTGATGCTGCAGTTTGAAAATTAGTTGGGAGGTTAAAGGTTTAATTATTAATTTATAAATTATGAGTCAAACACTCATATGTACAACACTTTTTATTGCCACATCTTCAAAAGCAGTTATTTATCCAGTATGTAAAACAAATAAAAAAAATAAAGATTATTACTTTTTGTTAACTACTATGAAATGTTAACAAAAACATCTGAGTTTCAACCTAGATTTATACATAGTGTAAGGGTTTTTTAAAACCTAAGAGAGGAGTTAAACTCAACACTCCTCAAGAAGAAAATTATGTTTGAGTGAACCTAGGGGATGATATATTTGTGTTTACATTTCCATCACCAACAGGTACGTTGAGGAGAAAAGCTCTAATGGGAAGTGAGTCAAAGCAAAAACTGTGGGCAGCAATCAAACTTAGAGCCGATAGCAAGGCAGTGAGCTAATTAGCCTTTATTTCTAGACCAATTACATGCCTCATAAAGGTCAAAATGTATAGGCTTTTGCATCTTCCTCTTACAGCTCTGAGTCTTTCAGCAGAATATATCAACAGACAACAACACAGAGACTGAAGCAATCTTAAACTGCTTAATATGGACTGGAAAAAGAAAACTCAGAAGCATGACATATTGATTGATGTATGTAGAATATATTATTTGGAGGAAATGACAAACATCTACAATTCCTCCACTGCTTTTACTATGCTATGCTATGTGCCACTCGGTGCAATAACAACAATTTGAGGACAAAACATATTAGATTTATTCTAGATGTATTGAAAAAAAATGTTTTCAATAGTAGCAGAAGCGATGAATTGTTTACCATGTTATTAATCCAGTTCCTTCTTGTTGGTTTGTTTGGAAAAAAGTTAAAGTAACGGGTACCTTTGTAAGATGGTCATTTTACGCTGACAATCTTTGAACCTCATTCCCTGTAAAATAAATAACCTCATTGCAACAGCAAAAACTGCTGGGTCAATACGAATAGTAGTACTTTACCTAGAATAAACACTTAGTAGAGAAATGGGCTGCACAGCAGTAAAAAAAAACAACAAAAAAACAGAAATTGCAATAATATTGTTGACCATTATGATGACTATCAGTTGCAGTAAAACTCTGATGCCTAAATATATTTTTGGCATGTCCAGCATAAATGCATGGCACTTAGAATTTAATACCCTATGATTTATTGCGGGCTAAGGAGTCCTTTGCAATATCGATGTTGCTCACATTGATATTGTGAAGAAGTTAAATGTTTATATATTGTGCAGCCCTAGGAGAAAACTCATAAATTGAAACATTTGTCAAACTACATCCTTTGCTCAATAGCGAGCAAATCAATAATAAGGTAATCACTGGTGGAACTCAAAGCCAGAAAATCTTACCTTTTGCCAAAATTATAGAACATTTTAAATGTTTACAAGAGTGGATCTACCAACAAAACCCATTGAATTTTTCCTTGGCACTATAACCATGTTGTACGTTTGCTCCTTTGAAAGGTAAAATAAACGTACACTTTTTAGAACTGAATGCCAAAATATTTGTGTTGCACCAATGAACTTGACTCCTTTTATCACAATTTTAATAAATTTATTTCAGAAACTATAGTCATGTATTTCAGGCTCTGCAGATAAGAGTCTCCCACAGTTATGGTCCCACACCTGAGCAGCGTCACAAGTTTTGTTTTGCACTGGTGTGAGACTTAAACTGTAGTGGACAGAACTGTCAGAAGGCAAGCCGTCTCTTTTCTTCTTGCGAGAACATGTCAGACTGCTGTCTTTATCATCAATAATACATAACTCTCTCCACACTTCCTGAGTAGGAAGTTTATCCTCAGATTAGTGGCCAATTACTTTGCTGCTTTTACAAAACCACTTATCTGACACACAAAGTCTGTTTGAAATAAGACAAATGCAAAATGTATTTTTTGTGTCTGCTGGAAGTGTGTGGTTGATATCCAACATTTGCATTCCATAAATTATTCTAATCCAAAAAGCTTCGAGTTCTGTGCAGTTTGGGAAGTCATTATCTTCTCATCTACACATACAGAGACTAGAGTATGCACCAAGGTCAGCTGAAGAATGTTAAATATGATTGTGGTTGTGGGTGTAGGAAGGAGGTCGAGGCAAAGTAACAGAAGGTGAAGATATGGCAGCTTTCTCATCAATGAATAGTCAGTTCCCACACACACTGAGAAAAATAAAAACCAGAAACTTTAAAGTAACTACAAATTTATCTTCTGACCTATCTGCAATGCCATGTATGTTCAACAATTACTTAACTACACAGAAATACCCCAGAAATGTCTTGTAGATGTTGGGCAGATATGCACAAGGCAGTTTCCAAGTTTCTGTAACTTATTGCATAAATAATAGAACAGGTTGAATGATGTTCAGAGGAAGATTCAGGATAAACAGATCAATATCTAATAGAAAAAAGCAGGATGCTACATTTTCAAAACCACCATCAACCTTCCTACAGCAAACTATTACCTTTTGTATGAATAAAACAACTGAGCATGTAAAGAATTGCCTAATGGGCTTTGTCCTTTAAAATCAAAGTCATTTTGCAGAAGAGCCATTAGATTTAAACTGAGTGGTTCACTGCAGTCTTTCTGATTTAGTAATAGAGAAATTAGGTGACTGTTAATGCGAACACTGAAAAAGGGTTACTTTGAGATATGAACGTTACAAAAATGAGTTATATATATTAAAAAAATACCACAAAAATGTAAAAATGAAAGTTATAACTCTTGTTGTATTGAGTATTAATATGTGCTGTAAACCCAGTTTCTCTGTGTTTTTGACATTATGAGTCAAAGCTGACATATTTTGCTGGACACCCTCTTTGACATTGCTTCAACAGAGTACTGAACAGATGCTGTGTGCAAGAAATAAGCATACATTTTCATACACACCAGGTGCTGGTTGTCATCATACATAATTGGATTCGGACTGGATTACAGCACAGGGTTACATCAGTGAGTCTGGCACTGAGGAGCCATTGAATGATATTAACAAATGACAGTTAGAGCTTGTTTTTCCCCTAAATGTCTTACCACCAAGCAGCTTTGACTGACAGTTGACAAACTCAGGTTTCCGAGACGAGCAGTAGCGTTGGCAGGTGTGGTGAAGAATCTGGATAAAGGTGCACTTCTCTCCTGCTGAACTTGCAACCCACTGATCCAAACCATTGTCAAACAGAACGTCAAACTCTGGACAGTCCTTAGAAACAAAAGTAAAAGAAGCAAACATAGGATTGTAGAGAGAAATTCAAAGACAAATAAAATAAACAATAAAAATAACAAAACAAGGAAAACGGTAATATGTAAAATATTTACGAAGCTTTATGGTACATAAAGCTGCTACTAAACTTAGTAAATATTCAAGAGTTGTTAAAAAATACAAATCTTATTTTGTTGGGAGTCACAGAATTTAAATACTATGTTGAAAACATTTCAATGGCTTACTTTGTTGGCATCGATGCCATTGACCTGCCGTAGCTGGTCAATTGTCCACTGTGACCTTTTGACAAAGGAAGAAGATCCTTGGAACTGCTTCACTTTTGTGATGGATACATGAGAGGGTTTCTTATTTGTCACTGAGGAAACAAAAACAAGAAAACAACAAAATGAGGCAAATGAACCCAATAAATAATACTAATTCTAAATTCTACAAAAATCACCTGTTTCAAAACTTGTTTTTAGACATTTATTGTTTAATTTTGTAAAAAATGCAGATGACAGGAAGCTGTTATATTTGACATGAAAACATGGCCTTGTAATACAAAACAACAAATAAAAATGTATTTATTAATTTCAGTTCATCTTAAAAAATAGCTACTGAATCACATTATAATTAACATTTCTACCACAAATACCTACAAATGTCTAAATATGCAAATCAGTTTAGAGTTAAAGGGGTGCCTGCAGAACTTAAGCTGTTGTTCCAGACTGAAGACAACTTTCAGGATGGATTTTGTCAGAGCAATGGACACTCACCTTTTTCTTTTTTTTTTTTTGTGGGAATGGAAAAAAATAAAAATAATAATCAAGACAGTAGCATAGTCGTCAAATAACTTCAATTTGAATAAAAACCAGAACAGAACTCAGTTCTCTAAAAATATGTTCCGTTCTCTAAATCATAACAGTTTTCTATTAAAAACAATTTTATTTGCTGTATAATGTACAAGGCTTGAGTATTCATCTGTTTATTGTGCTGAATCAACTAAAAGTACATTCTCCAAGAGGGGAACAACTATTTTAAAAGCCTAAAATTTGGTGTAAATTGTAGATGTTGGCAATAAATAAGGAAATTTGGATTTGAAGAGCTGCCTTGTTCCTTTTAGAGAAAACAACACTACCAATACTTCTACAGTTTTGTTCTGTTGGCAGAAAAATAAAAATATTTTACTTTGAGTCAGTGACAACAAAATGGGTGAATTAAAAATAAATCTTAAAAAAAAAGGATCTTGTGATCTTGAGAAGACACGCCCATTTAACAAGGGTTTGGCTTTATTATTCTAATCAAAAAATGATCATAAATCTTTTTAACGAATGTGTGCCTTAAATTTCCTTTGTGCCCAGCTACATAAAGCCAAACTTTTCACATCAGTAATTTAAAGAATATGAATGTTTGCATATATTGTTCAAGTTAAAGAAACAGAACTTTCTGAATGGCCCAGATGTTTTCTGGGCAAAGTGTTGCATCTCTCTTGCATAGTAACAGTACATTTCACATATTCATCCAGCATGACTGATGCTTCCTGCTCAACATAAGCCTGGGAGTCTAGTTTCTAGATTCTGAGACTCTTTGTCTTCCCCTGTAACCATATGCTTTTGTTTTGCTATTTTAATCCCAGAACAAAGCCTTTTGAGAGAAAGGGAAGTTATTATTTCACATTCCCTGCTCTTTATCACCTAACCAAAAACAAACACTACCATTACAATCCATTATTTCTCATTTCTTTTAGCTGCACAGCTCCACTTTGCTGAGGGAGCACCACATCCATCTCTGGGAATGATTTATATAGGTAGGGCTGAATGTTGCATCAGGTGATACATTTGGTTTGCTGAAAACTCCCACAAGACAATGGATGTTTGCGTATGTTCTGTGTGTCCATTTTAACAGCTGCAGTTCAGGTTTTGTTATTCCTGGGTGGAACGAACAAATGGAGATTCAAACAGACCAAAGACAGGAAAGCTGACATGCCTCATCTTTTCTTCAAAACAGTATATTTTGGACAGTTACAGCTGATACACACACACATACACACACACATACACACCCCAATTCACTGATCAGATTCAGACTCATGTATGGTAAGAGACAGCTAGATAAATAAAATATATTAAGTTGATGACAGGTATTATGAATCAGTGTGCTGAAAGACAAAGGACTAGAAACTACTAGAAATGGGCAAAACTGTGTACAAAGTAAGTGTGGTCACACAAAACCACACTGATGTGAAAAAAATATTGTCACAAATAGTAACCAAAGACATAAACTAACAAAATGCTTATAACTAGCATACATATATGTGCAAATACATATACATCTTGAGAGCCTTTTATGTTTGGAAAAGTTACTTATAAGAAAACAAGGACAGCTCCTGTATGTTTGTAAACTACTGTAGTTAGTTAGGTACTTGCAGAACCTCTGTTACAGCGCGGCTTTCTGATTTATGTTCATCTCACTAGAAAACAACTTTGTACATTGTCAGAATGCATTAGATTAACTTACAAAAATGTAATAGACAAAATATGACATCAGGATAGTAATAAAAATACTATTATATTTTTTGTACACAAATGTTTTCCCATTCCTCCTGCTGAGAATGCACACAGCATGGCTGCATCTTAAAGGCATGCTTTTAAAGATACAGAGGTCAAAACATTTCTATTAAAAGTTCTAACTCCAGGGGAAATCACTGATGTTGTGGCTCAGCGATTGTAAAATGTCCAACCTCAAGTGCATGTCATGAGAAATGATAAAAATAAAACCATGATTATAAAAGTGCATAATGTACTTATGCATGAGCAGCTTTGATAGACATATTCTTGCATTATGCACGGTCAGCACACAGATTTTCTGAGGCTGCTTTCAAAACAATCCACAGATTCAAAAATTAGAAGGAAACGTTATACAACAATGGACAAAAGGATATGACAACATAAGAGGTGCATAACAAACTCATTCTATGTGATCAGTTCCTCAGATCAAAAGCTGACAGCACAGAGTGGATTTTCATGTTACTTTTTTCTTCAATAACACCGTGACATTGCAGTAAAACCCAATCACTAAACTGAATCAGTGAATATGAAAGACAGGAAAAAAAAATATTCTCTGGGCCCTGGAGTCACCTGCCAACACAGCAACACAGACATCTTAATAAAACTCTCAGACACCTTTGAGGCTCTCAAATCAATTTCATTTTCAGCTGTTGACTCCCACCTTGTTTGGGCTGCTCTCCTGAATATTAACAAAATTACAAAAAGCTGAATGAGATGGCTTTATTGAAATAAGCAATCAAGAAGAAATTGTTTAGTCAAGCTCTTCAAACAAAACCGAACTTCAAGATGCCTTCATGACTAATTTAATTAAAGTAATAGTTTGACAGAATGCATCATTGTGTATGTAGATGTTAAACAAATGTTTGAGTTTTACATTTAGTGCTGCAACCAGTTTAACTTTCAGCCCGAATCATGACTCTAAACATCTCTTATGTATTGCTGTTGAGTTTCTCGATTGGTCTGTAAACACAGTTTGAATTTTTGTGAAGATGCAAAGATAAACATATGTCCTTCCCTATATATAAGCTGCAAATATAAAACTTGAACTTTAACACAAGAAATCACACCCTGAACAAGATATTAAACTGTGTTAAAACAAAAATATGAAGGAATGTTCAAAACCATTGCCAAACGCATAGTTTCCATCCATGTGGGCTGGATGTCAGGGGAAGGCCATGCCTCCCCCCTTTCTCATGCTCTGATGGTGACTTGCTCTCACTTCCTACAGTGAATAAACCCCTTGTTGTTCTTGACAATGTGAGAGCGCAGCAGTTGGAAGGAAAACTCGTACAGTACACTTCACAGATTGCAGACTTCAAACAGGAAACATTCGGGATCAGCTTACCCTCAAGGAATTATTATCACAGTTGTGGTTGTTAGTAGAAATGGGAGTAACGAGACACTGATGACACCATGAAAGCAAACAATATGAAAGAGGACCACATACATGGGCGTAGAATAAAAACTTCTATTATCTTACATAATACAATATAATTATTTCAACTCTGATGCTTCTTAAAAAGAATTCCAACCAAAAATTCAATAGGCACCATCATTTTGGAACATCCAGGCAAAGCTTTGCAACATTCTAAACCTCACATCATATATAAAAACAAAACAAGTCACCTTCTGCTTTTAGAAAATGGTGTTGCTCCATGAGTCTTACTTTACATCATACTGTAACTTCTGGTTAAACATCAAGAATATCTTGTTAGTTCCTCTGAAAAGATGAAAGTTCGTTCTGAAAGCTTGACTCTGTTCTGCCGACTTCAAAGGAGCATGTTTCCGATTATGTCAATGCCAGGTGTGCTAAGGATCTCTTGACCAATCAACAATCTTTCTTCAGTAGTCCAATCTTCCCTCTGTGCCTTGCATTAAGTAGTGGTCGCTATGGTAATCTTATTTGAATGGGACAAAAACACACAGAAGAAAAACAGGGTTGTACAACAAATTATTAAACCCAAGGCCACATCTGACACTTCAAATCCATTTGAATTTCATTAGGAAAGCAGAAAAGGCTAATGAATGCTAAGTGCTACATAACAAGGAAATGCTGTACTGATGTTTGTTTGGCTTGGCAAAAACAGCTTCACCATTTGTATAACAGGAATATTATCGAGGGACAGATTGAGAGTTTGAAAATGTTACAAGCAACAAGGCTACATGACTCAAAATCATTATGAGCCCTGTGGAAAAAATGAGTCCTAGACCAAAAAATAACAAAAAAAAAAATCAGGCACATGCTCAAAACTCAGTTTTTACTGTTCAAAGCAATTATAGACTATTTATGTCAATACAGTTTAACAACTAAAAATCATTTCTTCATGTTTTTAGCTAAATTTGTAGTCAGCAAAAACATGAACATTTGCAGTTTGTGTGCAAAAAAAGAAAAGGTGTGCAATGAGTCGATTCGATTCATATTCTGACTTCCCTGAACTAAGAGGCATCAAGTAAAGCTAATTACGACGGCATAACCAACTTTTTTGCAACAGACTGAAAATCTATCTTACTATATTTGCAGATTACTTGCAAAAAACACATTTGCTTAGTATTCAGTAAAAAGGCTACTCAGTACAGAGAGCACAATTTTAAAAGTTACACATCTACTTTCTTTTGCCATTTTTTGCCAGCTGAGCACATTTAACAGTTCTCTATCAGAGTTTATGATTACAGCTCTTTTTAAAGCTGCCCCATTCTACATGAACTGGAACACACTGTTACCATCAGGAAGAAGCTGTAATTGCAATGAACACATGAAGATGCACATGTTAGACCAGTAACAACGCTCTGAAACAAAGGTCTTTGTAGTCTTTCCAATGTTTCAAGAAGACAACAACTGTTGTATTCAGGGTTTTCTAAGGCTGCATTGTACCCACAGTGACATGGCACCAGTAGTAAAATGGGGTGCATTTACAATTGTGAACAATAGCCACAAGGCAGATCAGCTCCTTACAACTACTGGAACAGACAAGGAATTCACAAAACAGATACCATTAACATAACACAATGACAATAAATTAATTAAACCTTACACAACAATAACATCTTTAAGACAATAGCAATGCAGGTTTGGATTTAAGGTAGTGAAACTTAAATGATAAACAGTAAACTAGAACCGTCTGACTTTCATTTTGATTTGAGTCAAATGATCTTAATGAAATTGTTACTTTTTTATGAAAAAAGATCCTTAAGATCCTGGAAGTGAGCTGGGCATTTAGTTTAAAAAAAAAACATAAGGAATATCCATCCATCCATCCATCCATCAATTTTCTTTCGCTTATCCGGGGTCAGGTCGCAGGAGCAGCAGCCTAAGCAGAGAGGCCCAGACTTCCCTCTCCTCAGCCACTTGGGCCAGCTCCAGGGGAATCCCAAAGCGTTCACAGGCCAGCCGAGAAACATAGTCCCTCCAGCGTGTCCTGGGTCTTTCTATGGGCCTCCTCCCGGTGGGACGTGCCCGGAACACCTCACCAGGGAGGCGTCCAGGAGGCATCCTAACCAGATGCCCAAGCCACCTCAACTGGCTCCTCTTGATGTGGAGAAGCAGCGGCTCTACTCTGAGTCCCTCCCGGATGACCAAGCTTCTCACCCTATCTCTAAGGGAGAGCCCAGACACCCTGTGGAGAAAACTCATTTTGGCCGCTTGTATTCGCGATCTTGTTCTTTCGGTCCAAACCCAAAGATCGTGACCATAGAAGAGGGTAGGAACGTAGATCAACCAGTAAATCGAGAGCTTCACCTTTTGGCTCAGCTATCTTTTCACCACGACAGATCGGTACAACGCCCGCATCACTGCAGATGCAGCACCAATCCGCCTATCGATCTCCAGCTCCATTTTTCCCCTCATTCGTGAACAAGAGCCCAAGATACTTAAACTCCTTTATTTGGGGCAGGACTCCTTCCCCGACCCGGAGAAGGCACTCTACCCTTTTCCGGCTCAAGACCACGGTCTCGGACTTGGAGGCACTGATCCTCATCCCGGCCGCTTCACACTCGGCTGCGAACCGCTCCTGCGAAAGTTGGAGATCACGATCTGATGAAGCCAGTAGAACCACATCATCTGCAAAAAGCTGAGACGCAATCCTAAGGCCACCAAAACAGTGTCCATAAAAGTTATAAACAGAATCTGTGACAAATGGTAACCTTGGCGGAGTCCAACTCTCACCGGAAATGAGCCCAACTTACTGACAGCAATGCAGACCAAGCTCTGGCGCCGGTCGTACAGGGACCTAACAGCCCGTATCAAAGGGCTTGATACCCCATACTCCAAGAGTACCCCCCACAGGACTCCCCGAGGGACACGGTCGAACGCCTTCTCCAAGTCCACAAAACACATGTAAACTGTTTGGGTGAACTCCCATGCACCCTCCAGGACCCTGCTGAGGGTGTAGAGCTTTACAAGGAATAGTTTTTTTTAATGCTATTTTTTATTTGCTTGTTCCACTTTAATTTTATTTGAACACCTAAGATTATGTCCCAATGGTTGCTAAATCACCTGGAGGCTTAAGATAAATCATAATTGGTAAATTTCCATTTTGTTTAAACACATATAAAAGTCACAGTGCAGCCCAAAAACCCTTTATGAAAAGAAAAATCTTTGGATGCAGTGTTCCCTCGCCCGGACGCGGGTCACCGGAGCCCCACTCTGGAGCCAGGCCTGGAGGTGGGGCACGTTGGCGAGCGCCTGGTGGCCGGGCTTTTGCTCATGGAGCCC
>JAOXNZ010000002.1:8415781-8433298 GCA_028566095.1 Kryptolebias brasiliensis | reverse complement strand
GATTCCCCCGGAGGAGCTGGCCCAAGTGGCTGGGGAGAGGGAAGTCTGGGTTTCCCTGCTTAGGCTGCTGCCCCCGCAACCCGATTCCGGATAAGCGGAAGAAAATGGATGGATGGATGGACATATAAGTCAAATTTCACTCATTTGTTACCTTGCGGTTGCATCATGCCCAACAAATATGTTCTAAATAAAAGCCAGTTTGATCTTGGTTTGATCCTCTGAAAAGAAAGTCAGTCCTTTTATCTGAGCTTCTTTTATAATCTGAATTCTAAAGCCAAAAAGATTTTGCAATGTATATGGTTGTAGCTGCATCTTGCCTCCAGTCACATCTGTTATCCATCCAATTATATCTCTCACCCAAGGACAACACATTAAAAGGATACTGCAGGCTTGACAAATTGTGTGTGTCAGCCATTCAAATCACTCTCTGCTGAAGCACACAGACATTTTGAAAGTTCACTTCAAATCAGAGCCATTCATACAATTTTAAAGAATGTAGATGAAGTGAAATGATCAACAAATTGAATGTTTGTTTTTTATTTTCATATTGGTTATTTTTGAATAAGTGTTGTATTCTATGTGGTTATAGTATAGGAACTAAAAATAATGTGTAATTTTTAACAAACTTCCTTTATGCCATTTTTTTCCTGACTGAGGCAAATGCTCTTAAATTGCATGCGTCTAAAAGTGATGAATGGCTACAGACCATCAAGATGTCACAAAAAGAATATGCTCATAAAGATGGAGTTGTATCTAAGAGTATTAGTCTCAAGCAAAGACGAAAACAGGAAAAAAAATATCACCATCAAAAAATACAAATGAAACAAAACCAATCTCACGTGGTACAGAGGTAAGCCATAGATTTTCTCCATTTCATTCTCTTTCTACTCAAGTACATCCAAGAGAAAAACACTTCTGTGAGCTCTATACTGCACGTAACTTTATTGTTGCCATGTAGCCTTTGATTATAAAACAAAGATCTCTTAAAAGCCAAAGATCACAGAAAGAAATGTTTACTTACACTGGAGCACTTACAAAAAACTATTACATTACATTGCAATGCTCTGGGCTAAATGCATTATCAATTTAAATCAATTTGTCCAATTAAGTTCTTGACTGGCAGAGATTAATTTGGATTTGGGGTCACTCTGTTTTACGACTGCAACTGGTATGCACATTTGTAACCATGAACTATACATTTGACTGTCAGCATCTAACAACCTGCAAATAAAACATGGTGAATAGGATTCTAAAGTTTACCCAATTTGTAGATTCACAAACATGCATGTGCACAATGCGACTGCATCAGCAGAACAGCCGTGAACCGATGCAGTTTTGGAATTAAGTCTAGATGCTTTAGTCTATTACGTCTTTGTATCAATAAGATCTAACTGGTTTAATGATTAAATAAAAAGGCTGTAAGCCAGGTTTGTTTCTGCATTAATCCACTATTAAAGAACCTGAAAAAGTGTAGTTAGGTATGTGCATAAACAACGGTTCCTCAGCTGTATTCACTTTGACAGCTCTTCTTACGGCTGCACTTCTTGCTGTTTAGCAATAAACCTACTGTTAAGAACTGCATCAGTGCCAATATAAACAGCAACAAACACACTGAACATGTGCTTCAATTAGGTAATGAAAATCAACTCATTCCAGAAAACTTATGTTGTTAGTTATAGTGTAGAAAATGCATTTTTCTGCTCCTTGTTGAGTTAACAAAAGTGTTTGTGTTTTTACCTTTAAAATAGGCCTCTATTTTGTGTATTTGTCAATTGTGAGTCAGGTTTATGAAAGTGTATTGGAAATTAAAAAACAAGACCATTTTGTGAGCAGCCTTTTTTGAGGCATATAAACATTTGTCTCAGTAACTCACAGAATTATTCCTTTGCTTTGTTATATTGTATCATACTGGATACCAATGTGTTTTAATCAAAACTCATGTTGAATCATATTGTATTGTGATTAAGGCTGATTTTTATTGAGGTTAAGAGCTGAACCATTATCAGATATTTTTGTTGCTCATGTATTTTTAACAAATCAGATTGATGGCAGTGTATCAAGATACTTATCATATTGGCCACAGACCCACTGGTGACACATCCATCTGCTCTGAACAGTAACCAGAAACACTGATACATTTGACAGTACTTGGCCAGTAAGAATCAAAATCAGAATATACTTTATTGTCCCCAAAGGGAAATTTGTCATGGACTCAGGGGTGTATATTACATAGTAGCAGCTGCCAAACAGACAACAAATACACATACAATTCATTAAAAACAGCTTTTAAAAAAGCAGTTTGAGGGTCTGTCAAAAACAACATAATTTCCAAAAGTAGGAAAGGAGATCCCACTGTGGGACATTAAGCATCACCTACAAGGTTTTGAGATAATCTCCAGACCAGAAATCAAATTTGATTTTATAATAAAATGGCAATGGCACTGTTTTCACTATAACTGTTACGCAATGTAAAACTGATCACAAATAAATTTTAAAAAAATACTATCTGTATGTGACTCTGTGATGGACTTGCGACCTGTGATGGATGGATGGATAGAAGTAATAGTTACTAAATTAGTTAAACTTCATTCACCATAATCTTTAGAACCCTCTTAAAAACTGAACCTTTTACAAAAAAAGAAATAGCTTTTACACAACTGACATACTTCTGAGAAAGTCCGTTAGTTTTCTCTTCATTGCATTATTTTACTTTACATAGAGCGCCGGACTTTATTATACAATTATCAGAAACATACATGTTTTTAAGTGAAAATTAGATAATCAAAAGAAAGAAAAACCTTTAAAAATACAAGTCTTGTTCCTATAGAACCAAATTTAACTGTCTTATCTATAAATGTTAATGACAAAATTGCTAAGTGTTAAAAAGTTAACATGGATACAAAATGTACTTGTCAAAACTCACAATAAACAAATCAAGCCATAGCAACTTTATCTGGAGATCCTCACATAATAGCATGAGCCGATATTTTAATTGTTCAAAACAAGACATTCCTCAGCACTTAGTTGTTCGGCAGAACCTAAGATGATGCGTCTGGAAAGGAAATCCTCAGAGCAAAAACAATTTCTGTGTCAAACCCAGGTTACAGTGTATGATACAGAACTTTTTCATTTTGTAATAACTGGTTTAAGAGTCCAGATGGCTGAAAGCATGTCAAACATCATTACAAGCAAACTCACTTCTTGGCCTACAACAATCCGGAGACACCTTTTATTAAAATTCCTCTGTATCATCACTCTTCCATTTAAAGTATACTCATACTATGTCTTAAAATCATGAAACATGCTTATTTAGTGATGAGAGTAATTCTTATCTAATTTGTGTATTCTTAGTAATTTTGCTAAACTGTGCAATCTTCTATTGTAAGTAATTTATACATCTTGTTGTTCATAGCTAGTACCTAAAGGTCTGCTGGAGTTAAATAAATACAAGTAAGTTCTTCCAGGTAATTTTACCTTAAGCTGTAAAAAGTACAAACCAAAGCAATCCATTTTGGGTGCATTGCCAAATTTCATTTCCTGTCCATCTGTTAGCTTTTAAGCTTTAGCAAAGCAATGTCTACACAGAACAATAAGCACATGCATTACTGTATTCTTTTCTGAAGAAAAAAACTTTAAAAAAAGTGCATGCCTCTGAGGACAAATACACTAAGCAGCACTGTGAAGAAGCTACTCTGCATGGTTTGCTTGTAAGTGATGTGTCATTGTCTGTTTTTGACTATGATGGCACAAATCTGCTTCTGTAAGTCTTCACCCAAAAATGTTAAACGTTGGTAGATGTAGATGTACTGTAGCTTGGAGGCATCACAGGCTATCTAAAATACCTGAGAGAATCAAATGGTCAAAGGTCTTCACTTTTCCAACAACTGCTCTGCAAATAGACCTGATAGACAATTTTTCCTAACCGTTGATCATCAAGATTATTGTTTCAACCATCAACCCAAGAAACATCTAAAGTACAAGCAAACGTGTCTGTCAAACAGTAACCCTTTTTTTTGTTGTTGCTTTCTCTCAGTCTTACTCTTATTCCTGCAATCAGACTGAGACTTTCTCAGTGCACTGGTCTGTCTGTAGTCGTGTGCCACTGACCCAAGAGAGAAATGATCATTCAAACCAGGGTTATGTTCTCATTGGAGGTATAGTGGATCAAGTTGTGGTTTTTCTTACAGTGGAACATTTATTATAGACAAACTCAGACTAATCTGAATTTATCTGTCAGTAATTATTAAGTTTTTCTTTGTCTGTGTAAATGTATTACTTTAAACATTTTAAATAAATAAAACAAAGCTCCATGGCATATGTGTCTGTAGAATTACAAATAGGTGAATATTTTTTGTGGAGTAAATATAATTTCACATTGTAGGAAACATTACATTTTTTCCACTTGCAGGTCAAATATTGTCATAAGTGGGAGATATATATGTAGAACTTAGAAATGTTGAAAATTGAGAACAGCAAAATGAACAATATTAAACTTTAAACAGCAGAGTAAAATGTCATTAAAAGCTCTGTCATAAAACTTTTTACACACAATCAATCTCCCACAGCTGCTGTGACTGGGTGGAAGGATATTAGGAAAAGTGATATTGCAGTATATTATTTTTCTTCGCCAAACAGTTGAGACGGGCAATTTTACAAGATAATTCTAGTAAGTTTGTGGAGAGAATTAATTATACAACAAAGAAATGAGGGTAGTTTTGTGAGTCAGTGCTATGGTGTTAAACGAAAACAGGAAACCAGATATTGGATTTGTCCTAGAAACACCCCTCCACCCTTCTAACTTGATTCAAGTTATTTTTGAGTTAAAACAAAAGACAAAACGACATTTCAAAAAGAAAAACTGCAGAGCAATATATTTTTAAATCAGTTTGTTTTTAAAACACACGTGCATCATTTTAAACTGGAAACGGATAATAAGATTAGATAATCCCAAGAAAGAAATTTGATAAAGTCAATTCAACGATCCAGGTCATCTTAATAAGATTCTCAAAATTCACTTAACTTCCATTATTACCATTATTAGGAACACCTTTAATGGATTTGGTAAAAGCAACAGGATCAGTGGGAAGGATGATACTGCTGTTATCATAACAAAGTGGTCATAAAAGAGAAGAAGACACCTGATCTGGCTGCATAAACATACACAACTGCAGACTGTGAGCATATTTGTGCGGTGACAAACTGGACATAGGCTCAGCGTGACTCATAGCTTTGTAACACAGCTTTGACCTGTCTCAGATGGATCCAAACAATGAACTGAAGTCTGTGACTTCTACCCATTACAGAAAAGACACCTGGACTAAGAACAAAGTATGGCTTCAGGTTATTTAAGTAAGGAAATTAGAGGCAGGCAGGGAAACAGTCTTGCTGCAAGTGCAATAATGAGATAAAATGAACAACCTTAAAAGAAAACATTATTGGGAAACTTCAACAGCAACACACTTGAAAACCAGATCAATAATCTCCTCAAGTATCTAATTAGGCCTGCTGCCAAAACCACTACACGTTTATATTGTTTCAGTCACTCCACTCATTAGGATACCTGTGTTGCTGATCTACTAGACTTTCAATATTTAATTAAGAACTTAACAAGGAAAAATAATATTGTACCCTTTTTAATGGTTGCTCAATTCACATTTTAGGTACAGACAAAACAAATACATGGTGGGAGGTTTACACCCTGAGTTCAAATCTTGTAGATGGCAGAAAGGAAAACAAAAAAACAGCAGCAGCAGTTTAGAGAAAACCTTTGAGACAATATGCCATTTCTAATTTTCTCTAATCATTGTGCATGTTAAATATTAAAATACCAAACGATTTTTAATTTGCATGAGTGGACATTCTTATTCTTAATAAAGCAGACAGTAAAGCTTTCAGTGCTTTCAAAGTAATCTTGATTAAAAATGTAGTCCTACTGGGCCAATTTTAATGAAAATGTCACACTGTTCTAACAAAAACAGAAAAGTCAATGAGGGCAACTTTACTGGGAATTTTGTCATTAAAATCAACACAGTACTGTATATGAGAGAACAGATGACAGTAAAGAAGAAACAGGTCTAAAGAACCAGCAGGGACCAATTAAAGTAATGCCAAGAGACATATAATACAATGAAAATAATTGAGAAATGAGCATGAACTTGTTCATTTTGAAACAATGGATTTATAATTTTCAAATGCTGAACTGAACATGAATTCAATTTGTTTTACTTTTTAACTACAAAGTTCCTGTGAAGTGTGACCTTTCCCAACACTTGTTTTAATGAGTGTCACCAATTCTGCACTTGTATAACTGCTGGTGACCTGCAGGCTGCTGTTGGAGGCTATGCTTCTTTCACGTGACACTGTACATTCTTATACGCAAACGTGCTGTTCTTTTTCCTTCCTTTCTGTTACGCCTTATTCTCTAAAATGGTACGGGAAGTTATGGTCTCTGCTTCTAATATTTTTTTTTTAACTCTACCAGGTCTGTACAGAATTATTTAAGTATGTATTAGTGCAAATGTATTACTTTTGCAGCTTGGGGATTGTACAAAAATCCACTTTACTCTTGTTGACAGCTCTCCAAGCTTGCACCTGTTGGATTTAAATAAATAAAAAGCAAACGGAGGCTTAGTGGGCAACAAGATATATTTTCCAAAAAAAATGTTTACTTTACATCTTACCTCCACCCATCTTCTGAACAAAACGGGTTACATATGAAGGCTGTATTATATTGCAATCAAAAGCACCAAGTAAAGATGCAATGAATATATCCTCTGAGGGGCTGACACCTCATCTCCTCCAAATCTCACACTCACACACACACACACACACACACACTATCATTGAAGGGTACAAATTACTGCCCTGCCACAATGAATCACAAGCATGCAGGAAAAGTTCCATTTGTTCCCTCACTGGGTTACCATCTGGTCTTTCCATGAATGATGTTCCATGTAGAAGGAAAGACAGAAGTTAACAGAAAATGAGCTCATTCTGGGTTTTCTTTTTTCAATTGATTGTTTTTCATTGGGAATAAAACGTAGAAAAGTACTTTAAAATAATGCAAAGGTTTTATCACCCTACACAAAAGCAACCTTCGAAAAAATATCCAGCAAATGTATAGAGATTTTCTTGTGTGTTCGACATCCTACTAGTACACAGTATGTATTGATGAAGAATTGTCAAGGAATCAGCTGGGATGCTAAGCCATGCCCTTAATGTGAAATACCAGAGCAAAACTCATGCAGGGCCTGAAAGAGGAAGTCTCAGTTATAACCATTAAAGTCCCCTGCAGTCTGCTGCCACCAAGTCTGTTCACTCACACAGATCCCTGGAGAGAGCAAGATGCCAAGGTGCCAGTTTATATCCTGTCTAACCTTTAAAGCACAACAGATGCTAAACTTTAAAGGTAACCAACTGCCTGAAGTTGGTCTGAGCACCTGTTATGAAAAACTGATGCTACAGGATGTCGTTGTTAGAACTCACAAACTCATCTTCTACAAAACACAAACATACGTTCAAGGGTATTGGTAGTTTGAGTACTAAAAAGTCGTAGTGTTTATACAACTTGTGAAAATGTGGCATTTACCAGACAAATTATTTTGATCAGACAGCAACAAAACACATTTTGAAGACCTTTAAAAGACACAAACCAACCAGAAAGCTGCACTCCAAGGTTTTGCTTTGGAGGAGACATCAGGTAAGAAACACAAAAACCAAACCAAAAAAATATATTAATTACTGATCTTTTGGTGGGAAAAAAAAAAATACTATGATGTTCATAAAGAGTGTTTTTTGAATCATTACATCAACAACTACAACTAAAATGTGCTAAATAATGGTGATTTTTTTTAACAATAACGTGGCTGAGGAACCATACCACAAACTACTATAGTAACTATAGTAAAGGTTCCAGCAACATCTAAATTGTTTCTGATAGGTGCAAAATTTTAATTATCACAATGAGCTGAAGAGCAGAACAAAGTGTTTCGTATCAGAACAAGGCATGTGGTGGACCTACATACTAACACACTAAGGCAGGATTAACATGCACATTTCTGGCTTAAAGATTTTAAAGAAAGTTTACCTTTTCAAGTGGCAGTCCTGGCACTGTGCACAACTAATTGCATGACAATACAATTACAAATGTCTGACACATTTACAGTCAAGATTTAGTGCAGCATGCCGTGACAAACTGCTTCTGTAATTTGTATAAGCACGGCTCTGAAATGCATAATGAAAACATGACTAGAGTTGGGTAAATGTACAATCAGCAATAACATTTTAACTTACAGCAACATTCCTAAACAACTGATTTAGATTGCCTCAATAACTATTAAATTAAAAGAAATAACTTTCAAGGTAGTTCTGCTCTAAACTAATTTTAGACTGCAGATCTCACAGTATCTCACACTCCTGAATGTCTCTGGCCTCCATGATTGAACTGCACAGTGGCAGGCCTGAAAAAGGTGTGAGGGTGTAGGTGGGGAGCATATGGTGTTTTTCTGATGTCCTGTTAAGAAATACACCAGGCAGCAACTTCCCTACAGAGAGTGTTGAAGACACAGAGGAAGACTCCAGCTGCTCCTCTGGGTGACCTTCATTATCACAATTAATATGCATGCCAGTCACAGACACACTAGGCTGCATTGAATATTTCTCTAGGAAGAACGGCCAGAGAAAACAAAAAAGCAAAAGGCATGACACAGCTGGCCAGTGAGAGCACTGACTGAAGAAAGCATGTTTGAGAAATGGGTTTATCAAATTAAACGTATACCAACCTAAGTGATATAAAACATTTTTCATGGCCTTGTCAAAGCAACAAGTCTTATTGGGTTCAGTGTTAAGCTGTTATGGACCTACATCAATAATTCATGGCTGTGTTACCATCCCCATGGTCTATATAATTTAATACAGTAATAAAAAAAAATAATGTTTTCTTTTTTGTTTTAACAAGTGACAATGCTCACTGTTATTCTGTTCAACAAAGTTTGTTGCATTCTCACCCAGATCTATATCATGTATGAGCTTACAATGTGACAGAGAAATTACAGCATACACAATATTGTGTAATATACTACCATACCTTGTGTATTCTTCAGGGTATAGTACAATAAAATGCAATGAAGCGAACGGAAATTGAGAAAACAGAAGGCTCCTCTATCATTAATTTAAGAGACAGGCGGCTGTATTTACTAATAAATACTTGAGCTTTCAGGGAGAATGAGACATTGGGGTCATTGAGTTGGCAGGTCTCTAACCAGCATACCTACATGGCTGAAATATACTGTCTTTTTAGTGTTAGTGGGAAATGAATTTTTACAACAGACACAGCAAAAGGGCAGTCATATAAATTCATAGATTCATAAAATTGGCAGCGCCTGCTCTCCCTCTTAGTCTGGTATCAGAGCTGCAGTATAGTTCAACACATTGTCTTCAAGTGGGAATAAAAGAAAAAAGAATTATGTATCTAGGAAAAAGAAAAGCATGTATTGTAGAGGTGCAACTGTCTTCAATAAAAAAAAAAAAAAAAGGTGCTACAACTTTAATTTTGCCATAAAACTAGAGGCCATGTGACATACTAAAGACCACATTTTAATTAGTTTGAAATTATACTATGACTAGATGCTATAAATACACTACACATTTCACATTCGTAATTAATATATCTTTGGACTGACCAACCTGCATGTTAGGCTTTACCTTAAAAAAGTTACAATAAACATGTTTAGCCCTCAACCTGGTGACTCTCCCATAAGCTTTCATTTCTCCACACAGAGCTGCTGTGTACACAACCAGTTTTTAAATGTGGACACATAAAATATACTGTTAAAAAGTCATGGTTCTCAACTGAGGCAAAGAATTTTAAGATAAAATTTTGACAGTAAGTTGCAGCACTGAACATCTTCTTCATGCCCGACTACATTCTCCCCAGAACCATAATGTGGGTTTTGACAATTTAAAGATTCTCTGGAATTGTTTTTTTTTTTTTGTTTGTTTTTTTTAAAGGAATGGTTGACACTCTGAAATGACAGCAATCGTCTTGATCACCATAATGCAGCAATCTGTGCAGAATTATTCTCGTCACCATTAAGATCTCACTCCTGCCATTTACATATGTTGTCTCCTTATGATTCCTCAACATACTGAACAAATTGTTGACAAATCTAATAAGTTTGCAATTTCCTACTCTATTTTTTTAGTCTATTTAATATTGTTATTTTATAAGAATAACCCAGGACTTATTTGCAAAGTCTCAAGGCTTCCAAAGAACCATAGCCCTCTTCAGCAATATATCCTGTTTTTAGAAGCAAGGATTTTATGAATTACATTGTCAATTTAAAAAAGATAAAAAATTACATCCCACAGCTAATTAACCTTCTTTTAAACTAAGACTGTAAAAAATAGTAAAAGGCCTGATTTATTTAGATTTTTTTTTTGTTCTGTTTCTCTTCCACAGATTTGCCTGACTTAATGCCATCATTAAGATGTCCATTGGAACACGTTCTACCCCGATCAACATCATCATCATCTCTGCACTTGACCACATCAATCTGTCTTATCCGTAAACCATCGCTCAAAAAGCCCTCAATCAATTTAGTAATTCTAGCTAATTATGGAGCCATGTCTTATCTTCCTAACATCTCCAAAATCCTTGAAAACACTGTATTCAGTTATTGTCTATTTGCTTAATAATTGTTTACAGGAAGAGTGACAATGGTTTTCTGTATTTGGTGGTCCTGTTACAACATTAGACTCGATTCACCTCAATACCTTATTGCAAAGACTCAAACATAAAGATTAAAGTGTTCTGCTTTGGAGTGAACAAAACGAAAATGTAATTGCTCTAAAACTTTCATTAAAAGGATTTTATTCCTAGAGAATGACTGTCATAGCCCAATGTCTCCACAATGCAGAGATCTGTATATTAAAGCCTTAGAAAAACCACTGAGATCTGTTTGTTTGTTTATCCCCCATCAGGTAGTTGGACTAGAACTTGGTAAAGCATCAGTCTGATGAAGCCAAACTTCAGTCCAAAACATGGGATTATATCCTTTAAAGTTTGACAGTGTCAAAAACATTCTTTATCAAAAATCTTCAATCAGTGTAAAAAAATAAATAAATCTATGCCAGCACACCAGCTAATGGGCACTTTACTTAGGAGCTTTTGATTGTTATCCTAAAGTTTAATCGATTAAAGAACTGACATCATCTCCTAATTTCTGCTGCTTTCTCAACACAGACTCAGCCAGACTTACCTGATCAGGTTTCTTGATACAGAGGCAAGGAAACTAAACAGTGTTTAATTGGTCTCTCTGAACGTTAGACTTGTAATGACAGAGAAAAACAGCAATTTTTGTTTGTTTTTCAGACAGAGGTCTTCTCAAAGGTATTGATCTGGTGCTGTTTGTTAAAATAGTGTAGAGCGAGCTAATGAGTATACGATTATCTGTCAAAGTGTCATTGTTAAAAATGACACTAAAAGTGCTGATCTTTAAAACAATTATCTGGACAAGACATGAGAAACTTGGGCATTAAACTGGAAACAGTATTAAAATCAGGGAGTGTACATAAAAGAATGCTGCTTATTGCAAATATTGAACTGCGATTGATTGGGCAACTTGTTAAATTTCCCACAGGGGATAATACATCTCAACCCATTACTGCACTAGAGTTATTAACATGCTTCTGGCAACTGAGCCGAACTGGCACTGCAACAGATCTTTGTTGTTGTGATATGAGGGATGTTTAGATCTTAATCATATTTACCTTCTTGTTTGTAACAAAGTCGTCATTGCTGGCAGTGCAACATGCTAATAAAACTAGAATTTCAATTTGAAATATTAACATGTAATTTCTTTGCTTGACAACTGCAACATCCCACCATCACTGAATCAACAATGGATGGTACTTTATGGATACAACAACAAAGAGACATGCAATTCAAAAAAGCGTTGTTCAATGTCACCATGAAGCATTTAATTTATTTACAAAACTAATACTTTCTGGTGTATTAAAAACGAAAAATTAATTTAATGCTTATTTATAATTGTTATTTTTGGGCATAGTTTTTGACTGAAAACTAAAAATTGTCTAGAGAATCTACACCAGCATCTAGAAAAATTGTTTACGCTATAATTTTAGTCATTACTGTGAAAAAACTTAAATCTATGCTATGTTTTGTTGAATGTTTACTATGACAGTTTTTTTTAAATTCTTATAAAGTTCGTTTTTTTAACATGATAAAATATGTACCATATGGAAACGCAAAAGTATTCACACAGCAATTTTTACTGTGTTGATAATTAAAACAACTTCAGCAACAGTATAAACAACGGTTGTTTTCTTTTCATTCCAGGCTTTTGGACACTCAAGCAGAGGCATAACATTTTTACTTTAATAAACTTGTAACTTAATGTGTAGTTTGCAACTGTGTTGTAGGGGGGAAAGTATTGCATTTAGACTGCATGTACTCAAGTTTAAATTACTGCTTGTTACAAAGTACAAAATGTTTTTATCAAAATATTCTTAATTTCAACAATCGATATATCAATTAAAGATAAGTAATTAAAAAAACAATGCTGCAACTGGGATCAAAAGGATGTTTGCAGTTATCTTTCTAAGCCTAAATCAGATTCCAGCTCATCATTATGACAGATAAGAATCCAACTAAGAGAGGATAAGGTGAAAGACTCGAATGATGTTACTTCCAACTCCAGATAAGGTCAAAGCTATAAAACTGAAAAACGTCGAAGATAATGGTGGAGACAGGAAAAGAATCTTTACTAAGGCCAAGAGTTGTGGAAGAATTATGAGTTGCATGGGAGGAAAAGGTAAAGCAAAGTACACTCCATCTCAACTTTCATCTTTTTACTGAAAAGTCTCAGGCAGCAAAAAAATGTATTAAAATAAAACAGAGGTTTGGGGAGAGGCTGGAGTAAAGTCATTCTAAAAAAACAACTCAAATCCTGCAACAACTAAATAATAATAATAATAAAACCTACCTTGACGTCATTACCATGCTCATTTAAAAGGCATTTATGGAGCAGCAGAATTTGTAACAGATCTCCTCACTAAACTACTTTATTACCAGTTATTTCTGTGATTACAGGTACAAAATGTGGTTTCAGTTATTTTGTCCTCTTCATTTACTTTTCTAATGAACATAAATTTAAAATCAAGCTCATTTCTTAGTATTACTCACAGCTCATGGATCGTTTGAAGGCAATCAAAATATCTCCATTAAATTAAAAGGGGGAAAAAAAATGTTTTTGATTAGGCATCTGTGTTAAAACCTACACATGCCAAACAGCTAGAGTAAAACTCATTTTCCTTTTAATTCCATTTTAATTAATTCAGTTTCTTTATTTCCGTTTTGTGTTAAACTTAATTTGTCTGAACTTTTTTTTCCCCCTTTTTGAAATGTAATTTTTAATCTTTCACATTTTACCACAGTTCAACAGAACCCACACCAGGTTCTATTCACCACAACTTGACCTGTTGCTAAAAAGGACCCAATGTAGAGCCAATACTGGACTTCAGAATTAGTCATTCTAACGGTGTAAATGAAAGGGTCTGGGGGGGAAAAAATGATGTCACCAGTAGGTGTGACAGTAATTCCTTTGGAGCTACAGTGGAGTATAACAGAGTTATGAAAAAGACTGTAAAAAAATTTGCTTTTTCAGATTTCATTACATAATTTTGTTTGTTTTGCCTCTGCATCATAAAGATACATACAAGTAATAAATATATAAATGATAAAACTGCATTGTTTTCAACTTCATCCAGACTCATTCAGTCCTTAAATTCCAATGAAACATTGACCCAGTGGTTTTGATTAGCAGACACTGAGCTTGTGTCCTAACTCACTCTCTTGAGCACTTACTTTTGGTTCTCATTTACGATTTTCTTCTCTGACTGTTGTTTGAGGCCCGTCAGACTGAAAGACTTAGAACAAAGGTCAAGTCAGAGATCGGGGAGTTTTTTTTGGACCTTGTGCTACTGTGACCTACTGTGCTACAGATCATTACTAGTCTTCAAAGTGTAGCTTCAGTCAATTTTTATTATATGCAACAAAAAAAAGCATACAAAATAGGTGAATAGGATGAGACACACTGCAGTATCAAATTCAGCTCTCCACATCATTTCACAGAAAGCAGATGGACTCAGTCGTGCTTTGGAGGCCAGACTCTCTTTGTAGATAAATTCATTCTCCTCTTAGAGACTTAAAGTCAACTCAAGATGCACAAGCTCAGCAAAACAAGTGCCTCACTTCAAAATCAATACAGGCGGCTTTAAAATGATAGAATCATAAGGCTCTGCGAGCACATGCCCGAGGAATCTGATACAGCTCTGATTTCATTACATCCGATAATATCAGTGCTGCTATAATTCATTTGAGTCCCTTGGAGAGAGGAGCGCTTTCCTATTTCTTTTAAATCTGTTCTTTTCTAGAGAAAAACAGACTTACTGCATATTAACATAAAACTTTTCTGTGGTGTAGAAGGTTAAAATAAAGACTATTGGAATTCAGGCCAAGCCTGACAGTAATAGTTTCACAAGAATGACTTGTCTAATATAGGAGTTTTATATGCCTAGGTATTTTTTTTACAAGTGAATTCAATAAGATCATGACAAGCACACTAAAGCCCAGACACGTAATGTACTCTCCTCATATGTTATAACAAAGTTCATAAAATAGGTGTTGCCAACAATCTTTTAAGGTGCTCATTCACAACCTCAAATAAAGGAATTCTGCTACACTTTTATATGTATTGCCTTAAACTATACAAGACATAAGCTCTGCTTCATAAAAGGATGAGGTAGCTTTAATTTATCATGCACTGACAGCACACAGAAAGAAGCTACTGTAGCAGGAGGTGAGAAGCTTCAGAAGCAGCATATTGTAAAAGATGCACTTCCATAAAATGACAGGTTGCTACAGGATGTGTCGCACCGTGCAGATAGGTGTAGAAAAAACAGCATTCATAATCTAATGCACTGTCTTTATTGTTTTGTAACCTCAAGCTGATGGAAGAGAGCGGAACATATTCATTGTTTCATTGTTGATACTCTGTCAGCTCCATGAGTATGGAGAATTATTAAAACTGTTACCTATGAGGAAATAAAACAATTTATTGAACTAAAAGCAGTAAAACATAATAGATTACACTACATATTTTTTATGCTTTTTCCCCAAAATCTGAAAACGTTCAATAAAATATGGGGGGGAAAAAAAAACCAAAAAAAACATTCAATTTGATTTATGGTTACATGGCCAAATTCAGATCAGATTGCTCAGGTTTTTTAAGAGGCCTTAACCCAAAAGTCTAGAAAATTCCTCATTTTACCTGTTCTGTTGAGTCAGTGTTTTATTGTTGCACATCAGAGAAGTAAAGCATCAAACAAAAGGGAAAAGACTTGGTACACACCATCTATAGATGTTAAAACGGTCAGTAAAGTGCCTTTTTAATCATGAATAGATCTTTCGTTTTTCTTCAGAATTCATAAAAACAAATTCATAAAAATCAATTTCATGCATTTTCTCTCATCTCCTATTTGTGTTTCTGGAAAGCTATTAGATACAAAAAAGATATATATTTACAGAAATATAGTAAAACAAGACAAAAAATGTGTTATATTTATCAGACACCATTAAATGTTTTACTTAAGTCTATATGTAAATATGATCTCAAAATATATCAAATAAAAGTGAATCATTTGGGTCATTTGAGCAGCTCTAATCTCTATGAATAATGTTTCATTTTATTATTTCTTCAACAATATTCAGATCACAAAATTAAAGGCCTTTTCACAACAAGCTGAGTCAAAGTACGTAGGTTAAAAGTGGGCTTGAAGTTGATCCACAGTGCCTATAAATCTGAGCTAGCCAGGGTTTTTACAGACCCTAACTGGAATATGAGTCTAAAATGGGATGCAGTGCATGCAGGAAACTACTGCTGTCACTCAGCTAATGTCACGATGCCAGCTCGCTTTTTGTGAGCACACAAAATGTGGCATAGAGCTGCTTCTGTGTCGAGTATCACAAGAGACAAACAGCAGCAGCAGCTTCACAAGAACATCTTGGTTACATTAGGGAAGCACAACAAACATGAAAAAAAAAAAAAACAAGAAACTATGGTGTAGTGAAACATCTAGAATCACAAAGTGATGGCAGAATGTCAATACAAGAGCAAAAAGATAACTTCTAACTAAATAATCCTTAGTGTTTGGCCCAGAAACACGACATTTTTCCTCTCTGTATTTTCAGAAACCACTCCATTATGCAGTGGAGAGTAAACTAGCCTGAGTAAAGTTGGTTATTACATAATCAATTGGGAAAGCTCCCACTTTAACAAGAACACTAGCAGCTAATTATATGGATGGCTGATTATTATGAAGTCATGCACTTCATTTTTGCACGAAAGCTTTTTTGTATATGTTTCACCTTTTTTACCCACATTTCACACTGTGTAGTGCATGAAAGGTGTGATGTACAAGCATTGTTTGCATTAAACAAAAAACTACGAATATCATTTATTTTTCCTGTCCAGGTCTTTGGCCTGTTAGTGAGACAACATTTATGGGTAGAACTGCACAGTATCAAAAACACAAATAGTCTCAAATAATTACTTCCTTAATGGTCACAATACCTCATCTATCCAGATCATTTCCTGCTGGCTTTGTCAACAACATTTCCACAGCAATCAGGAACCAGTGCACACTACAGTAAACAACCCAGATGGAAACCTTCACTTTAATAACTTATATCAAAATAACAAAAAACAAACAAATCTATTGTTACACCCATGTCTACAAGTATCCATACAAAAAAATAATCACATCCATTCTTAACTAAATATTGCTTTTCAAAGTCAAACATAATCTCAAAGTATGCAAAGTGTCATAAAAGAATAAACATGTTTTGTTTTGTCTGATGTCCATTTTCAATCTTTTTTCTTTGTCCAGTGTTACAAGAACAAGGAACCCTGTAGAGTCCTGCAAATCAACATCAGTGAACTTCCTCTATGACAACAACCAGACCGTAGCGTTTCTATTGGGAGCATTAGACCATTTTTTTTCCCTGTGGATTTTTGTTTTAGTGCTCTGTAACAGAAAGATGGTAATATAGTTTGCCTCTAACATTATTTGTGGCTTCTGCTGATGTTTTTGCCGACATTTTCAGCGAGGCAACAAATTCATGCGTATGGTTTTCCATGAGCAAGGCTAATACAAAGTTTATGCTCATCATTCTCAACCACACTAAAAGATTTTGCATGCAAAAACTGATGTCAAGTACCTTTTGTGTCTTTTTGGGTGGTTGTGCACATAATTTCTGTTGACTCACACACTAAGCAAGTGGCACAAAATAAAGTAGGAAGAGCAGCAGGGAGGAGTCTGCAAGAGCTTACTTTCAGACATCAATAATTTTATATATATATAGTGGTCTGTCCCGATGTGTCCTTGGTCCTGGTGTCCTCAAAGAGCCCCACCAGGTAAGCCTCGCTGGCCTCCTGC